>JAUPFT010000022.1:18828544-19428544 GCA_036936625.1 Parnassius smintheus behrii
CTCTTACAATACCGAAAGAATGATATTGTGTAGTGGATTCTCTTACAATACCGAAAGAATGATATTGTGTAGTGGATTCTCTTACAATACCGAAAGAATGATATTGTGTAGTGGATTCTCTTACAATACCGAAAGAATGATATTGTTTAGTGGATTCTCTTACAATACCGAAAGAATGATATTGTGTAGTGGATTCTCTTACAATACCGAAAGAATGATATTGTGTAGTGGATTCTCTTACAATACCGAAAGAATGATATTGTGTAGTGGATTCTCTTACAATACCGAAAGAATGATATTGTGTAGTGGATTCTCTTACAATACCGAAAGAATGATATTGTGTAGTGGATTCTCTTACAATACCGAAAGAATGATATTGTGTAGTGGATTCTCTTACAATACCGAAAGAATGATATTGTGTAGTGGATTCTCTTACAATACCGAAAGAATGATATTGTGTAGTGGATTCTCTTACAATACCGAAAGAATGATATTGTGTAGTGGATTCTCTTACAATACCGAAAGAATGATATTGTGTAGTGGATTCTCTTACAATACCGAAAGAATGATATTGTGTAGTGGATTCTCTTACAATACCGAAAGAATGATATTGTGTAGTGGATTCTCTTACAATACCGAAAGAATGATATTGTGTAGTGGATTCTCTTACAATACCGAAAGAATGATATTGTGTAGTGGATTCTCTTACAATACCGAAAGAATGATATTGTGTAGTGGATTCTCTTACAATACCGAAAGAATGATATTGTGTAGTGGATTCTCTTACAATACCGAAAGAATGATATTGTGTAGTGGATTCTCTTACAATACCGAAAGAATGATATTGTGTAGTGGATTCTCTTACAATACCGAAAGAATGATATTGTGTAGTGGATTCTCTTACAATACCGAAAGAATGATATTGTGTAGTGGATTCTCTTACAATACCGAAAGAATGATATTGTGTAGTGGATTCTCTTACAATACCGAAAGAATGATATTGTGTAGTGGATTCTCTTACAATACCGAAAGAATGATATTGTGTAGTGGATTCTCTTACAATACCGAAAGAATGATATTGTGTAGTGGATTCTCTTACAATACCGAAAGAATGATATTGTGTAGTGGATTCTCTTACAATACCGAAAGAATGATATTGTGTAGTGGATTCTCTTACAATACCGAAAGAATGATATTGTGTAGTGGATTCTCTTACAATACCGAAAGAATGATATTGTGTAGTGGATTCTCTTACAATACCGAAAGAATGATATTGTGTAGTGGATTCTCTTACAATACCGAAAGAATGATATTGTGTAGTGGATTCTCTTACAATACCGAAAGAATGATATTGTGTAGTGGATTCTCTTACAATACCGAAAGAATGATATTGTGTAGTGGATTCTCTTACAATACCGAAAGAATGATATTGTGTAGTGGATTCTCTTACAATACCGAAAGAATGATATTGTGTAGTGGATTCTCTTACAATACCGAAAGAATGATATTGTGTAGTGGATTCTCTTACAATACCGAAAGAATGATATTGTGTAGTGGATTCTCTTACAATACCGAAAGAATGATATTGTGTAGTGGATTCTCTTACAATACCGAAAGAATGATATTGTGTAGTGGATTCTCTTACAATACCGAAAGAATGATATTGTGTAGTGGATTCTCTTACAATACCGAAAGAATGATATTGTGTAGTGGATTCTCTTACAATACCGAAAGAATGATATTGTGTAGTGGATTCTCTTACAATACCGAAAGAATGATATTGTGTAGTGGATTCTCTTACAATACCGAAAGAATGATATTGTGTAGTGGATTCTCTTACAATACCGAAAGAATGATATTGTGTAGTGGATTCTCTTACAATACCGAAAGAATGATATTGTGTAGTGGATTCTCTTACAATACCGAAAGAATGATATTGTGTAGTGGATTCTCTTACAATACCGAAAGAATGATATTGTGTAGTGGATTCTCTTACAATACCGAAAGAATGATATTGTGTAGTGGATTCTCTTACAATACCGAAAGAATGATATTGTGTAGTGGATTCTCTTACAATACCGAAAGAATGATATTGTGTAGTGGATTCTCTTACAATACCGAAAGAATGATATTGTGTAGTGGATTCTCTTACAATACCGAAAGAATGATATTGTGTAGTGGATTCTCTTACAATACCGAAAGAATGATATTGTGTAGTGGATTCTCTTACAATACCGAAAGAATGATATTGTGTAGTGGATTCTCTTACAATACCGAAAGAATGATATTGTTTAGTGGATTCTCTTACAATACCGAAAGAATGATATTGTGTAGTGGATTCTCTTACAATACCGAAAGAATGATATTGTGTAGTGGATTCTCTTACAATACCGAAAGAATGATATTGTGTAGTGGATTCTCTTACAATACCGAAAGAATGATATTGTGTAGTGGATTCTCTTACAATACCGAAAGAATGATATTGTGTAGTGGATTCTCTTACAATACCGAAAGAATGATATTGTGTAGTGGATTCTCTTACAATACCGAAAGAATGATATTGTGTAGTGGATTCTCTTACAATACCGAAAGAATGATATTGTGTAGTGGATTCTCTTACAATACCGAAAGAATGATATTGTGTAGTGGATTCTCTTACAATACCGAAAGAATGATATTGTGTA
The DNA here is from genome assembly GCA_036936625.1 of Parnassius smintheus behrii. NCBI lineage: Eukaryota > Metazoa > Arthropoda > Insecta > Lepidoptera > Papilionidae > Parnassius > Parnassius smintheus. Next base: position 18,831,229 of record JAUPFT010000022.1, read on the forward strand.
GTGGATTCTCTTACAATACCGAAAGAATGATATTGTGTAGTGGATTCTCTTACAATACCGAAAGAATGATATTGTGTAGTGGATTCTCTTACAATACCGAAAGAATGATATTGTGTAGTGGATTCTCTTACAATACCGAAAGAATGATATTGTGTAGTGGATTCTCTTACAATACCGAAAGAATGATATTGTGTAGTGGATTCTCTTACAATACCGAAAGAATGATATTGTGTAGTGGATTCTCTTACAATACCGAAAGAATGATATTGTGTAGTGGATTCTCTTACAATACCGAAAGAATGATATTGTGTAGTGGATTCTCTTACAATACCGAAAGAATGATATTGTGTAGTGGATTCTCTTACAATACCGAAAGAATGATATTGTGTAGTGGATTCTCTTACAATACCGAAAGAATGATATTGTGTAGTGGATTCTCTTACAATACCGAAAGAATGATATTGTGTAGTGGATTCTCTTACAATACCGAAAGAATGATATTGTGTAGTGGATTCTCTTACAATACCGAAAGAATGATATTGTGTAGTGGATTCTCTTACAATACCGAAAGAATGATATTGTGTAGTGGATTCTCTTACAATACCGAAAGAATGATATTGTGTAGTGGATTCTCTTACAATACCGAAAGAATGATATTGTGTAGTGGATTCTCTTACAATACCGAAAGAATGATATTGTGTAGTGGATTCTCTTACAATACCGAAAGAATGATATTGTGTAGTGGATTCTCTTACAATACCGAAAGAATGATATTGTGTAGTGGATTCTCTTACAATACCGAAAGAATGATATTGTGTAGTGGATTCTCTTACAATACCGAAAGAATGATATTGTGTAGTGGATTCTCTTACAATACCGAAAGAATGATATTGTGTAGTGGATTCTCTTACAATACCGAAAGAATGATATTGTGTAGTGGATTCTCTTACAATACCGAAAGAATGATATTGTGTAGTGGATTCTCTTACAATACCGAAAGAATGATATTGTGTAGTGGATTCTCTTACAATACCGAAAGAATGATATTGTGTAGTGGATTCTCTTACAATACCGAAAGAATGATATTGTGTAGTGGATTCTCTTACAATACCGAAAGAATGATATTGTGTAGTGGATTCTCTTACAATACCGAAAGAATGATATTGTGTAGTGGATTCTCTTACAATACCGAAAGAATGATATTGTGTAGTGGATTCTCTTACAATACCGAAAGAATGATATTGTGTAGTGGATTCTCTTACAATACCGAAAGAATGATATTGTGTAGTGGATTCTCTTACAATACCGAAAGAATGATATTGTGTAGTGGATTCTCTTACAATACCGAAAGAATGATATTGTGTAGTGGATTCTCTTACAATACCGAAAGAATGATATTGTGTAGTGGATTCTCTTACAATACCGAAAGAATGATATTGTGTAGTGGATTCTCTTACAATACCGAAAGAATGATATTGTGTAGTGGATTCTCTTACAATACCGAAAGAATGATATTGTGTAGTGGATTCTCTTACAATACCGAAAGAATGATATTGTGTAGTGGATTCTCTTACAATACCGAAAGAATGATATTGTGTAGTGGATTCTCTTACAATACCGAAAGAATGATATTGTGTAGTGGATTCTCTTACAATACCGAAAGAATGATATTGTGTAGTGGATTCTCTTACAATACCGAAAGAATGATATTGTGTAGTGGATTCTCTTACAATACCGAAAGAATGATATTGTGTAGTGGATTCTCTTACAATACCGAAAGAATGATATTGTGTAGTGGATTCTCTTACAATACCGAAAGAATGATATTGTGTAGTGGATTCTCTTACAATACCGAAAGAATGATATTGTGTAGTGGATTCTCTTACAATACCGAAAGAATGATATTGTGTAGTGGATTCTCTTACAATACCGAAAGAATGATATTGTGTAGTGGATTCTCTTACAATACCGAAAGAATGATATTGTGTAGTGATTCTCTTACAATACCGAAAGAATGATATTGTGTAGTGGATTCTCTTACAATACCGAAGAATGATATTGTGTAGTGGATTCTCTTACAATACCGAAAGAATGATATTGTGTAGTGGATTCTCTTACAATACCGAAAGAATGATATTGTGTAGTGGATTCTCTTACAATACCGAAAGAATGATATTGTGTAGTGGATTCTCTTACAATACCGAAAGAATGATATTGTGTAGTGGATTCTCTTACAATACCGAAAGAATGATATTGTGTAGTGGATTCTCTTACAATACCGAAAGAATGATATTGTGTAGTGGATTCTCTTACAATACCGAAAGAATGATATTGTGTAGTGGATTCTCTTACAATACCGAAAGAATGATATTGTGTAGTGGATTCTCTTACAATACCGAAAGAATGATATTGTGTAGTGGATTCTCTTACAATACCGAAAGAATGATATTGTGTAGTGGATTCTCTTACAATACCGAAAGAATGATATTGTGTAGTGGATTCTCTTACAATACCGAAAGAATGATATTGTGTAGTGGATTCTCTTACAATACCGAAAGAATGATATTGTGTAGTGGATTCTCTTACAATACCGAAAGAATGATATTGTGTAGTGGATTCTCTTACAATACCGAAAGAATGATATTGTGTAGTGGATTCTCTTACAATACCGAAAGAATGATATTGTGTAGTGGATTCTCTTACAATACCGAAAGAATGATATTGTGTAGTGGATTCTCTTACAATACCGAAAGAATGATATTGTGTAGTGGATTCTCTTACAATACCGAAAGAATGATATTGTGTAGTGGATTCTCTTACAATACCGAAAGAATGATATTGTGTAGTGGATTCTCTTACAATACCGAAAGAATGATATTGTGTAGTGGATTCTCTTACAATACCGAAAGAATGATATTGTGTAGTGGATTCTCTTACAATACCGAAAGAATGATATTGTGTAGTGGATTCTCTTACAATACCGAAAGAATGATATTGTGTAGTGGATTCTCTTACAATACCGAAAGAATGATATTGTGTAGTGGATTCTCTTACAATACCGAAAGAATGATATTGTGTAGTGGATTCTCTTACAATACCGAAAGAATGATATTGTGTAGTGGATTCTCTTACAATACCGAAAGAATGATATTGTGTAGTGGATTCTCTTACAATACCGAAAGAATGATATTGTGTAGTGGATTCTCTTACAATACCGAAAGAATGATATTGTGTAGTGGATTCTCTTACAATACCGAAAGAATGATATTGTGTAGTGGATTCTCTTACAATACCGAAAGAATGATATTGTGTAGTGGATTCTCTTACAATACCGAAAGAATGATATTGTGTAGTGGATTCTCTTACAATACCGAAAGAATGATATTGTGTAGTGGATTCTCTTACAATACCGAAAGAATGATATTGTGTAGTGGATTCTCTTACAATACCGAAAGAATGATATTGTGTAGTGGATTCTCTTACAATACCGAAAGAATGATATTGTGTAGTGGATTCTCTTACAATACCGAAAGAATGATATTGTGTAGTGGATTCTCTTACAATACCGAAAGAATGATATTGTGTAGTGGATTCTCTTACAATACCGAAAGAATGATATTGTGTAGTGGATTCTCTTACAATACCGAAAGAATGATATTGTGTAGTGGATTCTCTTACAATACCGAAAGAATGATATTGTGTAGTGGATTCTCTTACAATACCGAAAGAATGATATTGTGTAGTGGATTCTCTTACAATACCGAAAGAATGATATTGTGTAGTGGATTCTCTTACAATACCGAAAGAATGATATTGTGTAGTGGATTCTCTTACAATACCGAAAGAATGATATTGTGTAGTGGATTCTCTTACAATACCGAAAGAATGATATTGTGTAGTGGATTCTCTTACAATACCGAAAGAATGATATTGTGTAGTGGATTCTCTTACAATACCGAAAGAATGATATTGTGTAGTGGATTCTCTTACAATACCGAAAGAATGATATTGTGTAGTGGATTCTCTTACAATACCGAAAGAATGATATTGTGTAGTGGATTCTCTTACAATACCGAAAGAATGATATTGTGTAGTGGATTCTCTTACAATACCGAAAGAATGATATTGTGTAGTGGATTCTCTTACAATACCGAAAGAATGATATTGTGTAGTGGATTCTCTTACAATACCGAAAGAATGATATTGTGTAGTGGATTCTCTTACAATACCGAAAGAATGATATTGTTAGTGGATTCTCTTACAATACCGAAAGAATGATATTGTGTAGTGGATTCTCTTACAATACCGAAAGAATGATATTGTGTAGTGGATTCTCTTACAATACCGAAAGAATGATATTGTGTAGTTGATTCTCTTACAATACCGAAAGAATGATATTGTTTAGTGGATTCTCTTACAATACCGAAAGAATGATATTGTGTAGTGGATTCTCTTACAATACCGAAAGAATGATATTGTTTAGTGGATTCTCTTACAATACCGAAAGAATGATATTGTGTAGTGGATTCTCTTACAATACCGAAAGAATGATATTGTGTAGTGGATTCTCTTACAATACCGAAAAAATGATATTGTTTAGTGGATTCTCTTACAATACCGAAAGAATGATATTGTGTAGTGGATTCTCTTACAATACCGAAAGAATGATATTGTGTAGTGGATTCTCTTACAATACCGAAAGAATGATATTGTGTAGTGGATTCTCTTACAATACCGAAAGAATGATATTGTGTAGTGGATTCTCTTACAATACCGAAAGAATGATATTGTTTAGTGGATTCTCTTACAATACCGAAAGAATGATATTGTGTAGTGGATTCTCTTACAATACCGAAAGAATGATATTGTGTAGTGGATTCTCTTACAATACCGAAAGAATGATATTGTGTAGTGGATTCTCTTACAATACCGAAAGAATGATATTGTGTAGTGGATTCTCTTACAATACCGAAAGAATGATATTGTGTAGTGGATTCTCTTACAATACCGAAAGAATGATATTGTGTAGTGGATTCTCTTACAATACCGAAAGAATGATATTGTGTAGTGGATTCTCTTATAATACCGAAAGAATGATATTGTGTAGTGGATTCTCTTACAATACCGAAAGAATGATATTGTGTAGTGGATTCTCTTACAATACCGAAAGAATGATATTGTGTAGTGGATTCTCTTACAATACCGAAAGAATAATATTGTGTAGTAGATTCTCTTACAATACCGAAAGAATGATATTGTGTAGTGGATTCTCTTACAATACCGAAAGAATGATATTGTTTAGTGGATTTCTCTTACAATACCGAAAGAATGATATTGTGTAGTGGATTCTCTTACAATACCGAAAGAATGATATTGTGTAGTGGATTCTCTTACAATACCGAAAGAATGATATTGTGTGGTGGATTCTCTTACAATACCGAAAGAATGATATTGTGTAGTGGATTCTCTTACAATACCGAAAGAATGATATTGTTTAGTGGATTCTCTTACAATACCGAAAGAATGATATTGTGTAGTGGATTCTCTTACAATACCGAAAGAATGATATTGTGTAGTGGATTCTCTTACAATACCGAAAGAATGATATTGTGTAGTGGATTCTCTTACAATACCGAAAGAATGATATTGTGTAGTGGATTCTCTTACAATACCGAAAGAATGATATTGTGTAGTGGATTCTCTTACAATACCGAAAGAATGATATTGTGTAGTGGATTCTCTTACAATACCGAAAGAATGATATTGTGTAGTGGATTCTCTTACAATACCGAAAGAATGATATTGTGTAGTGGATTCTCTTACAATACCGAAAGAATGATATTGTGTAGTGGATTCTCTTACAATACCGAAAGAATGATATTATTTAGTGGATTCTCTTACAATACCGAAAGAATGATATTGTGTAGTGGATTCTCTTACAATACCGAAAGAATGATATTGTGTAGTGGATTCTCTTACAATACCGAAAGAATGATATTGTGTAGTGGATTCTCTTACAATACCGAAAGAATGATATTGTTTAGTGGATTCTCTTACAATACCGAAAGAATGATATTGTGTAGTGGATTCTCTTACAATACCGAAAGAATGATATTGTGTAGTGGATTCTCTTACAATACCGAAAGAATGATATTGTGTAGTGGATTCTCTTACAATACCGAAAGAATGATATTGTGTAGTGGATTCTCTTACAATACCGAAAGAATGATATTGTTTAGTGGATTCTCTTACAATACCGAAAGAATGATATTGTGTAGTGGATTCTCTTACAATACCGAAAGAATGATATTGTGTAGTGGATTCTCTTACAATACCGAAAGAATGATATTGTGTAGTGATTCTCTTACAATACCGAAAGAATGATATTGTGTAGTGGATTCTCTTACAATACCGAAAGAATGATATTGTGTAGTGGATTCTCTTACAATATCGAAAGAATGATATTGTGTAGTGGATTCTCTTACAATACCGAAAGAATGATATTGTGTAGTGGATTCTCTTACAATACCGAAAGAATGGTATTGTGTAGTGGATTCTCTTACAATACCGAAAGAATGATATTGTGTAATGGATTCTCTTACAATACCGAAAGAATGATATTGTGTAGTGGATTCTCTTACAATACCGAAAGAATGATATTGTGTAGTGGATTCTCTTACAATACCGAAAGAATGATATTGTGTAGTGGATTCTCTTACAATACCGAAAGAATGGTATTGTGTAGTGGATTCTCTTACAATACCGAAAGAATGATATTGTGTAGTGGATTCTCTTACAATACCGAAAGAATGATATTGTGTAGTGGATTCTCTTACAATACCGAAAGAATGATATTGTGTAGTGGATTCTCTTACAATACCGAAAGAATGATATTGTGTAGTGGATTCTCTTACAATACCGAAAGAATGATATTGTGTAGTGGATTCTCTTACAATACCGAAAGAATGATATTGTGTAGTGGATTCTCTTACAATACCGAAAGAATGATATTGTGTAGTGGATTCTCTTACAATACCGAAAGAATGATATTGTGTAGTGGATTCTCTTACAATACCGAAATAATGATATTGTGTAGTGGATTCTCTTACAATACCGAAAGAATGATATTGTGTAGTGGATTCTCTTACAATACCGAAAGAATGATATTGTGTAGTGGATTCTCTTACAATACCGAAAGAATGATATTGTGTAGTGGATTCTCTTACTAATCGGTTGGCCGCAAATATATGAAAATTTTTTAAGAAAAGGAAGAAGTTATAATTACAAACGAACGCATTGTCTACGTGTTGTCTTATTACTACGTACGTTATTAATACGCTGTTGGCCTATGCCGTGGCTCATAAACTCCTACATATATACCGACTGAGAGAATAGACCGACTTGATTAAGTATTGAAATACGGATACGTTTTCACCCCGATCTCAGAGAGAGTGAGTGGTAAGAGTAGATTTTTTTTAAATTAGTGCTGGTCAGCTGGTTGAATAAGGGTAACTGGTGAGCACACAGTCCACCCGATGGTAAGTGGTTGCTGTGGTCCATAGACATCTACGTCTATCCTTGTTTGGGAATCAAAATACAGATGTGTTATCAGCCGTAAAGACTAAGATGGAATATAATTTCTGGGTCTTCAGTTGTCTATATTCACCATACGAAACACAGCAGCATTAAGCTGCTATGTTACGCTGGTATCCTGTGAGAGCGTGGTCCTTCCCCGGTCGAGCCGACCCATTCGTGCCACAACTATACAATTAATATAGCTGCAGCAGGGCTCTACCATGAAAGAATTATTTTATTGCAAGATTTGTATTGTAATTTTGCCAAAAAGAATAAAACAAACGAAGATTGCTAAAGTATTTTTTTCTCAAATGTTAAAAACATGTAAAAAAATCTTCACTTTAATATTTTGAACATGAAGGATGTTTCTGAATAGCACCTTAAGTTCTCAAATCGCTTCGGCGGACCAAATAACTTTAAGTTTGTATCACCAGTTGTGGGTGTCGTTGTCAGTTTTAATAATTTACGTGTAGTATGTAGTAGAGTATATTAAATACATAAAATCGCACCATTTTAACTAGACAGAATGTTCCATTACTTTTGCCGTATTTTACATATCGTCAAAATTATACAAATATGCAGAATATTTTTTTATAGGATAGGGTAACAAACGAGCACACAGTCCACCTGATGGTAAGTAGTTACTGCGGCCCATAGACATCTACATATATACTAGAGTACAAATCAAAATGCAGATGCGTTGTCACCTGTGAGGACTAAGATAGAATGCCACGTTTCCAGTAAAAAAAGTCTCCGGTCTCGCTGCTGTGTTCCGAATGCTGAGTGCCCCAATCGAAACACAGCAGCGTTAAGCTACTATTTCACGCTGGTATTCTGTGAGAGTGTGGTCCTTCCCCGGTCGAACCGACCCATTCGTGCTAGAACTATACTACTAATACCGTAATTTGCCGACGGGAATGATATTTTCATAGTCCACACTTATTAGTCCCTGGGATATCACAGTTCCAATCAAAATATCATGCATTTATTTTATAACCCAATTTTTTTTTAAATACCAGAAGTCCTAAAACATTCTAAACCAGAATTGTAAAATGCAAATGCAAATAGTTTGTAACGTTTAAAAATAATAATAAGTCTCTTAAAAAATTTTGCAACATTATTATCGTCATCATATTTTGCAATAAAATGAATTTTTTTTTATTAACATGGCCTAAACGTCTATGCCATAAATCATAGGATGATTCTTTATTAATATTTAAATGACACAGATGAATTGATAAAGAAATGAATTTTAAAAAGATTATTGCTGTTCACACATGACATTATAAATTTATCGCTTTTATATATTTTTACTGTACTATTACCAAAAATAACAACCATACTCGCTTGTTGGATGCGATAAACGGATAACAAATTATACAGAACCTCAGGTGAAAACAAAACATTGTCAATTGATCTATGTAGTCCTAAGTTGGTAGAGACATCGATTCGCCCTGTTCCGATCGCTAAAATACTAGTGATATTTTTGGCCGCACCGATTTTTATCGGAACGGATAATTCTGCATATGAAGTAAATAAGTCAGTGTATTTACAATATAGTAGGTGCAACAGGCACCTGAATCTAACACAAAAGAAATAACATTTGATGAATTTTGATTACAATTAATAAACTTACTCATTATTTTTGTGGGACTCCATTATACTGGTGGTAGACGAATATTTAGTATTAATTCCATTTTGTTTTTTTCAAGAGATTTCTTCTTCTACAATGCTTGCAGTATATTTTACTTATTTTATAGGTCGCATTACTAGGTTGGTGGTATTTTCTTCGATCGAGAATAAAATTTTTATTTTTATCAAATTTTGTGGGTATTCTGGGCGTCGAATAATTGTTACATGTAATCTATAAAATCTTGAGATCTGTTTTTATTTTAGCCTTTAATTTAACTTCATGGTCTAACAGACGTGTTTTCAGAAATGCTAGATTAAGGCGTTCTTCTCATAGAGTTTCTAAAGCCGTGATGACACCATCATATGAAGTAGGTAGTGTTAATAATAAATGCGATATTTTATCGATTTCGTCTAATTTAGCTCCAGCCAAGATCAATTCCGATACTATGTTGTGGAAATTGGTAAAATGTTGCAATAAGGTTGTATCAGGTTGCAGCTTTAGAATAAGTAATTGCTTACGAAGTGCTAATTGTGTCGCTAAACTTCTTCTTTATCAAGTTATATAAATATGTATTTTACATTTAAAGACTCTCTTACAAAATTCAAAAATGAATCACTTAAATATTGAACAATTGTACTTTTTGCGATTAAATTTTTCTTACTCCACTCTTGATTTGGAGTAGTTGGTACATCCTCATCAATTACGTTTAACACTTGTAATTCTTCTAAGTGATCTTATGCGAAATTTCCACGTACTATATCGCTCACCGTCAAACTGATAGATGTTTCTTTTATTACGTAAATCCATGTTTAATGTACTTTTAAAAATCTGCACTAGTAATTCAATAAAAACTACACTTTAAATATTACTTTAGACAAATTGACCTGAGCCCAGAACCTGTTGGAATATGGTTATGGGGTAAAAGAAAGTCTGTGTGTAGTGTACGAAATTCTGTATTAGAATGCTAACACAAAGTTTATCGTTTAAAAAAGAAATAATTAATAGACTTGTTTTGCTTACATCCGTTACTAAAGAGACTTTATGTTGACTAGTATTTTTGTATATGCCAACAATAAGTCAAGTTACATTTTAATTACTTATTTTATATAAACTTGATTTTATATACACTTTTATTCAGTTACTATATTATTTTCATTACTGTGCCCTGGAAAACATGAATGAAATAATATGAAGATTTCATTTTTACGTATTTAAATTTACAACGGCTTATCATCAATTAATTTATCATGTTTTGTAGTTAACATAGCACTGATTATACATTTCGTGTTTTTTTTTCTGTAAGTAAATTTTATTTATACAATCTTAAAATGGGTTTTAAAAATCGCTATTATTATAAGTTTTAATTTTTCTTATTTTATAAAGGTACAAAAACCGTAAAGTAACCTTAAAAATAAATGTATAACCATTAATAAATAGGGTAAAATCGGGTAATGGCGGTCAGATGGTAGTACCGGTCAGCACACTTCCAATTATGTTACGATGTTTATAAGCACGCACACATACAAAGCGGGTGGCGTGACTATTCTCCTCGCAGGAGCGCCGAACCCCTTTCAATTCCATGCATGCGTTTGGGAAGAAGGCACGTCGAAAGTTGTCGCGCCACTTTGTTGTAAAATTTTGAGATCCGAAAATAAGAAATAAGTAAATTTTACTCGATAGTTTTCAAATGTAAAGTTAATAAAAGTATTGCCTAACTATTTGTGCGCAATCTTCAAATCAATCTTTGTTGATTAGCCTGCAGATTTTTAAATAAATTTTAAATACTTACAAATGTCAATCATCGGGTAATACCGGTCATGGCTGACCGGCACTACCCACACACCCACATCAATTTATTTGTAAAGTTTTCAATTTAAATAGTCAGTGTCATTAAAACTTTTAGTATTTTATTATTTCAGGGTAATTGCAAAATGCTGCCAAAACATGTAAAAGCGCGCATAAAGGAAATGGAGCAAAAAATCGTTGGAAGCTGCTTTTAAACTAGTTAAAGATGAAAACCCGATAAGAGAAGCCGCCCGATGTACTGGCATTCCATTTTCTACACTACAAGAGAGGCTGAAAAAGAAAAATTTGGATACTCCACAACTGGGAAGAAACACTACCTTTACCAAAGAACAAGAAGAAAGTATGGCCTCTCAAATTAGACTGCTTGCGAATATATTTTACGGGTGTACTGCTATAGAAATAAGGAAGATGGCTTTTAAGTACGCAGAAAGAAATAACATCGAGCACAACTTCAACAAAACTTCAGAATCAGCTGGTAGAGATTGGCTTGAGGGGTTTTTAAAACGAAATAACTGATCAGTGCGTAAGGCTGAAGGCACAAGCTTAAATAGAGCTTCTGCTTTTAACAGAGATGAAGTAGGAAGATTTTTTGACTTGCTGGGAAATTTGATGCAAAATATAAGTTTCCACCTCGAAACGTATATAATGTGGATGAAACTGGCGTAACAACGGTACAGGATCCTGGCAAAGTTGTAGCCGAAAAAGGCCAAAAACGAGTGGGCTCTATTACCAGTGGGGAAAGGGGCCAAAATTTTACGGCACTATGCGCTATGAGTGTCACAGGACAATACATTCCTCCAATGTTTATTTATCAACGTCAACGGCATTCGACAGCATTGGAAAATGATGGACCACGTGAAGCAGTATATAGGTGTTTCAAAAACGGCTGGATAAACTAAGAGCTCTTTGTAGAGTGGCTTAAGCACTTTACGAAATATGCAAAACCTTCGGAAAGTGATCCGGTTTTGCTCCTCTTAGATAATCATTCTAGCCACATTTCTTCGAATTCGTATAACTTTTGTAAAGAAAACCACATTGTGATGTTGTCTTTGCCACCACACGGATCTCATCGAATACAGCCATTGGATATTTCCATTTATGGTCCCCTTAAAACCGCATATAAGCAGGAATGTAACATATTTATGAAATGCAATTTGGGACGAAAAATTACACAAGGTGACATAGCTTCGCTGATCAGAATAGCAACAATTCCGAAAGCCGAAGCAGGATTTACTGCTTCAGGGATATATACAACCCAAATATATTTACCGATAAAGATTTTATACCAGCTGAGATAATGAACAATAGCGAACTTCTTGATGAAGAGAGGTGCGATCAAGATAATTGAATACAAGATTCCCCATCTCAGCTTGACGATTCAAAAGCAACCTTACAAATCTCTCAACCCAACTTAAATGATCACCACGATGCCATATTATCTTCTGAAATGCCTCCTGTTGCATCACGTAACGCAACACTTTCGCCTGCCATTCCACAGCTCGACCTAGATTTCGAAAACCAAGACTCCACAATTAACGATATCTCATATTAATTTGCATAATGTAACACCACTAGCTGTAAATGAAACCGAGTCCAATGTCAATTATTACACTCCCATTCCCTCAACATCTGGAATATCTTCAGTCAAAACCTATATTGAAAATATTGAAAAGTTACTGTGAAGGATCTTCTTCCTTTGCCAAAAAAATCCGAACAGAAAAATATAAAAGCGATGCGGAAACAACATGCTACGATAATAACAAGAACTCCGAATAACATAGTTTTATTTGAGAAAGAGCAAAAAAAGTTAGCAAAATTAGCAAAAGCTCAGATAAAAGTTGGAAAAAGAAAAATAAAACAGTGGAAGTAAAAAAAATATTACAATAAAAAAGGAGACAACAATGAAAACTACAAAGGCAAAAGAAGTAAACAAGATGGATTATATTGAAGATGAAACTGAAGCTATAAGTGAAGATCTGGATAGCAAAAGAGAAAATAATCGTAAAAAAACCAACAAGAATGAAAAGGAATTTGAAGAAAGGTATAGAATTGAAAGGAGTGAAGAGGAAAGTGTTACAGAATGAGTCTATGAACGAAGACAGTACTTCAAACTCTGAAATAGAGATGACAGATTTACGCGAAGACGATGACACGGATTTAGACTATGTCGGGGACAGATATATAATCTGCGATGACTATGGACGAGACAACGAGCTGTGGTACGGATGTATATTGTGTGGACGTTGAGCCCACTCGGAATGTTCAGGACGTGACTCTGCAAAAGATTATAACTGTGATTTATGCTCCCATTAAGCTTGACTGGTATTAACCAACAGCTGACTGGTTTTACCTTACATTGCATGTAATACCAGTCAAACACGTTTTTTTTAAATGTTTATTATACCAAAACTATGATTACTAGTGATCTGAATTAAAGTGCCATTAATAGTAGAATAATTATATTCGAGATTGTGATTAGTTCTATAAAGATATGTTGATTTATATTCCCTTTGTGGTTAATTTTTCCTTAAGTGACCGGCATTACCCCATTCTACCATAACTTTAAAGTTACTATAACCCACGTAAATAAATTAATGTTTTGTTACATAAACTTTATAACTGTTACAGTGATATTTAAAATTATTTCTTGTATACGCTATAATTAACATCATAATATTTCTAACAACCTTTAATTAATACTTACATTCATGTTATAATATATTTTACAAGTTATCTTAAAATTAGGTATGATTCCCACCGTGTGGTCATAGTGCGATGTAATCGCAAACATTTCCATATGCGTACTTTGGAATTTAATACAAGGTGTTTCAAATCGCTAGCACTGCTAAGATTACAATTTGTATTTTGATCTGTCTGTTGTTATAGTAGTGATGACCAATGACGTATTATATAGACACGTCATGAACGAACATCGCGGCACTTAAAAACGGCGAAAATACTAGAACTACTTATATGCGTGAAGAAAGAGAAAGAAAATATGACACCGTAGGTACGGCGGAATGCCTGTTGCTTGACTACTAGCTGCATGCGCCAGCCGCCATTATACAACGTCGTCGAATAAAATGAAATGAAAATAGGTAGTCTTGTGAACTTACGCATGAAATGACACATTTTTGTCTTTAACTTTTGGGGTATAATTTGTACATCGTCTGAAAACACACAACGGCATGTTTTCTTTATGTTTTGCACAGGTTTACACACACGAATCACGATATAATAAATTAAAAACAATCGTAGCATCGCGCGAAAGGTTGGTGCGTGACTAAGCGCGATGTGGCCAATTGGCTTCATTTCATCTTGGCATTTTAGAGTGCGGACAACGTATCTACAAGTTTATACATCATTGGTGATGACGACTTATGTTCCCATTATTATTTCTTTGTTCTCTTCATTCTAATATGCAATGTAGTAATTTATTTTCAATTTTATATTGTTTGAACTAAAGCTGAAAGCTTTTAAACTATAATTTATTATTTTCTCGGAAAATAGTACTTATTTTTGTGTATAATGGAGTATATTTACGTCGTTTTATACGATTTTGAAACTCATTAGGTACATAATGTCTATAATTAATTGATTTAAATTTTGTTGTGCCCATATTATGAGCTTCAATTCCTCAATGGCAATTATGTAACTAAATATTTTACAAGATTATATGATATTTGTAAAACATGTGAGTGGAGTTTAGGACTAAGTTAATAACGCGTAATTATGAATGTAATTATTCCTAGAAATATGTAAGTAAAAAGTGTGACATGGGTAGTATAAATCATCGGAGATTCAGCTGAGAGTTTAGAATACCTAACAACCGATCAATTTTTAATGTTGTTCGGATACTATAGAATGCGGGATAGGTTTTAACGTATTTTTAATAAGGAAAAAGAGAATTTATTATGGATTTTATATGAATATTGTCCATAATTATTTTGATCATATATGTACGCGAGACGTGTACATGAAAGTTAGGATACAATTAAATTATTAATGATATATAAAAAATTTGTAATTTATATTCATATTAGATATAAGTTTTATATTTATTATTATTACTTTACAAATAACAAATGTATTGATTACCTTTCTATATTTTTTTGTCAGTGGGAGGTGCAGTGTAGCTCCTACGATATTATATATATATATATATATATATATATATATATATATATATATATATATATATATATATATATATATATATATATATATATATATATATATATATATATATATATATATATAAATTTGTGCTTAAGTGTACAATAATAGCAGTATAATTAAAGTTTTGGTAGCAACAACACGTCTTCAAGCTTCATTGACACCTTTCATACATTACACCACATCACCACTGCCAGGATGCAACGTCTGCTGGACCTGTTGATGAGTGGAGAATGGCCGTCAACGTTGGTGAGACAACCGCTCTGCTTACTTGCCGCTTCAGAAGATTTCCACTACCACTTACGCTCAGAGGCCAGGAGATCGCGTACGACAAAGCCGTCACCTATCTTAGGTGCCGGATCGACAGGATGCTGCGCTTGACCCTGCACGTCGATTTCGTCGTCCGCAAAGTCAGATGTGCGCGGGCGATGCTTCGTTCAGTCATGGCATCCAAGTTGCTAACTAGAACAAAAACCACAATTTAAAAAAATGTACATAAGACCGTTTACTAACATATGCTGCTCTGGCCCGGTATACGTGATCCTGAGCAATCGACAGAAGCGACGACTGCAGGTCCAGCAGAACTTGTCATTACGGACCATTGTCGGTGCAGATCACTACGTCCGGAACGAAGTTATAGTGGCCAACCTAGGAATGGATACCATACAGGACTTTGTCTTCCGGCTGACACGCGGTATGTTCAACAGCGCCGACGACGGGCCAAATCTTCACCTCAATAACATCGCGCAGCTACATACACGGCCCTCTCTATATAGATTAGAGAGTCGAGTAAAACCCACAATGCCACAGAAAGGACAAAACTAGATAACCATACTATTTTTATAAACCGACCGACTGCGGCTAACAGTCGACATTCACTTAACAACGCCTTATATAAGGCGCCAGGACCGGCCCATTGTAGTGGGCCCCGATGATACCCTGCGTAAAGTGGTATGCCCCGAGGCCCGAAACCTGCTGGGCATTAGCTCACGCAGACGACAGCACGTAGGTTTAGTCTTTGACAATCGCTGCCGAGAAATAAGCTATTACTATGAGGTTGTATCATGGGGATTATATTTGTCTTTTTTTAATTTAGGTATATATATTCCATAATACATTTTATTATTTACGCAAATCCCCTGAAACTTTTCGGTACCGTATATAACTTTGGATGCTCGCCGCAGGGATCCGAGTTGGGTGGAATTAAATTACTTTGCCTTTCAAGTAAAATAAATATAGTTTTGGCAACTTTGACTTAAGTTAAGGAAGAAGCAACAACTGAGGGCGGAATGGCTATTTATAGCTATTTTAGTGACTTAAATATAGCAAAATAGAAAACGTAACCTTTTTTATAAAAGGAGGCAAACGAGCATGCCAAAGCCCAAAGCGTGAAAATTGCGTGGTGCGATATAAAAAGCAAAAAAATGTAATATTAAAAACAATACGCAGCGTTAGCGAATCGAGCCAATCAGAAAAAAATCTATAAAATAGATCCCTGTCGTCGACGACGGAGGCCGTTCTTCGCTGCGTTCTTGTGGTCAAGTGGCAGGATCTGGAGCACTGGGTGCCACGACCCTGAGATGTGAATAGTCATTCATGTAAATTTGAACTTGCTTTATAAAGTTGCAAGCGATGTATCGGTATATGAAGTACTGTCCCTCTCTACTGTGCATACTGTGCACACCAAGCTTTGTATAGGCCAATTTAGCCTTCCCGATCCCGACAAAGTGACCGCGGAACTGGCGGAACCAAGTGTAATTCGATATGTCGAAGGCTACGTCAACAATATTATATACGTGGTAGAGCCATGTTGCAGTTATATTAGTAGTTTAGTTGTAGCACGAATGGGTCGGCTCGACCGGAGAAGGACCACGCTCTCACAGAATACCAGCGTGAAATAGTAGCTTAATGCTGCTGTATTTCGTATGGTGAGTGTGAAGAACCGGAGACCCTTTTTACTGGAAACGAGGCATTCCATCTTAGTCCTCACGGGTGACAACGCATCTGCATTTTGATTTGTAATCGAGGATAGATGTAGATGTCTATGGGCCGCAGCAACCACTTACCATCAGGTGGACTGTGTGCTCGTTTGTCACCCGATCCTATAAAAAAAAAAAAACAATACAATTTGCGTCAAAGGAGTTATTTATAGCGGTAACCGCAAAAACCCTTCATATTCACTTTGATAAACAAAAATTCGTTTTCAGACCCAAGTTTGTTCCGGGTACTTGACGACGTGTTCCTGAACACGTCGTCGTCGTTCGTGTCGCGTGTAACAATTAATGTTACTAGTTTAAAGTTAAAGTCAAAGTTACAGCCTACATATGCCCCACTGCTGGACGCAGACCTCCTCTCATTTCTGAAAGGGTTTTACTGTAATTAAATGTTCGCTCCTCTGCCCCAATTGCTTTCATTGACGATCTTCACACAACTTTGAATTATTTATTTTTCTTATTTTTCAGACATCCAGGATTCCTCACAATGATTTCCTTCACCGCCGAGCACGTAGTAAATCAGCACTTAAAATTGCAATTTACAATCTCATTCGTGTCGGCGGAGATCGAACCCAGGTTGCTCGCGTACTGTGAAATTTACAGCGAACGCTTAGCTCCTGAGCCGCCACAACCCATCCCAGCGCAACTTTCTATCACTTCTTCCAGCTCCAGGATCTTCTCGTCACTCAGTGTGCGTGCGTTATATGTTGTCAGATCGAGTCGTCTTAGGTTGCAGCCGAACCTCCACTAAATGTGTCATTGCTCATGAGGAATATGTTGCTATAGATGCCTCGCTTGGCGAGCGGGCTGCCAACCGCATTTTTTATTGTTTTTTGCTGTTATCAGAAAGATGCTACTGCCCACACCCCCGGGAAGATGTGGGGTAATGGGTATTCTTACCCTCCACTACACGAAACATACTATAACACAATGTTGTTGTTGCAACCACCCTCACTGGTTCTGCATCTGGATTGAGCTTGCTTACATTCCACATATTTCGACGATACTGACAGACCTACCCATACCTTTTAAGCGGCATCAAATCTCTGTTAAATTATCATTTTCCTTGACGATTAATAAATCTCAGGGACAAAATTCCTCGCTAGTGGGCATCTACTTAGCAAAAGAGTGCTTTTCTCACGAACAATTCTATGTTGGTCTGTCTAGAGGGATCTTCTGAAAATCAATAGATCTCCTACCGGAAAGCAACACCAACGCAAATATAGTATACGGAGAAGCGAATTTTATTGAGATTCGATTGAGGGAATTTAAGATTTTATTATTCCTTACTCAGCATGTATCATTACTTTTTTATTATTATTATTTATAAGTTGTAATGTGTATTAATACTCTATATGTTGCTAGAATCTGTCTTTACAACCGATTACAATGTGAGGGTCTTCAAGGTAAGAAGAGAGTACAAAAAGAGTTATTTTTATAATACCTAAACAATTTAAGAGTATAATATAATACGGTGCAAAGGATCATGAGGCTCACCTGATGGTAAGTGATTACAGCCGCTCTTGAAGCACTGCAATACGATGGTAACTTTTTAAAATAGAGTATGCTCATTTTCCCATTTTCCCTATATCGTATCGGTCCGGATTAATCATTCGTGGTAGTTGATTCCACAAGGAAGTTGTGCGAGGAAGAAAACTCCTTGTAAATCGCACAGTGTTGGACGGCCAATCTTGCAGATGGTATGGATGGTATCGCGAAATGTAATGATAATGAAAGTCGAGCATAGAAAGAATAAACACAGGATTGGACAGAAATTATAATGAGAAATATACCATAGAGCTAAATAGAAGTAACAAACTACGGTTGTAAGACCGCTTGGGTGAGTGTAAAGAACGGGAGTCCCTTATTCCTAGAAATGAGGCATTCCACCTCAGTCCTTAAGGTTGACAACGATTCTGCATTGTGATTCTTAATTGATGATAGATGTAGATGTCTATGGGCCACAGCATCCACTCACCATCGGTTGGACTCTGTTTTGTTTTACTTTTTTTACGTTTTACTAGCCTTTTCTACTTAGTGAAAATAATAATAATCAAGGAAACATGCTGAAACAACTATCGGAGATACGTCCTTATGAATGGCACCGTTCACATGTGTTAAGCTTGTCGCCATACCGGTGAATTACTTTGGCAAGTCATCTCCAGTTGTTTAGCGTTTTATAACTCTCAGTAGTTGCACAGACACAACTAAGTAGCCAGGATTCTACATCAAGAACTTGTAATACAGTCTCGTGAGTCGTAAACTGTCTTATTGTACTTGCCGGAAGTAGTGGTCGAAAACTGTCATCGTCATAGACAAAACCCTTCTTAGGAATAATTGTTCTCGTTGATAAATTATACAATAATTATTTCAATATATTTTCTAAAGTACTAACCCGTTATCAAGCTGTGTACTGCTGATCAAAAATATTTGTAAATATTAGTTCACAAAATTATTATAAGTAACTAAAATTTGAATTTTCCACAAGTATGAGAATAGCAAAATTTCACAAAAATACGAAATATCCCAGAACTTTAACGTTGACGTAAAGTTCTAGGCTATATCTAAAAAGCTCAAGGATCATCGTATAAACATTTGAGGCGTTCTTTACAAGCATTTTAAAAGCATGTTTCAATGAAAATTCGTGAGATGCAACCTAGATAAGGCTTTGTAAATCTTTAGAGGTGGAACGCTTCATCGTGTTTTTGGTTTATTAACTTAACGTCAGCCATGACAAAGTTTATCTAGAATTTTTCTACTTAAATTCTATAAATAAGGTTGGAATAAATAATCACTTCCAACAATGACAATACAACAAATTCATAACTATTGACTAAGAATTATCAATAAGATTATGAGCAATGGCTGTCGTTTATTTTTTTGTAGAATTTTGGTAACACGAGTACACAGTGGTAAGTAGATGCTGTGGCCCATAGATATCTACATTTATCCACGATTAATAATCAAAACGCAGATGCGTTGTCACTCCTGCGGACTAAGATGTAATGCCTCGTTTCCAGTAAAAAAGATTCTCCAGATCTCTACACTCACCATACGAAAAACAGGAGTATTAAGCTGGTATTCTGTGAGAGCGCGGCCCTTTTCCGGTCGAGCCGACCCATTCGTGCTACAACCATTATATAGCTGAAACGTGATTCTACCACATAGTTTATTTCTTTATAAACTCATATATTATTGTATAGAAAATTTTGAATTGATTACTATTATATTGCCCTATATTATGAGTCGAAACACTTAAGATAAATAAAAATAAAACATATTGCTATATATATATCCATTCGAATGTGGTGAACCAAAAATTACAAAAAAGTAATATGGCGCGACTCTTCATCTGAGGAAATACAAACCTTCCAACTATGATGGAACTAGAGATGAAATGCGCTCCGTGGCCAGCGATGCGCACACTCATACAACTCGCAACAGACGACGGCTATCAGCATCTCGAGGCGGCTCATATGCTTCAAAATCAGTTTTACGTTGATGATCCTGTAAGTGGTCATAAACTGATCGATTCCACTAAACAACTTCAAACATTACTTATAAAACTCAATTTTAACCTTTTTTACATGGGGATATACCTACGCACACCCACCTCGCGGGGGCAAGGACGGGTTATGTCGGACTCGCACCGACTAAAACCCCATGTTGTTCCACCTTCGTCGCATATTATCAGGGCCACGGGAACGAATATTACCAGCGCCGGCCGATCCATGGCGGTACCTCCACGGGAGAGAACTACTCTCCGTTCTCCTTCCCAGGTATGTCGCACCGGAACACATGGCGCACCTTCTTCCACGTCCTCCAACTAAACATGCGCCACGGACGCCCTCGTGTCCGATGTGCAAAGGCAGGGGTAGGAAAATCTAGCACTAGCCTTCTCGACCCCAGCGGTGGATCTGGTCTATGGCTCCACCGCCAACTAAGATTCGGCTGCGGAGCGTAGGTAGAGCGGCGTCTCACAATACTGATACTCCTCTCCCCTCTCAGCCCCACCACTACCGCATCAATTAACGGTGCGGCATCGTCAGAGTCGCGGAGGATAAGGCGAGTTGCATATAGCCATACTAACACTCCTCTTCCTCTGCGACTCCACCTCAGCTTCAGCGGTAGGGGGAGAGGTCACATCTCTTGCCGCAGCCCACCAGCACACATCCGAAGTGAACTCACCAAGGACACTTTGAGTGGCCTCCTCAGGCCAACCACCATTTGGGTTCCTCTTTGTTCACTGCGGGTGACCAAGCCACGGCTACTAAACCCCTCCTCCTAAGATAAGGAGGAAATCCGTTCGGGGGGGGGGGGGGGGGAATTACTTATAAACCTACTGCGCGGTGGCGGTATAAACTTACGCAAGTGGTCTGTGAATCACCCTGCGTTACTAGAAAACTTATCCGTCGCTTAAATCTCTACGAAGAATAATTTTGACTTCAAACATGAAGAACTAATGAAGACGCTCGGCCTTATAGGACAAATTCACAAAGTGATACTTTCACTTTCAGCTGGGATTTTAAGAAAAAACTGATACCTCAACCTACTAAAAGGCAACTATTGTCCGTTATCTCTAAAATATGTCCCACTGGGCTGACTGTCGCCGATCACTGTTACAGCAAAACTTTTGTTTCAACAAGTATGGGTAAGCAAGGTACAATAGGACGACACTTTACCAGCTGATATACTAAGCGACTGAATGAAACTGAGAGCTTAACTACCCCTGGTCAAAACATCAAACTGAACAGATGGCTAGGGGGGACCCAAGATAATATCAAACTAATAGGTTTCTGTGCCGCAAGCGAGAAAACCTACTCACGCATCATATATATTCGCATAGCAAACGCGGACGGCCGCCAACTGTGACTATACTAGCTGCAAAAACTAGGATTGCGCCTTCGGCACACAAAACTCACGCCTTTTACGACCATCGCAGGATGAGTTCGATAGGTTTTACTAGATTGCCACCACTGGGCAGTTAGTAATGGATATTTAATAAAAACGTCGAAATTCGTATATTTCAAATATTTTTAGTAAAAGTTAAAATTTTCTGATTTTCCAACTCCTACTTGTTTTATTGAAGCAGCGGAAATCGCTTTTGGAACCTAGTACGCTATTTCTTCTGTCATGCGATAAATTTATACTATTTTTACGAAATATAACACAGTTAAACGTGTTTCTTAAAGTGGGATCACATTTATAAATCCATCTTATAACGTGGTGCAGCAAATCTGACTTACAAGTATCAACAAAACATCAGCCTCTGAAAGACAGTGAAAAACGAAAATAGCCATATAGAAAACATGCAGACCGAAAATCGGAAAAACCATCTAAAGTATCAACTACCGCGGTTGGCGTTCTGCTAGAGCGTGGACTTGTGTACTTGGTGAGAAATATATGGTAATGGTGGTGGTATGGTGTGTGAGTAGTACAGGATAATGCGAACCGGTTTTTCCCCCGCCAGAACCAATAAAAATTTAATCGCAATTGAAATGGTTAATCAAGTGCTTGGCAGTGAAGGAAAACGTCCTTAGAAAAACCGAAAGTCTCTACCCTCATCTAGCTCGCGGCTCTATTGCTTATTATCTTCTCAGAAAGCAGAGAAGGCTTGGATCAAGCATTGGAATGTATGTAGACTGTATATAACTTTTATTCCTCTAACGAAGAGGAGATTTACAAAATGTGTAAACATAGGGTTATCTATTTACACCATCACTTACAACATTGCGTTTTAGTGCTTTTCCACAGAGC
The DNA here is from genome assembly GCA_036936625.1 of Parnassius smintheus behrii. Lineage (NCBI taxonomy): Eukaryota > Metazoa > Arthropoda > Insecta > Lepidoptera > Papilionidae > Parnassius > Parnassius smintheus. Next base: position 18,854,170 of record JAUPFT010000022.1, read on the forward strand.
TTTTTTTAAATACGTTATTTTACATATATGTAATATACGTAATGTATTTTCTATCTATTTTATGGATGTTATTGGTGTTAGTCTATGCGACTCCTATAGCTGCATCTGACTCAGGGCTCGCGGCATGCAAGGCCGCGATCTAATATTCACTCATATCATGAATTATTTCTTTATACCTTTTCTTATAAAACTGAAGTGTCAAACAAACTTTCAGTCTACAGGATGGTGATTAACAGTCCATGAACACGTACACAAAACTTAAAACAAAGGGCTGAAGATACGTTGGCACCTCTGAGGAATAAGATGGGACTCCTCGTAGCCTCTAATTATACTCGCTTTATATACCTGGCAGAATACAATACAGCACTGCAAGAGTTGCTACCTAGATCGACTCCTGAGGAAAAGAGAGTTTACAACCTATTGAATTTAAAAGTCTATAAAAACATACTAAATTACAACATCTGTTTTATTTTATCACGAAGTTGAGAATAGGGCCCATACTTTTTCTTCGGTCTGTCGGTATTTGGAGCACGCTTACGTTAATATATCGACTCGTAAAACACGGGTTTAACAACCGGTAATACGTTTTCGTCCAGTAGTGGCATGAGCTGAGTAGGCATAAATGTTTCATTGGAAATTAAAAATTGTTTTCGAGAATATTTCATGCGCAATGCTATCACGTTAATTTTTTCCGGAGGCGCGGTATTTTTGAGACTGTTATATTTATTAAGAAAAATTATTTTTAATTTTTTTATGAAATTATTTTTCTAGTAATTTATCTCTATCTGTTCTCTCTCTCTCTCTCTCTATCTCTCTCTATCTCTCTCTTATTATAATTTGAAATGTGATCAAGAAAACTCTTATATTCAACAAGACACCTGAGGAAAGAAAAAAATATCCACCAGCTTTTTTGCTTCTACTACGTACAGAAGTGGCACTATTTTAATGTTGACTACTTGCCGACATTTTAATTGCCTACATTATTATTATTAATTTTATAAATTACGCACGCAATCTAAATTAAACCTTATAGCTGCGCGGGACTGTCCGAATAGCTTTGCATCTTTTCCCCTTTCTACGTCACGGACGATATTACGTGTTTACCAAGGGCTTTAAAAAAGTATAAAATGCATTTCGTTTTTAGTATCTACCTTTTAATTATTAGTTTAATTTACTACTGTTTTACTTTAATATAATGCCTTATATTTTTACCGCCTCTAAACTAATAGTTATTTAATTTAAGATTGAAAAAAAAACTCCAATTACATTAGAATTGGAGTTTTTTAAGTAATAATAATTTTAAGTAGGTAAATACTGGGAGGGAAAACATTGACACGGAGTGATAAAATTAGTAATTTTAGTAAATTATTAGATGGTTTTATCACTACTTTATTATCAAGTTTCTCGTACCAGTAGGTGAAGTGTAGGGCGACCCTCCAATATATGGAGTGACGACCTGGTACGACATGCAGGAAGTCAATGGATGCAGGTGGCTTAGGATCGTGCTTTGTGGCATTCCTTGGAGGAGGCCTATGTTCAGTAGTGGACTTCTGAAGGGCTGTAATGATGATTATGATGATGATGTTTTCAAAATTATTGATGAATGTATTTTCTATGATATACTTATAAATTACACTAACTATTTTATCCTGTAACTAAATATACTAAACAACAAACAAAAGTATTTATATAAGAGTATACAAAAACCTATTTATCTAAACAGTGTTAAAAAACTTATCGTATGTTAGATATCGAGACTTATTACTAACGCCATATCACCCTGAAATACTGCTTGTTCCAACAGGGAGCGGTCGCGCTTATTGGTATCTACAGTGGAACGCTCCCGTCAGAATCCAAATTGACTATTAGTCAAATCGGGACCAACGCGTGACAGATTTCTGTTGAGCTAAGTGGCAACTATCCTTTAGAAAAATTTGCCAATCTCGTCCAACAGGCATATGGAACGGTACGCAGAGGGAGAATCGGTGGTCCTACTTCCTTCGTAAAGAGGACCAACCTTGCCTCTTTTCAAATTGTCTGGAACTTGGAACTCCGCAGGCTAACAGCTATCTAAATCTGTCCCCCAAAGAAACCAGTCTCAGCACTAGAGCCCGACCCAGACTTCAGTCAGGACCTGGTGCGGTGTTCCGGGCTCACAAGCGGCTTACGGCTCGGTCCAGCCTCTCCGCGGTCACCCTCATCTCATCTTGCCACTCTCATAACAACGGCAGGTGACCTGAGGAACCGGAAAAACTGAGCTGATCACTCTTGCCAGCAGGTTCGGGATCGAGAGTCGCCGTCAGGCGGGACGACTAGGGCCGAAGTTTTCCAATCACTTTCTGTACGGTCGCCCTAATGGATCTTCGTTTAGTCTCTCTAAGAGCTCTTACCGGACCAAGAACTGACGTTAGTTATGGTAATTTGTAACACCTTTGTAGCCGCTCGGTATGCCCCGTAGAGTCTGGCTATCTCATCCAGTGGAGATAACTTTCACCTTCAGGCTCTAGTGTACTGGACACCACTTATAGCTGTTCTTGTGTTCCTATTTGCATTCAAACAGCTTTTGAATGTCCTATTGCTGGGCACAAGCTTTCCCTCATTATAAAAGGGGTTTTGGTGCGAAATAGAGCTTCCCATAGTTGTTGTTGTAATTAGTGGACTTAACTCATGTCCTCGAAATATTCTCTATGTCACATGCTGTTCTCCTAACGAAGAAAAAGATGCTCTTTGCCGTCAAGCTCATGATGAAATACCAAATAAAATTAGAATCAAAAACGAATCAAACGGAAACTGGAAGGGATTGAACTTCTTTGTTGTTTATTTATAAATATTATAAACGACAAATTAAGCATAACAACAATGTAGTCACAAAAATAAATACTATTTCACATTCGGGTATTTATATTTTAATAAAACTACATTATAATTAACTTCATTCAACCCATAATAAAATTGAAATTATGTACGAGTAAATCTGGTTTTGAATAACCACGTGACATCTGAAACATATATAAATCTTTAGCAAGACAGAAACCGACCGCAATATATCACGGACTGGATGCAGAATATTCATGAGCATGCCACATGTTAAATATTTGTTTTACTCGTACCTTTATACGATGGATTCTACGAGCATTAGATAATAAGTAAAATAAATAAAAATGATAAAACGATAATTGTTGCTAAAACATTTAACTGATACATCAAAAAGTATTTTATTATTATTCCATTATTGGTTATACCAGTTTCTCAATAAATAAGGTTGCTATCAGATATATTAATATTAGACAACTAGTTGAGAGAGAGTTTTTAAATACTGCGAGCAGTGAGTGAGCAGACATAGATCAGTTAAACAATCTACAAAGGAAAAATATTACTATTAAAATAATGATCGACTGGTTTTAAATTATTCTTAAAGAAAATAAATTACACAGTAAAAGTCGTCTGTATTGAATGAGTAGAGAAGCCATGTTCTCCAATGGGAAACAATTGATAACACATAAGGTACACATAAAATAGGTCTCCTGTTCTCTACATATGAATAACAGCAGCGTTGAGCTGCTATATTAATATTATTTTTAACATACATGTACTTCGACAATTGATAGATCAAGAAAAAGAAGGGCACATCAAACACAACATTACGTCTCAGTAAAAATCAAAATGTTTAAACGTTTATTACTTTCCTTTTACTTTGCTCGCTTCAAATTCTTGCCACTTCTTGAATATTGTATGAATTTTGTATTTAATGTATAGTTACGGCTAAAAACCGATATGCGATTACAACTAGGTTTAGCCGGCTACAACTAGGTGCAGCTGATTGCGGTTTGCTGAACACGAATGCACTGTTAAGTTATTTAAAATTACGAAAGTGCTTATCGAGTAATATCTACGACAGTAGGATAAGATGTGGCTGGTATGGCTCTTGAGCTTAATATAGCACGTTGTCTTTCAGGTATAACACATGCATAAGCAATAATCTAATAAGATATTGCCACATTGCCTGTACCAAGGATTTTATATCGCGCATTTAATCTTTGCTTATTTATTTATTACACGTAATAGTATAATATGCCACATGAATTCACCGATAACGGACATTATCAGGATTTAATAAACACGTATTATCACAGACCCTCACACCTAGAACATAGAGTTACATACTTATATTAAGATAGAGAAAGAGAAGTTATATTTTCGAAATCTCAACCCGAAGCAGTTCTTTTAAAAAATTACATTATAAAAAAATGAGCAATATATATACACAATACAAATCCGTGACGTTTTTCTTCACCATTTTTTCTTATTAAAATAAAAAGGAACCGATGGAAGGCAGCAATTAAAATGGTGTTATTCTTCTGAAGCTCGACAACAATAGCAGAGTAACTATACAAAAATAACGAAGAAGCTCAGCTTAGGCTTTTAATAAAAATCATTTTTCATTTTTATTTTGCTTTTAGGATATTCAGCTTCATTGTTCAGCTTTGAGCATTGCAACCCACGACACTGTGACCGCTTTGCCAGAACTCACGTACACCAATAGTTTTGCTGGAAAATGTTAGAAATGACGTATATATTATAGTCAATGTATCTGAATACATTGTAATGATTTGTTAATAAAACTCTCTTTCAACATTTGACGATGTCATTGTTACTACCGTCGAGACTCCTGGTTAGACCTCCCTCTTACTGTGGCCAAGATGCAGCAGGTAGGTCTTTTATCTCACTAACAAAATGGTATGAATCTTTTGTGTGTGCCTTGGTATGCCCCCTCAGCGATGACAGTATTTTTGCTAAGCGTTGAGCCAATTTATAAGTCGGTGAATTGATCTGTTTAACTATTGGACGAAGTGCAGCGTTTGGTTTGTGTATCTTCGGTAACCTATACAACCTTGGTGGATTGGCACATGATGTTTGTATTGAATTCACGTCGAGATTTAATTTTTCGGAATATTTCTTTATCAAATAGCTAGTGGTTTTAAGCGTGTTAGTTGAAAGGTCTCTTTTTACCCTTTTATATGTATTCTCGTCCTATAGAAGTTGGTGTATTTTAAAATTATACTCTGACGTGCCCATTATTACCGTACCGTCCCTTTATCCGCGCGAAGAATCGTGATCTCGTTTGTTTCGTAAGTTAGACAGCACTTTAAGGCTAATGAGCTGATTGTGCAATTAAAACAATACTTAGATGAATTAAAAGTGTCCCAAACTCAAAGGCTGTTCAATGAGCTCATAGAATGTAAATCTTCAAAAACATTGTAACTCTCCACAACATACGATTTGACTGGTGATGATTTTGTCACGTCAAGAACATCAGAAAGGATTACATGCAGTGGAAGAAAATTAAAGAGATACATAAAAATAATAAATATGTTAGGAAAGTCCAAAAGTTAATTAAAAACTAAAATTAATACAAAAAATTATATAAATATATGTAAGGAAAAGCATGAATTAATTAATAAGCTTAAATTATATTTAATTAAGGTGGAAAATATGAAAAACTGTTATGAGGCTAAAATAGAGAGTCTCAATTCAGAAGTTTTGTCGCTTAATAACTCCTTACAAATTATCTCAAATAAATATGCATCGGCTCAAGTTGAGATATAGTTGAGTTGAGATCTGGTAAAAACATATAAATACAATGAGGAGCGCTTTGACTCCCTAATAAAACATCAGAGTGAGGATCGGCGCTCCGTACCATTTTAATTGTGGACAACATGTAATATGTAATGACCCCTTATTTTCACCAACACTCTATGACGGTGCCATAACAAAGAACAAAAACTTAAAAAGTAGTTTAAATATTAAAAAAAACATAAATTTATTATGCATTGTGATAACATAGGTAAAATTTGGGCATGATTTTAAATAACCATTTATAAGGACAAGTGATTAGTAATTATTGTATGCCTGGGGCATCCTTTAGTCATATAATGAATAAAGTTTTAATTAGTAAGTATTGTTTTTGACGTTTGACGACTCCGTGGCGTAGTGGCGAGTGGCTGCGCTGGGAGTTGCGGGTTCGAATCCCGCACGGAAAAGTATTTTGTATAGCCTACAAATAATTGTTCCGGGTCTGGATGTTTGTCCTTGTACAATTTATGTTTGTAAACTGCCCCCGCGATACAGGAGAAAATCCTAGTGTAGGGGTAACGTTTTTTAATTAAAAAAAGATATAAATAAAGAAATTGTCCTAAAAGCACATTAATAATTCTTGTTGGGAGAAGAGGCAATGTAAACAAAAATCAATTATTAAATTATCTTGTTTACATTGTCTTACATACAGGGTTGGCCACAGGAGAATAAAATAAGATACGACTAGACTCCTAAGTAGGTTTTGTATTTTTCATAATATTATTCTCTCACATGTTTTAATGTATGATGTTACAAATAGCACGCAACGTTTTTCAATCTGCACTTCCATTTTACAAGATTGGTCAAGCGAAAAGAGGATTAAAATCCTCGTTTTAACTTTGGAAATATAAAAAGCAACCAAAAAAAAAAATAACGGTGGTGGGCCGCCAAGCATCCCGATGGTGTGGATGTTATCACAAGTTTTGACGCGATATGCGTTCATGAAGTTTGGCGACTGGAATTAATTCGAACAATTCTTCAGAAAACTCTCCGTAGTAAATGCGAAAGTAAATGCAAAGGGATGCAATATCCCTTCATAGCGCCAGTGAATCGAGCTGATCAGAAAGAACTCGGTCGCCTTGTAAAATTACACGCGGTGTGCCGACATAAAACACCATTCCGCTTTACTGAACACGTCAAATTTTTTAGAGGCCAATTTGTCAAATGTCTTCTGGTGTTAGAAGTGGACTAAATTTAGTCGCCCAAATCCGAGATTTTCTTCGACAATGTCTCGATTTCAGATACAAGTTTGTTCCGGTACTCGGTGACATTTTCGCGAGAAATATTATCACGACCGATGTTCAAGCCATCACCAGTGCTGTCGTCCGCATAGCAATGAATGTTACCGGTTTGCAACATATCATTGATATGCAGAAGAAACGGTGTTGATGATAGCACGCAATGGAATCTTGTTGTCTTGTATGCACCGTCTACTACGACCTTGATGTTTCGATCGTCAAAGAAACTGGTAATCCGATTGCACTTTTTTTTCTTCCCTTAACATACGCAACACGATAACAGCGTAAAAAACATTAAACTGCTATTTTACACTGGTATTCCGTGAGAGCGTGGTCTTACCACGGTAGAGTCGACCCCATTTGCGCTATAACAATAATATAGATCCAACGTGGCTCTACCACATATTTCTTCCTGTATGGATGAATCTACTCGCAGGATAGAATATAAAAGGATAGGATAGGATAGGAGATGACAGGAGAGAACAGGATCGGATATAAAACTCTATATTTTAAAATTGTAACAATATATAATTCTTACTCTTCCTGTATGGGTGAATAGAATATAATAGAATAACATAGGTTAGGATAGAATAGGAGTAGAAAAGGACAAAGCTACAATATTAATATATTTAATACAATATTTTTTTTTTAGAATAATGATGAAAAACGACCAAACGGTCCACCTGATAGTAAGTGGATGTCGCCCATAGATATTTTCATTTACGATTTCATTACGATTTATTAAGAATCAAAACTCATATGCATTGTTACACTTGAGGACAAATATGTAATATGTAATCTAATATGTAATAAATTCCCAGTAAAAGGGGTCTTTAGTTCTCTGCATTCACTATACAAAACACAGAAGCATTAAAGTACTATTTTACGTTGGTATTCGTAAGAGTGTCGTCTTTCCCCAGTCGAGCTCTTTTTAAAACCATAATATAGCTGCAACGTAGCTCTACCACTTATACCCTATTTAATAAAAAAAGAAACTTTAAAGTTGGTGACATTAAATATATTACATACATTACAATACTTTCAGTTTTTGAATTTGTTTATTGAAATTATTTCCTTATTTTAATATTTTCTGATGACCGTATAGTGACGATGTAAGAAGACTCCACTAACTCGTATCATCCCGTGGGTGTCGTAAGAGGCGACAGACGGGAACAAATAGTCTGCCTTATAATAACTAACCTTAAAGTGGGGATATCCCCACTATAAGGCAATCTATGGAGGGGGGAAAGTATGTTTAAACGATGGATTTTAATATCCTGTAACGTTGTAACGGAAATTAATTTTGCTGAACCGAATAACAAAGTAGATAAGATACTTATCACTGATACGCCTTTACAGCGAAATGTTTGAGGGCATAACGTTTTAATTAAATTTTGATTACATACGTGAATTGCCCTAGAGAAGTGGTTTACGAAAATGAGAAAATATCCTACCGATGATATTTTGAATTAAGAAAAGTGAAATGTATTGTAGATGAATATTGTAGTCCATTGTTTCATCAATCATCATCATCATCATCATTGCAACCCTTCACAAGTCCACTACTGAACATAAGCCTCCCCCAAGGAACGCCACTAAGCACGGTCCCGAGCCACCTGCACCCAACAACTTCCTGCATGTCTTACTAGGTTGTCACTCCATCTAGTGGGGGCTGCCTCGCACTACACCTGGCAGTACGAGGCTGCCACTCCAGAATTTTTACTGCACATCGGTTGCCGGTACTTTGAGCTACATGGCCAGAACACTGTCACTTCAGCTTACTTATCCGTTGGGCTATGTCGTTTCCTCTGGTTCTACTACGGTTATCTTCGTTTCTAAGTTTATCGCACTGATAATTCCCAAACATAGCCCTCTCCAACCTCGCTGAGCAACCTTGAGCTTTCTCATAAGGCCAAAGCAGTGAAGGACCACGTCTCAGATCCATAAGTTCATTGTTTACATTAAAACAATTAACGGAAATCTAATAAGAGTTGAGTATTTCATAACTAAAATGATATTTATTTGCATATTTATTCGCAAGTACTTTTTCACTAGAACTTTTTATAAAGTTCTAGTGAAAAAGTACTTGCGAATAAATATGCTTCGCCAAATGCGTAAGAGACACACGTTTGGTCTCAATGCAAAATCGAACTGCATTAAATTATAGTAATATTATTATAATATTACAATGTCAATAGTTTCACATAGCCACTATTCCGACTTCACAAATAACACACATCTCATATGTTACTAGGTTTGTCATAATAATAATTTCAAAATCCCTTTTTAGTTGACCCTTTCCACTGTATACAAAACATTCCATCTTGGTCCTCAGGGGTGACAACGTTTCTGCATTTTGATTCTTAATCGAAGATAAGTGTCTGAGGAGAGATGTCTATAGGACACAGCAAACACTTAATGAGTAATCAGATATACTGTGTGCTCGTTTGTCACCCTTACTTCGTTGCTAAGAATTCGGCCCACTGTATTTCGTCCGGTACCAGAATGAAAATAAGTATATATTAAAAATGTCGGTATTTTTGATGGTTCCCAGTATTTCAGTTTATTTAGTTTTATTGAGGGTTAATTATGGAGACACAAGCTCAAAAAGGGGTGCGGTAAAGTGAAGCAAGAAAGTGGAATGTTGAATCGGTGGTAGCTGCTATGACTTACTACAGGTGTTCATTAAAGTGAAAATGAGCATGTAGCTTTAATTAAATATTAATGTATATTTAGTATATTTTACCTAAGTTTCACACCCTGCCACCATACGAAAACTAACCTAACTTAATCAAGAATCAAATTAATATATATATATATATATATATATATATATATATATATATATATATATATATAGCACGCACACACGAGTGCCTATCAAATTAATGATATAAATATATATTGCTGAGATTTAATTATGTTTTCAACTTGCTTTATTTATTAACGTAATTCAAATAAGGGGATTTGACGCTTAAGGTCGTTTATTAATTAAATAGACAATCTTTGTAAAACTTTCATCACATTTTCATTAATTAAATAAGGGATCAGGTTGCTTTTGAAATCGAAATCAAAGCTTATGTTCCAAATTAATTATCCTTGTCAATACGCACAAACACTGGTATATTTTAATCATAATTCAGTTAGAAATTTAAAGGCCTAATTTATACATATATTATATACTATTTAAAGGCTAAATTTGCTATAGCTACCACGCTTAGGATCTTATGTATTAATTTGATTATATTCCGATAGTAAAATAAAATGATGTGTCTTACCCAGTTTGAAGAACACCTCTTTATATAGCATAGCACTTTCCACGGAAACGGTAGCTACCGTTTCCGTAGAAAGTGCTATGCTGACAGTTTTTCTGTTCGATGTACTTATCTATGAGGGTATCTGCAGAACCAGTGTTACATAGCCCAATGGATTAGTAAGCTGAAGTGGTAATTGACCGGCCATATAGCTCGGAGAATCGACAATTTATCGGGGAGAAAGGTTCTCTAGTGGTAGCTTCTTACCAGTAAGCGAGGTACACGATGGACTATCTATTAGAGTAGAGCGACGACCTGGTAAAATACGCAGAAAATCTATAAATTCAGGTGCTTTGTGTCATTAATTGGGTATATTCTATGTTCAGCGGTGGACTAGTCACGGGCGAATGATTGCACAGTGAACTGCAAACAAAGAAAGAATAATTATTGTATGAAACCTCAATCAATTTAATATCTGTGAAAGTAAAAGAAGATTGCAGCTGAAATAACAGTTTTGGATAGGTACAAATTCCTTTGTTAAATTTTATTGAGACACCAGAAAATATGCTTGAATATTGGTTTTCAATGTTTCAGAAGTTGCTGATTTGTCGGCATAAACCAAAGACTTAAAATAGCCTCAAAAAATCGAGAGGCGTTAAGTCGCACGAACGAGGGGGCCAGTTAACAGGACCACTTCTGGAAATATAGTTATCAACAAATTGATTTTACAATAAATTGGTGGTTAAGCACGCTTTATGACAAGTTGCACCGTCTTGTTGCAACCAAATGTCATCGATATTTAGTTGATTAATTTTTGTAAACAAAAAAATCTGTCTTCATGGCTGGAAAGCGCTCGCCATTCACCGTAACGGCAGCTCCTTCCTTATTTCAAAAGAAATAAGGACCGATGATGCCGCCAGCATTTGAACCACATCAAACAGTTAATTTTGATGGATGTAATGGTGCACCATTCGTTACACCATTCCGTCCACCATTTGTTAATGGCATGTGGATTGTCATTCGCTCCATATATGGCATTTTTGCTTATTCACGAAGCCATTTAACCAGAAATGACCTTCATCACTAAACACAATTCTTCGATAAAAATGCTCGTCTTCGGCTAGTTTCAAATTAGCCCAAACGGAAAAATGCGACGTTAACGATGGTAATTCTCTTTAATTCGTGCACGAGCTGTATTTTATAAGCACGTATACCAGATCCTTAAGTAAAATTTTCCACGTAGTCAAAGGACAAAGGCCAACAATTTGAGAACGGCGACGAATCGACATTTCGGCGTCTTCTTCAATACTTCGCGCTACAGCAGCACCATTCTCTTTGTTACGCACATTTATTTGTCTTGTTGATGGCTTTGAATTGAGAAGAGGAAAATTAGTACGAAAATGATCAATAACAGCAGCAATTTCTTGCACCGTAGCCCGATTATATTGACCGTAAATTGGATGAAGTGCTTTTTATTATCTACTCTATGAACTTCGCAAACAGATATATATTTTTTTTCAAAGTAAATTTCCACGATTTGGAAGCATTGTTCTCGCATTAAAAAATTAATCGTGAATTGTCAAACTTTACTGAACAGATATGTCAACACAGTTTGACATTCTCGTCTGTCAAATCATAGACAACAACCATCGAAACTTCTCATGCAAAAACACCCAATATATATTTATTTGCTTATCTTTCACGTAATACTTCTTTTTTAACAGGTAATAGGAATCCTTCTCTGCCAAACAGTTCGTGTGAGTACCCTTTAACCACTGACCTCTATATATACGAGTACGCTGGACTGGCTATACACAGTGACATGATGAAGCAATTTGATTTCCGCCATTTTGGCGCTGACGGCAAAAGTGCACGTCCACGGAACTAATAATAGGGATAAGACAGTGTACCAAATTATATTGATAAAAATTCTGTACCCTACCTATACCTAAATAAATAGAATGGACTCTATGGATAGATGGACTCTACCCGTAACGTCCATTCTATTTATGTATCATATTAATATAATGCCATCATCATTCATCATCATTAAAACCCTTCACAAGTTGACAGCTGAACATAGGCCTCCCCCAAGGAATGCCACAAAGCACGGTCCTGAGCTACATGCATCCGTCAACTTCCTGCATGTCTTACCAGGTTTGGACTCCATCTAGCGATGGAACGTCCTACACTTCACCTGTCGGTACGAGGCTGCCACTCGAGAACCTTTTTTCCACATTGGTATTCGATTCTTTGAGCTGTATGGCCGGTTAATTGCTACTTCAGCTTACTAATCCGTTGGTCGATGTCGGTCACTCTGGTTCTGCTGCAGATATCCTCACTCCTAAGTTTAAGCCCCTGAGCACAGCCCACTTCATAGCTCGCTGAGCGACTTCGAGCTTCCTCATATCGCCAGCGGTGAAAGACCTCGTCTCAGATCCATACGTCATCACTGGCAACATGCACTGGTTGTACAATCTAGTTTTGAGATATGCCTGACGAGATGTTGTAATCTCCCGAACGCTGCCCAGCCAAGTTGAATCCGTCGATGGACCTGTTGGTCGAAGTTGAATTTACCTAGTCGGACTATTTGTCCCAAGTAAAACTACTCGTCAACAACTTCAGCTAAGTGCTCCCAAAAACCACCGGTATAGGTGTGACATGGACATTACACATGACATTTGTTTTGTTCATGTTCATCTTAAGACATATCCGTTGGGAGACACGTTGGGACACAATCAAATCAAATCAAATAATTTATTTGTACTACACTATTGTAGTCATAGAACGTAGTGCGTAAGTCCTCCAGCGATTCTGCCGTAAGGACTATATTGTCGACAAATCGAGGATGAGTGACGTACTCGCCACTGACGTTAATACCGCATCCTTTCCAGTCCAGTAGCTTGAAAACGTCTTCCAATGCAGCAGTAAAGTATTTCGGGGATATTACGTCTCCCTGTCTTACACATCTCTACAGTTGGATTAGTTTTGTACTCTGGTTCTGTACTCGGATGGCCATCGTAGGCCTTAGACCATTCAACTATAGCATTATTAAGATTAAACTAACTACACAAATAAAAATAAAAACATAGTTTCTAAAATAATTTATTGTCAACCGTTCATTTAGTTCTAGTATTATAAAAAACAAATTAGCTGCTATAATTAAGCCTATTGTAATCAACTACAGGTCTGTCAATAGACAGTAAAATATTTTCTACTATATAATGTTTGTTCGTACTTTCTACGATGCCATACCGTTCATCAGATTGCGGTAAAACTTAGTCAACTTATTGGTTGCACTTGTGCGAAGGTTATGCGCATTTTACAATTAACTGACACTAGGTGGCGTGCGTATTATATTATATGCGTATACTGACTATTTATTTGAATATCCTAATTATACAATAAAACTGTCCACATTTTTAACGATATTTCCACAATTATTTCTTCTGCGGCGGCAATGCGCCGGGAACGAGCTAACAAGATAATATCAAAAATATAAACTTTGAATTACATAGTTATCACTTATTTACAACGTCATTTTCAAAATAAAAATTACAATATTAAAAAATAAAAAATAACTGAAATTATAATACAGTCCCACTTTCCGTGGTATCGTCCCAAGAATGCTGGCTACGTGTCCTCTCTGAATGGCTATACTTAGCCTTTAAGCGAGGAAACAACAAACTAAACAACTTCTTATTACCAGCGATGTTCAGTCACAGATACAGTTTTTTAGGAACTACACCGCACGTGCACCCTACGGACCAATAGTCTTTACAGCAAATTGCACAAATATATACTCATCTTCTAGATACTCTGGGCAAGGTACCCCTACCCCCCCTACAAGGTACCCCTGAGATGGGATGCTGTCAAAGTGTTCTCAAGTAGTATCCCACACTAAAGCTTTATCCCTTTCTCTCTCAAGCAACCAAACCCACACTGTCGGGTCTCCTGGTATCGTCTCTAAATATTCTACAAAGATATTAAACCGACGCAACACTCCTCTTCCCTTACGAATCCACCTCGACTACGGCGGTACGGGGAAAGGAATCTCCTCCAGCCGCAGCCCACTAACACACATCGAATGTGGCTCGACATCATCAGGTGACCTTTCGGCACTTGGCTTGAGTTTGGTGGAAAATGAGGAAAGAAGAAAAAAACTTTCGAAATAATAACCTAATACGGTTTATACTTACTGGTACTTGTACTACCAGAAAATATTATCGGTATACTGCACTTATTCAAAGTGGTGCAGTACTCATGTCCTATATTATTAAACGAGCAATTCTTGTATATAAATATATATATATAATCGGGATCTAGGAAACGGCTCCAACGATTTTCATAAAATTTAGTGTCCAGGGAGTTTCGGGGATAATAAATCGATCTAGCTAGGATTTATTTTTAGAAAATGTCTTTTTGTCCGTGTTTTTAGGCAATGAAAAACGGCTACAATATCGTTAGAATAAGAAGGTAAATTTTGACGGATTGTTAGTGATTATAAATAGCTTAATTGGTCGGTCACAGAATCTTAAAACCCCGGTTCGAGCCCAGAGCGACCGACCAACTTTTTTAAAATTTTTTTTCATGTTCTTTTCTTTTTTGAGAAAATCTATTTTTTCGAGCCATTTTTTTAGTATTTTTTAAAAACACGAAAATTTAAATTAAAATAATTGCACTCATGATTTTTTATTTAAATAACCGGTTCCGTTTTTTCTGTTATGTCGCTAAGATCAAAAAATATTATTTATATTTCATCAGTATGTAATTTGTATCTAAATATAATTTCCAAAACACATGAATTAAAAAAATACCGAGCAAAGCTCGGTCAACCAGGTACTGTCTAATAAAACAGTCGTCTGTGAAATGTTAGCAACAAATGTGATCATTTTGTTTCGGACGCCAATTCACAATATTTATGGTTTTAAGTCATAATTTTAGTCTAGGTTCAATTGGAAACCTGTTAATGAATAAACATTTGATAATCATCTGTTGTTGGCGACTTTGTTTGTTAACGGATATGGGTAGGAAAAAAACATCGATAAGTATTGTAGACAAGGAACTCGACAACCCTATTGAATTTTATTGTTTATCAAAACTCAGTAATATAAAGCAAAACATGTCGGTATATATGATATTAAGATTAGTAACAAATTTTTAAGTACTTATATTATCAAATAGTTTTAATTTGTTTAATATTTGCTGTAAATTAACTTGTGAAATTTTATACCACTTCCCTTTTTGTAACGAGTTTTATAGATTACGCACACTCTCATTTATAATAAAAATAATTCTTATTATGTAACTAATATTATACACAATCAAACAACATAAAATACTTTCGTTTTTTTAGTTCAAAATTTAAAATACAGACTTATTAAAAAAGACAATATAAATAAGACAGCAGACTTTGGTATATTAAGTCAATTTTATTTTTCAAGACATCCTTTAGCGGCGCTTCAAAATGGCACAGTCATTTTGTATGGTATAGCCAGTCCAGCGTACTTGTATATATAGAGGTCAGTGCCTTTAACCTATTTCCGTCGCCAAATATCCGTGCATGCATTGTGATTATGTTCGGGGCTGAAGGGTATAGAGAGGTATAATTACAGGATGTGAAGCATTACATGTCATTCCTTGGGCAGATGTGGCAATGTATCTGTAGCCGTCTTTGTTTAAAATTGGTTACAAGTGTCCATGGGCCAGTAGTCAATTACCATGAGGCGGACTGTAAGTTAATTTGTCATTCCAATTTCATATAAAATATTTTACCGTACAACCAAGGCAAACGGATCTTGGCTCATACAGTCATTAACATGATCAAAATGCCTTTATTTCTCGATGTCATAGTTGGCCCGGCAACCTTCAGTTTTGATATACATTTTTGGTCGGATCTACGCAGATTTAGCTTACGGTTTCTTGGAGCCTTGCAGTGGTATGCTGGGGTTTGGATTTAATTTTATTAATTATAG
The DNA here is from genome assembly GCA_036936625.1 of Parnassius smintheus behrii. Lineage (NCBI taxonomy): Eukaryota > Metazoa > Arthropoda > Insecta > Lepidoptera > Papilionidae > Parnassius > Parnassius smintheus. The sequence goes on from JAUPFT010000022.1 coordinate 18,870,271, forward strand.
GATCCCAAGCAGTAGGTAGTACCATGTATCTCCTCTATTGAAACTAGGATGTTTTTTAATTTCAACAGCCTTGCGAATCAACCTAGGTAGGAATCCATGCTTTTTTGCGAGGATTTATGGTCTGTTAAATCTAATGTAATGGCGGGATCAATCTTGAACATGTTCACAGACTGCAGTTTTTTCGGAACATCGGTGCTTAACCTCAGCTATATGTTCTCTTACGTTGGCTCTTATTAGATCTTTTTGTTTGTCCCATATAAGAGAGACCACATTCACAATCAAGCTTGTACACTCCTGTATCTTGTAGAGGGATATTGAACTTGATGGATGGTAAAAATTTACTTATCTTCTTCAGTGGCTTGCAGTAGGTTTAAATAGAAGCTTGCTTCAAGATGTAGCAAATCTTGTCTGTGACTCCTGATGAGTATGGTAGTACAGCAGGTACACGCTCTACGGTGGCCGGCCTCATGGTCACTGTGACATAATTGCGGAACCTGAAGCTTGTTGTCTTGCAATACTTGCTTGACGTGTTGAAACTCGGTGGCAAGATGTTTTCTTTCACAGATCCCTTGAATTAGAGAAAGAACATCTTTTTGTGAGTTTGATGGCATTTCTCACCACAAAAACCCCCAGAATAGGGTTTGTTGAAGCGTTGACGTAATTTTCATGATGCTGAACTTCATCCCTCTAGTTATTATTACCCGAACGGAGTCGATGCATTTATAAAATTAAAGCAAAGAAAGTTTACATCAGAGTTTAATGGCCCCTCTTATCACGAAGCAGGGTTTGTAGAAGCATCGGCGTAGCTTCATTGATATTGAACCCCACCCGCCAGCTATAGCCCGAATGTAATCAATGTATTTATAAAATTAAAACTTCTTGGAGAAATAAAGTCACAATTTTACCACCCAAAAAGTCTCACACAATAGGGTTAGTTGAAAAGTTGACATAGCTTCCATGATACTGAACCCCATCCCTCTTGCTATCAGCTGGAGAAATGAGGTGGTATGTGTTGAGCATTTATTTTGGTAAGCAATACAAAGGCAGATATATATAGCCGATTTTAGTAAGCTTACTTTCTATAAACAGCTTGTAAATTTTAACAGTGGTAGAGTCGTGCGACAGCTTTCGTTGTCGCACGGATGGGCTTGCTCGAAACGGGGTGGTATCATGACCTTACAGAATACCATCGTGAAGTAGAGATTTACCTCTGCGTTTCGCTTGATAATTGCAGGTGGCCGGAGGCTCTATTCATCCCCCCCCCCCTTCCTTAACAAAAGAACCCCTTTGTCGTATCTCTTCAGTTTAAAGACAGCTCCCCTTGCTGCCTCCGCTAGCATCGGAATCCTCGACGTCGACATATCAAATAGTGTGCCTTTTCGTGGTCACTTGGCGGAGAAAGCCAAATTGGCCTCTTAAAAGCTTGGCGTTCTCAGCAAAGTGAGACGGTATTTCATGCCAAGCGATGTGCTTGCAACTTTACAAAACGCAAGTTCGGCCTCACATGGAACTGTTCTGTACTGTTCTCATCTCTGGGCCGAGGCACACCAGTGCTAGCTTCTTCAACTTGACCGCATCCCGCAGAGCGATTCCAATCGTCATTGACCGAGTTTTTTATGATCGGTTCGATTCACTGGCGCTGCGTAGGGATGTTGCATCCCTTTGCATTTTTTATCGCATCTACCACGGGGAGTGCTCTGGGGAATTGTGCTGATTAATCCACTGCAGGACAAGGGCCTCTCCCGTAAGGAGGATTTGCCACTATCGTAATGCTCGGCAAGTAAATTGAGATCGCATTACGAGCCATCATGCACCTGATTAGCTGTTGCCGGCCAACGCTCTGTTTAATTTTAGTATGTCAGTTTTTCAGATTTTTTTTCAACATCCACCAATAAGCATTGCAATTTTCATGAATTTTACCGTTTTAGCCTCTTATGAGATTCACTGGAGGATGTTCGGTGCTGATTCTTAACCGATATCAGACAGCTTTATTTCTTATTTTGGCAATTCTGAATATGAATTAAATAGTGAGATATTGTGTAGTAAGAAAAAAATGTGTATGTGTTTTTAAGATGATGTTGCAACCAGAATTAGGAAAGAAATGCTTCGCTGATTTTTTCATGTAGAAAGAATGAACAAGGAAAGAGTGACAAAGCAAATCTAAGTTGCAGAAGTGAACGGCAGAGTCACGATTGGACGCCCTAGACGAAAGTTTGCTAAACTGGCGATATATTGAAGATGCATTAGAATAAGAGTACCCTTAACTGACGAGCATGTGCATGCGTAGGCTTGTATATGGGTGTAAAAAAGGCGAGAGAAGTGTGTGAGAGAGGATCGTATCAAATGGAAGTCTATAGTCTCTGCCTACTCCTCTGGTTGACAGGCGTGAGTGTTTATGTATTTTTGTATGTATTTATGTATGTAATCAGGTCTGATTATTAAATAGCAATCAGATAGTATAGTGATATCGATAGATAAGTGTAACTAAAGGGGAATGCCCACTCTTCATAGACACTTCGGCCATGAGTGCCATATAAAAGCATATAGATATGATAATATGTAATTAAAACAATGAAATGGTAAAGGAATTGCTTTAAAAAAGTCGGGGTTTTGAAAATATTTGAAGTTTTTATTTTCACAAATGCAGTTTTTTTAACAACTATTTTTATCGATTTGATCGCGTTTTATTTCTTTGATTTTTAATTCCAGACGTTTCGAGTGCTTTCCAGCACCCATGGTTACGGCAGACTGAGATGACCGACGTCCCAATGTCAGTGTTAACCCGGAGTACCTTCAGATTTTTAATTTTTATTTATGGTCCGATCTACAGAATGAACTTACTGTGTCTTGAAGTCTTGCAGTGGTATGCTTGGGTTTAATTTTAATTTCATTAATTACAGGATCCTAAGCAGGTGGTAGTACCAAGCCTCCTTCTCTATTGAAAAAAGAATTTATATATTAGATATTATATAGAATTTATATAATAAAATACACTTTACGACTAATAGTGATGACTTGCAATTCTAGCCCTAAGTAAAGATCAGCTAGGGCTTAACTTTATTCCTTCCATAATGCTGCTCCTCTGGTTATTACAGAGTTCTATCCGGTAGCAACCATTAAATCTTATATGCTCACCATAATAGTAGCGAGCTTGCTTTAATTGGTATGTGACACAAGCAATTAATATTAAGTCGCTGTAAGTTAAAACAGGAAATTCCCTAACGTTTTAAAGTCTTCATTTATATTTCTAAAGTCTGCCTGCCCTAGCTCTATTTAGATTGTTTTCCCTAGCATACTCAGAAAAATCATTATTTGTCTCCATATTTTGATGAACTATTTCAAGTATTTGAGCCGCATCATCCCTGTCCCTTATTTTTGTGTGGAATTTATTAACTATAGCAGAAGCCACAGCAGTCTATCATCAAATGTGTAGAAGTCCTGTTAAAGTAATTTTGATGAAATATTTTAAATTCAGTTTTAAAAATGCCATTCACCACCTCTACTACCCATATCGACACATAGTCACGGCTCTGGATTTATTAGCATATCTTGTCATTAACTGAGATTCACCATCTGCTGGAGACATTGCTGCGACCCTTAGACATCCACATCTATCCTCGATTACAAATCAAAATGCAGATGCGTTGTCACCCGTGAGGACTAAGATCATTTTCTCGTTTCCAGTAAAAATGGTCTCCGGTTCCCTACACTCACTATACAAAACACAGCAGCATTAAGCTACTATTTCAAGCTGGTATTCTGTGAGAGGGTGGTTCTTCCCCGGTCGAGCCGACCCATTCATGCTACAACTATACTTCTAATATAACTGCAGCATGGCTCTACCAAGTATAACACACATACATAGTAATTGTCACTATGTATGTTTGTTATCGCAAAATGTAGTTAATCACAAAAGAGACATACTCGCAATGCTGATGGAACTGTTACAACCAGGTAAAAAACATTGTGTTTTAAATAATTAGTTAGCAGTACACTGTGTGATGTATGATCTAAGCTTTGTTGTTCTGGGTGCAATACATTACTCACTTCAGATTGCAACGAGGACGGACTAGATGATTCAGATGGTTCCCGTTCTGCAGTTGAACATGATGTTATTCTATCAGTTCATTGCCAGCAATTATGATATACACGGCATGACAACTGAAATAATGTAAAATACAAAAAATGAAGTCAAAGTGAAAAAATAAAAATAAAATAGATTTGTTTATTTCAAACTCTCTCTATTACTCTACTCTATTTATCAAGTTAAATGTTACTGCACAAGGACGGATTTAATGCCCTATATTATTTAATAATTAAGGCCTGACAGACTACCAGCAGTCCAAAAACAATGAAAAATCAACTGTCTCCTTTCTTGGTAGTTGATAAAACTGGTCAATCTCATAAATAAGCTAGTATGTTTGTCAGATATAGCTAGGGCAGATGTGAAAAAATAAAACAAGTTCTTGAGTTGATATACAATCAGTGTAAAAACATGTATAATTATCAGATATATGGATCACATTTGATAAATTGAAAAATGTTAAACACTTACCTCACGTAGCGCAAATAATTCCTCACGTCGAAAATCGAACCCAAACAATGTGTGTGATCTTATTCTCATAAGTGTCAGTGCCACAGCTGATGTATACATGTTCAAGACGAACTCTTGGTGCATTTTGCGAGTGCCACACTACACGTTCACTGTACTCGAAACTTGTACCTAATAAAGAAGCTACAATTATTATATTGATATTATTCAAGTAAACTCAGTTATAAAGCATTTCTTAGAGGAAGACATGCCACATCGTGATATGTACCAACTATTTACCTGCTGTGTTCGAACCAATTGTTGAGAGATCAACAATTGCATTTTCCAACAAAATAAAATAACACAACACGCAATTGAATTCTTGTGACATAACAGTGACAGCGGCCTACATGTCAGATTCGATGTTGCCACTTAACTGTCATAAAATCTATGAAAGGATATCGATTTTTATTCGATTAATAATATCATAAAAAGAATAATCTTTGACGCGTTTTAAGTTCTGCACGCTTTTTAAAATATAATTTCCTTTATTTATTGAAACTCTATTTCAAATGTATTTTTAAGAACAGTTAGCTTGTGCTGTATTGTTTTGTTATGCTTTAGAGAATTCGTGGTAAATCAGCTGGAAATTAACTTCTTGAATTATCATAACACGATTTGAACATTTTAAATGTTATGTTAAAAACAGATAAGAATAACAGTTAACTTGTGCAGTAGCGTTTTGTTATACTCTAAAGAATTCTTAGTAAATCAGCTAGTAATTCGCTTGTGTAATTATCATAACTATAAATGTGAAGGTTGTCAATGAATTCAACCGAGCCTATAACAACGGTTGTTTTAGTTTTTAACGGTTGACTGCCGCTTTTGATGACTTAAAATGGATAAAAACCTATTTTGCGCAATAAGTTTTTTCTCTTTGGTAATGAATAAACCACAAAAACCCCCATAATGTATTATAGTCCTTTTTTTAGATACAAGTAGCACATTTTAAAGAACCGCAAAAACAACTTTGTTATTTATACAAACACTATGAAAAACAAAATAATTTGTTGCTGGCGATAATGATAGTGGTATTTTGACTCGATTTAAAATATATGCTTGTTACTACTGAACTCTTCATGGGCCTGCGAGTCCGACTCGCACTGAACCACTTTTTTCAACATTTAGTTTTATTCTAATAAATAGTGTTTTCGTTTAAGCGGAGCTCTTTTACTTTAGATTTATTACCTCTTTATCTATAATAATCAATCTGAGTAAGTAAAGTGTGTAAATACGATTCTTAAATTGTAAAAATAATAATTGAATTTGAACATCTTAAGTAGGTATTTAGTTTTATTTATTTAGAAAATATTAATCTCACAATCATTTATTGTAATAATATAAATTTATCACACAGCTAACGCCCTCATTAGCAATGTAATGGTGAAAGAATTTTCAAAATCGGTCTAGTAATTTTTGAGATTAGCCAAAAAACGTATTCATTGAAAGTAGCGCCCTCTATAATAAAATTAACCCTATATTGGATATCTAAAATTATACATAACAATCTAGTGGTGAAAGAATTCTCAAAGTTGGTCAAGTACTTTACGAGTTTAGTGAATAAAATATTCTTTGATAGTAGCGGCTTCAATAATAAAATGCATCCTACGTTTTAAGCACCATAGCAAAAAACGATTCAACATAGCCTAACCCGCACACACAGTAAAAACATAACCATCCTTTTTCGTCTGTAGTCGGATAAACAATTGGTTAATAACGGTTGCGTATCGACTGCTTTGGAAAAATATCCATTGTCAACGGTTATTTTAAACCTATATCATAACATCGTAATAATTATCGAAAAATTATATAAGCATTGTAATAATGACACCATAAGTAATTGTTGGCGACGCGCCTATAAGAATATTTCAGTTTATTAAGTCAACCGATGACGAATAACTTTTCAAAGACTCATTGTCCAATAGAAATGTTCTGATAAGAAAATGCTTAGTTAAATCTTAAAGAAATGTCGAATTAATGATATGAAGGTCTTGGGTTCGACTCACAGGCCGGACTAGTTTACTGTTTTCTAAGTAATATCTTTCAATAAATTCATATAGGGAATTTTATGATATAAATTATGTTACCGGTTTGTTCCCCGGTTGAAATCGTCTTTCCAACGATGTAAATTCAAAGGAATATTAAAGTGAAGTTAGAGATCGGATTTGTTCCCCGGTCGAGATGATCACTCTGTGCACAAACAGAATTAACGGAAGTTAATTGCATAAGTATTGTCTTGTATAAGTATGATATGTTTGTACGAAAACAAATGCCTATTTGTTATGATCGATTAATGAGAACATTCACTTGTATTGTTATCTGATAAGAAACATGATAACTGATAAGAATCTTATCAGAGATAGTTTCCTACAGTTTAAAAATTGTGTAGAAGCACTTATTTATCTAATATTGTTAAAATTAGTGTATTTCAGACTTTCATTTTTTCTGATAGCCGAGAGCCGTGCAAAGTTAGTTGCTCAAATAGTGTGAGTTCACGGAAGCACGCTGACCACGCCCCTAGGAGGCCAAATATGTAAAAATTTAAAATGTTTGTAATTTCAGCAATTTATGTAAAAATGACTGTCTTTGTTTAAAATTGGTTACAAGTGTCCATGGGCCAGTAGTCAATTACCATGAGGCGGACTGTAAGTTAATTTGTCATTCCAATTTCATATAAAATATTTTACCGTACAACCAAGGCAAACGGATCTTGGCTCATACAGTCATTAACATGATCAAAATGCCTTTATTTCTCGATGTCATAGTTGGCCCGGCAACCTTCAGTTTTGATATACATTTTTGGTCGGATCTACGCAGATTTAGCTTACGGTTTCTTGGAGCCTTGCAGTGGTATGCTGGGGTTTGGATTTAATTTTATTAATTATAGGATCCCAAGCAGTAGGTAGTACCATGTATCTCCTCTATTGAAACTAGGATGTTTTTTAATTTCAACAGCCTTGCGAATCAACCTAGGTAGGAATCCATGCTTTTTTGCGAGGATTTATGGTCTGTTAAATCTAATGTAATGGCGGGATCAATCTTGAACATGTTCACAGACTGCAGTTTTTTCGGAACATCGGTGCTTAACCTCAGCTATATGTTCTCTTACGTTGGCTCTTATTAGATCTTTTTGTTTGTCCCATATAAGAGAGACCACATTCACAATCAAGCTTGTACACTCCTGTATCTTGTAGAGGGATATTGAACTTGATGGATGGTAAAAATTTACTTATCTTCTTCAGTGGCTTGCAGTAGGTTTAAATAGAAGCTTGCTTCAAGATGTAGCAAATCTTGTCTGTGACTCCTGATGAGTATGGTAGTACAGCAGGTACACGCTCTACGGTGGCCGGCCTCATGGTCACTGTGACATAATTGCGGAACCTGAAGCTTGTTGTCTTGCAATACTTGCTTGACGTGTTGAAACTCGGTGGCAAGATGTTTTCTTTCACAGATCCCTTGAATTAGAGAAAGAACATCTTTTTGTGAGTTTGATGGCATTTCTCACCACAAAAACCCCCAGAATAGGGTTTGTTGAAGCGTTGACGTAATTTTCATGATGCTGAACTTCATCCCTCTAGTTATTATTACCCGAACGGAGTCGATGCATTTATAAAATTAAAGCAAAGAAAGTTTACATCAGAGTTTAATGGCCCCTCTTATCACGAAGCAGGGTTTGTAGAAGCATCGGCGTAGCTTCATTGATATTGAACCCCACCCGCCAGCTATAGCCCGAATGTAATCAATGTATTTATAAAATTAAAACTTCTTGGAGAAATAAAGTCACAATTTTACCACCCAAAAAGTCTCACACAATAGGGTTAGTTGAAAAGTTGACATAGCTTCCATGATACTGAACCCCATCCCTCTTGCTATCAGCTGGAGAAATGAGGTGGTATGTGTTGAGCATTTATTTTGGTAAGCAATACAAAGGCAGATATATATAGCCGATTTTAGTAAGCTTACTTTCTATAAACAGCTTGTAAATTTTAACAGTGGTAGAGTCGTGCGACAGCTTTCGTTGTCGCACGGATGGGCTTGCTCGAAACGGGGTGGTATCATGACCTTACAGAATACCATCGTGAAGTAGAGATTTACCTCTGCGTTTCGCTTGATAATTGCAGGTGGCCGGAGGCTCTATTCATCCCCCCCCCCCCTTCCTTAACAAAAGAACCCCTTTGTCGTATCTCTTCAGTTTAAAGACAGCTCCCCTTGCTGCCTCCGCTAGCATCGGAATCCTCGACGTCGACATATCAAATAGTGTGCCTTTTCGTGGTCACTTGGCGGAGAAAGCCAAATTGGCCTCTTAAAAGCTTGGCGTTCTCAGCAAAGTGAGACGGTATTTCATGCCAAGCGATGTGCTTGCAACTTTACAAAACGCAAGTTCGGCCTCACATGGAACTGTTCTGTACTGTTCTCATCTCTGGGCCGAGGCACACCAGTGCTAGCTTCTTCAACTTGACCGCATCCCGCAGAGCGATTCCAATCGTCATTGACCGAGTTTTTTATGATCGGTTCGATTCACTGGCGCTGCGTAGGGATGTTGCATCCCTTTGCATTTTTTATCGCATCTACCACGGGGAGTGCTCTGGGGAATTGTGCTGATTAATCCACTGCAGGACAAGGGCCTCTCCCGTAAGGAGGATTTGCCACTATCGTAATGCTCGGCAAGTAAATTGAGATCGCATTACGAGCCATCATGCACCTGATTAGCTGTTGCCGGCCAACGCTCTGTTTAATTTTAGTATGTCAGTTTTTCAGATTTTTTTTCAACATCCACCAATAAGCATTGCAATTTTCATGAATTTTACCGTTTTAGCCTCTTATGAGATTCACTGGAGGATGTTCGGTGCTGATTCTTAACCGATATCAGACAGCTTTATTTCTTATTTTGGCAATTCTGAATATGAATTAAATAGTGAGATATTGTGTAGTAAGAAAAAAATGTGTATGTGTTTTTAAGATGATGTTGCAACCAGAATTAGGAAAGAAATGCTTCGCTGATTTTTTCATGTAGAAAGAATGAACAAGGAAAGAGTGACAAAGCAAATCTAAGTTGCAGAAGTGAACGGCAGAGTCACGATTGGACGCCCTAGACGAAAGTTTGCTAAACTGGCGATATATTGAAGATGCATTAGAATAAGAGTACCCTTAACTGACGAGCATGTGCATGCGTAGGCTTGTATATGGGTGTAAAAAAGGCGAGAGAAGTGTGTGAGAGAGGATCGTATCAAATGGAAGTCTATAGTCTCTGCCTACTCCTCTGGTTGACAGGCGTGAGTGTTTATGTATTTTTGTATGTATTTATGTATGTAATCAGGTCTGATTATTAAATAGCAATCAGATAGTATAGTGATATCGATAGATAAGTGTAACTAAAGGGGAATGCCCACTCTTCATAGACACTTCGGCCATGAGTGCCATATAAAAGCATATAGATATGATAATATGTAATTAAAACAATGAAATGGTAAAGGAATTGCTTTAAAAAAGTCGGGGTTTTGAAAATATTTGAAGTTTTTATTTTCACAAATGCAGTTTTTTTAACAACTATTTTTATCGATTTGATCGCGTTTTATTTCTTTGATTTTTAATTCCAGACGTTTCGAGTGCTTTCCAGCACCCATGGTTACGGCAGACTGAGATGACCGACGTCCCAATGTCAGTGTTAACCCGGAGTACCTTCAGATTTTTAATTTTTATTTATGGTCCGATCTACAGAATGAACTTACTGTGTCTTGAAGTCTTGCAGTGGTATGCTTGGGTTTAATTTTAATTTCATTAATTACAGGATCCTAAGCAGGTGGTAGTACCAAGCCTCCTTCTCTATTGAAAAAAGAATTTATATATTAGATATTATATAGAATTTATATAATAAAATACACTTTACGACTAATAGTGATGACTTGCAATTCTAGCCCTAAGTAAAGATCAGCTAGGGCTTAACTTTATTCCTTCCATAATGCTGCTCCTCTGGTTATTACAGAGTTCTATCCGGTAGCAACCATTAAATCTTATATGCTCACCATAATAGTAGCGAGCTTGCTTTAATTGGTATGTGACACAAGCAATTAATATTAAGTCGCTGTAAGTTAAAACAGGAAATTCCCTAACGTTTTAAAGTCTTCATTTATATTTCTAAAGTCTGCCTGCCCTAGCTCTATTTAGATTGTTTTCCCTAGCATACTCAGAAAAATCATTATTTGTCTCCATATTTTGATGAACTATTTCAAGTATTTGAGCCGCATCATCCCTGTCCCTTATTTTTGTGTGGAATTTATTAACTATAGCAGAAGCCACAGCAGTCTATCATCAAATGTGTAGAAGTCCTGTTAAAGTAATTTTGATGAAATATTTTAAATTCAGTTTTAAAAATGCCATTCACCACCTCTACTACCCATATCGACACATAGTCACGGCTCTGGATTTATTAGCATATCTTGTCATTAACTGAGATTCACCATCTGCTGGAGACATTGCTGCGACCCTTAGACATCCACATCTATCCTCGATTACAAATCAAAATGCAGATGCGTTGTCACCCGTGAGGACTAAGATCATTTTCTCGTTTCCAGTAAAAATGGTCTCCGGTTCCCTACACTCACTATACAAAACACAGCAGCATTAAGCTACTATTTCAAGCTGGTATTCTGTGAGAGGGTGGTTCTTCCCCGGTCGAGCCGACCCATTCATGCTACAACTATACTTCTAATATAACTGCAGCATGGCTCTACCAAGTATAACACACATACATAGTAATTGTCACTATGTATGTTTGTTATCGCAAAATGTAGTTAATCACAAAAGAGACATACTCGCAATGCTGATGGAACTGTTACAACCAGGTAAAAAACATTGTGTTTTAAATAATTAGTTAGCAGTACACTGTGTGATGTATGATCTAAGCTTTGTTGTTCTGGGTGCAATACATTACTCACTTCAGATTGCAACGAGGACGGACTAGATGATTCAGATGGTTCCCGTTCTGCAGTTGAACATGATGTTATTCTATCAGTTCATTGCCAGCAATTATGATATACACGGCATGACAACTGAAATAATGTAAAATACAAAAAATGAAGTCAAAGTGAAAAAATAAAAATAAAATAGATTTGTTTATTTCAAACTCTCTCTATTACTCTACTCTATTTATCAAGTTAAATGTTACTGCACAAGGACGGATTTAATGCCCTATATTATTTAATAATTAAGGCCTGACAGACTACCAGCAGTCCAAAAACAATGAAAAATCAACTGTCTCCTTTCTTGGTAGTTGATAAAACTGGTCAATCTCATAAATAAGCTAGTATGTTTGTCAGATATAGCTAGGGCAGATGTGAAAAAATAAAACAAGTTCTTGAGTTGATATACAATCAGTGTAAAAACATGTATAATTATCAGATATATGGATCACATTTGATAAATTGAAAAATGTTAAACACTTACCTCACGTAGCGCAAATAATTCCTCACGTCGAAAATCGAACCCAAACAATGTGTGTGATCTTATTCTCATAAGTGTCAGTGCCACAGCTGATGTATACATGTTCAAGACGAACTCTTGGTGCATTTTGCGAGTGCCACACTACACGTTCACTGTACTCGAAACTTGTACCTAATAAAGAAGCTACAATTATTATATTGATATTATTCAAGTAAACTCAGTTATAAAGCATTTCTTAGAGGAAGACATGCCACATCGTGATATGTACCAACTATTTACCTGCTGTGTTCGAACCAATTGTTGAGAGATCAACAATTGCATTTTCCAACAAAATAAAATAACACAACACGCAATTGAATTCTTGTGACATAACAGTGACAGCGGCCTACATGTCAGATTCGATGTTGCCACTTAACTGTCATAAAATCTATGAAAGGATATCGATTTTTATTCGATTAATAATATCATAAAAAGAATAATCTTTGACGCGTTTTAAGTTCTGCACGCTTTTTAAAATATAATTTCCTTTATTTATTGAAACTCTATTTCAAATGTATTTTTAAGAACAGTTAGCTTGTGCTGTATTGTTTTGTTATGCTTTAGAGAATTCGTGGTATATCAGCTGGAAATTAACTTCTTGAATTATCATAACACGATTTGAACATTTTAAATGTTATGTTAAAAACAGATAAGAATAACAGTTAACTTGTGCAGTAGCGTTTTGTTATACTCTAAAGAATTCTTAGTAAATCAGCTAGTAATTCGCTTGTGTAATTATCATAACTATAAATGTGAAGGTTGTCAATGAATTCAACCGAGCCTATAACAACGGTTGTTTTAGTTTTTAACGGTTGACTGCCGCTTTTGATGACTTAAAATGGATAAAAACCTATTTTGCGCAATAAGTTTTTTCTCTTTGGTAATGAATAAACCACAAAAACCCCCATAATGTATTATAGTCCTTTTTTTAGATACAAGTAGCACATTTTAAAGAACCGCAAAAACAACTTTGTTATTTATACAAACACTATGAAAAACAAAATAATTTGTTGCTGGCGATAATGATAGTGGTATTTTGACTCGATTTAAAATATATGCTTGTTACTACTGAACTCTTCATGGGCCTGCGAGTCCGACTCGCACTGAACCACTTTTTTCAACATTTAGTTTTATTCTAATAAATAGTGTTTTCGTTTAAGCGGAGCTCTTTTACTTTAGATTTATTACCTCTTTATCTATAATAATCAATCTGAGTAAGTAAAGTGTGTAAATACGATTCTTAAATTGTAAAAATAATAATTGAATTTGAACATCTTAAGTAGGTATTTAGTTTTATTTATTTAGAAAATATTAATCTCACAATCATTTATTGTAATAATATAAATTTATCACACAGCTAACGCCCTCATTAGCAATGTAATGGTGAAAGAATTTTCAAAATCGGTCTAGTAATTTTTGAGATTAGCCAAAAAACGTATTCATTGAAAGTAGCGCCCTCTATAATAAAATTAACCCTATATTGGATATCTAAAATTATACATAACAATCTAGTGGTGAAAGAATTCTCAAAGTTGGTCAAGTACTTTACGAGTTTAGTGAATAAAATATTCTTTGATAGTAGCGGCTTCAATAATAAAATGCATCCTACGTTTTAAGCACCATAGCAAAAAACGATTCAACATAGCCTAACCCGCACACACAGTAAAAACATAACCATCCTTTTTCGTCTGTAGTCGGATAAACAATTGGTTAATAACGGTTGCGTATCGACTGCTTTGGAAAAATATCCATTGTCAACGGTTATTTTAAACCTATATCATAACATCGTAATAATTATCGAAAAATTATATAAGCATTGTAATAATGACACCATAAGTAATTGTTGGCGACGCGCCTATAAGAATATTTCAGTTTATTAAGTCAACCGATGACGAATAACTTTTCAAAGACTCATTGTCCAATAGAAATGTTCTGATAAGAAAATGCTTAGTTAAATCTTAAAGAAATGTCGAATTAATGATATGAAGGTCTTGGGTTCGACTCACAGGCCGGACTAGTTTACTGTTTTCTAAGTAATATCTTTCAATAAATTCATATAGGGAATTTTATGATATAAATTATGTTACCGGTTTGTTCCCCGGTTGAAATCGTCTTTCCAACGATGTAAATTCAAAGGAATATTAAAGTGAAGTTAGAGATCGGATTTGTTCCCCGGTCGAGATGATCACTCTGTGCACAAACAGAATTAACGGAAGTTAATTGCATAAGTATTGTCTTGTATAAGTATGATATGTTTGTACGAAAACAAATGCCTATTTGTTATGATCGATTAATGAGAACATTCACTTGTATTGTTATCTGATAAGAAACATGATAACTGATAAGAATCTTATCAGAGATAGTTTCCTACAGTTTAAAAATTGTGTAGAAGCACTTATTTATCTAATATTGTTAAAATTAGTGTATTTCAGACTTTCATTTTTTCTGATAGCCGAGAGCCGTGCAAAGTTAGTTGCTCAAATAGTGTGAGTTCACGGAAGCACGCTGACCACGCCCCTAGGAGGCCAAATATGTAAAAATTTAAAATGTTTGTAATTTCAGCAATTTATGTAAAAATGACTTGTAAAACATTTCAGGTTGATTGTACGTGCTAAAAAGGTGAATTCTGTGTTATTTTTATGTAAAAATTCCTGTGTATAAGTGAAATAATGATAGTTTTGTATAAGAAATTTAAAAGTGTTTTAAATAGTGAAATAAATAGAGAAAATGTAAATTAAACTATTGTATTAGTTAACATATGTATAAATTCAAGTGGGAAACATTGTTTTAACTTTCTGTGTTAAATATTTAAGAAGTTTGGACTTTGGATTTGTGATTAAAATAGGCATATTTTGTTTTATAAATTAAAGGATTTTTGTGATACGAAAAAATAATGTATATCATGGTGTAGATATTGTTTTGTGCTATCTAAATAGATAACTTGTATTTATGTATGACTTATGTGAATAAAGAAATTAAGTGAAACGTGAGAGAGTAATAGTACAAATTCATGTTATTAAGTTGCGCAGGCACGCGAATGGCGCGGCTCACTTTCGCGTATAGCTCTGGGGGTAGCTTAGTGAACGGGTTTTATTGCAGTTCGTTCGGGGAAATAGTTCGGGGAAATAGTTCGGGGAAATAGTTCGGGGAAATAGTTCGGGGAATTAGTTCGGAAAAATAAGAAAATCCTTCGGGAAAAGTGAAGAACCAGCAGTCAATAAGAAGAAAAAGTGTAGGGAAGTGATAGGGAAAGTGATTACTCTCTCACGGAACGGTTTGAAGATAATTGCTGTTTTATTCCCAAGTAATTCATCCCTAAAGTTATACAGTCCACATCGAAGAATTAAGGCGTCGGGACCGGGACGACTTCGGAAGACCCGTAATCCCCGTCTGAACCTACTTGCTGAAAAAGAAAGAGGTTATCGCCCTAGTGTGTTACTCCGTTGCGGAGATCACATACGTTGTTCCCGAACCCAACGTAGGCGTTATAGGAGGCCGGATCGAGAGAAGCCTCGATTCCTCCCTTCTGTTTCTTTATCGAACGTTCCAGCCCGTCTGGTTCGTTTGAAATTGGTCCTTCCGAACCTGTTTCCTTTTCAATTGGACCTTCGGAGCCGGATTAAAAGGACCATCCGAACCCCGCCAGCTGGATCAAGGAACCAGCTGTGGACTGCTGGTTGTGGAAAAGAAGAACTTCGGAGCCGAGTGAAGATCAGCAACCGAAGGAAGCCGGAGGTTTGAGCTGAAGCAATAGGACCAAAGGCCAGAAGACCAGGACGTCAGCGCTGAAGGACTGGACCTGGAACTACCGGAAGAAAGAAAACCGGGATTGCGGCCTGGGGCGTGTGCTCGCATGGGGCACGTATCGCAGCTGGGCGCAGGTGTCTTGTGAAGGCACTCATCGTGGCCAAGCAGGGCTTGGCATTTTTCCTGTCGGGCAAGCGTGCTCGGCATTTCCTGTCGGACGACCGTGTCTGGCATTTTCCTGTCGGACGACCGTGTCCGGCATTTTCCCGTCGGGTCATCAGGGTGCAGGAAGAAGCATCCACCGCTGCTGCTGCCAGGCGAGGGTGCGCGTGGGCACCTGACTGCATCGCGGCCGGAGGAGGGCGCTCGGACGAGGCGTCACCGGCAACTGGGCGGCGAGCACAGCATACATCCCGACCACCTAACGGTGCCAAACGGTTGGGCTCTGGCACAACACCTTCGGGTGTTGTGCCAGACAGACTGTTTCGTCATATTCCTTGGCGGGACAGTTCCTAAACCTTTCCTCCATTCCATTCCTGCACGACTCCATCCCTGGACGGCTCACCTCGGTAGGCCCCGTCCAGGATTGATAGGGCTGATAGGGCTGTTAGGGTGGCAGTAGGGTTCTAGGGTTGGGAGATAAGGGGGGGAGGGGTAGTGGTGTTAGGTTGGGGTGTAGAAGGGTTGTAGGTAAGCGGTTGTAGGGACCGTAGGGACAGTTAGGGACCGTAGGCTAACAATCACCTTCCTGCAAGATGAAGAAGGCACAAGACCAGACAGGGAGAAGCGAAGGGAGCAGGACAAGGACAGGGCTCTCAAGAAAAGCTAAAGAAGCGGAACCATCTGGAGCGACCACAGCTACTGCGTCAAATGGAGCAACTCCTTCAAGTGGAGCCACCACCGACACGTCCACATGCACGTGGGACTCAGGGACGTCCATGGCAACGACAAGCAACAGGACGGACACCAGTGGTACGCAGGCCAGTACCGCACAACAATCCGTTATTTCCAGGAGTGAAACGGTGGTCGAAAAAGTAGGTCAAAGGACCGAAGAAGCGGCATCGTCAAGGACAGTAATCGGGCACACTAGTGATAAAGGGTCACAGAGAGGTAGTAGGTCATCGCGGTCGGCGAGGCTGAAAGCCGAATTAGAGGCGCGGATTAAATTCGAACGCTCAGAGCTCGAACGAGCACAGGCAGCTGCTGCCTTGGCCAAGTCTCAATTGGAGTTGACACGACTCAACCGAGAAGAGGAGATCGACTCGAGTGAGGATGATGAAGAGCGGAATACTCAGGTGGAACCTTTCGTAAGGAGTTGGGTTCAGCAGACCATAATGAGCGCGCCGGTCAGTGTAGCACAACCGGATATTACTGATAAGGAAGCGTGTAAAGGATCACGCCGCAAAGGGGCGGAGATCGAGCGCAACCAAGGAAATGCACAGAAAACACACGCGAGTGAGGTGTCAGAATTGACCGAAGCGATTGTGAGTGCAATAAAAATAGCGGGTAAAGATAAGTCTTCCCAGCTTCATTTCCTCCAGGAATTACCGGTGTTCGATGGAGACCCGGGTGAATGGATAATTTTCAAAACGGTGTTTGAAGACACGAGAAGCCAATTTTCAGGGGTGCAAAATGTTGCACGCCTTAGGAGGGCATTAAAGGGCACCGCTAAAGAGGCGTTAAAGTCGCTGTTATTTACTTTGTGTGAACCGGAAGAAATAATGAACGCTCTCGAAAGAAGATTCGGTAGGGTTGAGATGCTCATTCTAGCCGAAATCGAGAATGTAAAGCGTATGCCAAGACTGGCAGAAGATTGCCGGAATATAGGATCTTTTGCAAGTCGTATTACGAACGTGGTTGCCACGATAAAAGCGTTGAATCAACCACAGTATTTGTACTCACCGGAGTTAGTGAGCCGCATAGTGGAGAAACTCGGAACTATGATTAAATTTAAATGGTTTGAATATCGAGCTCAGTATCCTTTGGAGCCAGAGTTACAGAAGATGGCCAAGTTTTTAAATTTATTAAGTGAACAATTTGGAGCGTCCTTAAACAATGAAAATGCGCCTGAAAAAAGGAAGCGTCCTGAATTCAGGAAGCAAACTGTACACACTGCAAAGGGAGGTGTACGCAGCTGTGCCGTGAGCGAGCGCTATATGCGCCGAAGTAATTCGAGCGAGCGTCTAGAACGCCGAAATAGTAAAGGGCACAACCGACAAGTGGTTATGACAACCCAGGATAAGCCTGTAAGTCGGGTAACACATAAGTGTGTTATATGCAACAAGGAGCACTCTATAGTGAGTTGTTACAAGTTTAAGGACATGAATATTCGCGAGAAATGGGAAGCGGTCAAAAAAGCGAAAGCATGTTTCCAATGTTTGTCACCTAACCATAGGAGGTTAGAGTGCAAAGCGAAAAAAATGTGGTGTAGAGGGATGTAGAATGTCACATCATCGAATGCTACACCGATACCCCAATGAAAAAACCTCGCCACAAGGGGACGAGGGGGGTAAAGATGCTCAGATTACCACTGTTAATACAGTGAATGCACTGGCATGTGCATACTTAAAGATTATACCGGTCGAGTTGTATGGACCTAGAGGAAAGGTCAAGACCACAGCTCTTCTGGATGAGGGATCGACCATGACACTCATAGAGGAGTGGATGGCTCAGAAATTAGCGCCTCGCGGACGTAAAGAGGGATTACGTATCGAAGCCGTGGGAGGTAAGCGAATTAACGACGACAGTTCGTATCGCTAAAACGTTAAGATAAAAGGCATTTACTCGAGCGACTTAGAAGAGATAAGTGTACAAACAATTAAGTCACTTAACCTTTCTCCTCAGTCGGTAAGCCGAGAATTATTGCAACGGTGTTCTCATTTGACACCGATTAAGGATGAGTTGATGTATGAGAGGTCCAAACCTACCATATTAATTGGTCAGGACAATTGGCATCTCATAGTTACTCGTGAATTAATTTCAGGAGGTAAGAACCTACCAGTAGCATCGCTCACCAAACTTGGATGGGTTTTACATGGTCACATCGGGTGGTATTAAACCGATCAAGATCGTTAACCACATTTCCACCAAGAAGGAGGAAGATATGGATAAATTGATCAAGGATTATTTTAGTTTGGAATCTCTGGGAGTGTCGGCTAGAAAGCCCGCGAACGACCCAGAAGAACGAGCCTTAAGTATTTTGAACAAAATGGTACGTCGTATACCTAATAATAGGTACGAGACTGCTTTGTTATGGCGCACAGACAATGAGTGCATGCCGTCGAATAGAGCGCAGGTTGAAAGTCGCCTGTTGAATATTGAAAAAAAGCTCGACAAAAATAGCGAGTTGAAAAAGGAATATGAGAAGCAAATTGAAAATCTCATCGTTAATGGTTACGCAGAGAAAGCGAACCATATTCCCATTTCCCCACGTACGTGGTACCTTCCTCACTTCGCAGTGACTCACCCACAAAAAAGGGAAAATAAGGATAGTTTTCGACGCCGCCGCAAAGACGGGCGGACGTTGTCTCAATGATGCATTGTTAACCGGACCGGACTTATTGAAGTCGTTGTTCGGAGTTCTGCTACGATTCAGAGAAGGAAGCGTGGCAGTAATGGCAGACATTAAAGAAATGTTCCTGCAAGTGAAAATCCGGGATGAAGACAGGGATAGCCTTCGATTCTTATGGCGGCACAATCGTGACGCGCCACCGGAAGAGTATAGAATGACGTCACTCATATTTGGAGCGGCATCATCACCATGCATTGCTATATATGTAAAGAATAGGAATGCGCAGGACAACGCACATATCTATCCAGAAGCAGCTTCCGCTACGGAAAGCAATTTTTATATGGATGATTATCTACAGGCATTTCCCGACGTGACGACGGCCGAAAGGATAGTAAACGATATGTATGAATTACATAAACATGCTTCTTTCCAACTGAGGGGATGGGCTAGCAACCGACCCGAAGTTTTAAGTAAAATGGAAAATAAATATAAGAGCGACAGTGCTTCGCTGGGAGATAAAGAGCACACAGAGCGCACGTTAGGTTTGATTTGGAATATCAAACGGGATATAATAAGTTTCTCCACAAGTTTTCGTAACACACCGGAAGAGGTGATGGAAGGTTTACGACCGCCTACGAAGAGGGAGATAACTAGCGCTGTGATGTCAGTCTTCAATCCTTTGGGACTCGCATCACCCATAACGATTCAAGGGAAGTCGCTGATCCAGCAAGTATGGAGGACAGGCATCTCTTGGGATGAAGAAATTTCACACGAATTACACGTGTTATTTTGTAAATGGATATCGGAAGTGAAGAAATTAGGTCATTTAGAGGTACCTAGACCCGTTGCTGAAGGCGTCGGCAAGGGAGAGTTACACACTTTCACGGATGCTAGTGAAAAAGCATACGCTGCCGCGATGTATTACGTCACCACGGACGAGCTAGGAATAAGGCGGATTACGCTGATCGCCGCAAAGGCAAGAGTAGCGCCATTGAAACCAATTTCGATTCCAAGGCTTGAATTGCAAGCAGCTCTTATGGGCAGCAGGCTGGCTGCCTCGGTTAGTGAAGAGAGCAAGTACGAGATGTCCGAGAGAGTATTTTGGACAGACTCACGTACAGTGTTAGCGTGGATTAAGTCAGATCCTCGCGCTTTTAAACCATTCGTTGCTCATCGATTGGCTGATATCGAAGATCACAGTAAGCCATGTGAATGGCGATGGGTTCCAACGTCACAAAATGTGGCAGACGACGCCACCAGAAATTTTCCTTCCACCTTCGATGTAAGTCATCGCTGGTTTCAAGGACCTGAATTCCTCAGGAAAAGTCCTGATTTATGGCCCAAACAAGTGGACACCATAAAAAGCTTAGAAACAGGTGAAGAAAAATCGCCAAAGGGCGTAAATGCGTTAAGAAAGCAAGAACCGTTAAGTCTACCCGACTACGGACGATTTAGCAGCTTTAAGAAATTCCTTGGGGCAACTACACGCACCTTACAAGCGGTAGAAAAATTCAAGAGTTTAAGAAAGTCGGTTAAAGGACCCGACGACGCAGCCGAAAAGTCGGTTATGTGTTCCAACAAAGTTTTAGCAAAGTCGGTTAAAGGACCCGATGGCGCGTTGGACATAGCGCTCTTGAAAAAAGCGGAATTATTAATTTGGAAGTTCGTTCAAGACGAGTGTTTTTATTCGGAAATAAAATGCTTGAAAGCAGGCAAAAGTGTTGAAAGAAGTTCACGCTTAAGTAAATTATCTATGGAAATAGGAGAAGATAACTTACTCCGTTTAAATGGACGATTACCTTTCAAGTCTTATTTGACCGAGGAAAGTAGAAAACCTGTCATATTGGACGGTAAACACGAAATCGTTAAAATGATGATTAGAGAAGTTCATCATCATTTTGGACATGCCAATCACCAGACGGTGATGAATGAGGTGAACCAGAAATTTTATGTCTTGAACTTACGTAATGTAGTACGAAGTGTGTCACATCATTGTCAGTGGTGCAGGACATACAGATCAAAACCGCAGAACGTGCCAAAAGGAAATATTCCTCTGGAGAGAATAGCTCATCATGAACCACCTTTTACATGCTCAGCTGTGGATTATTTCGGTCCTATGAGTGTGACTATAGGAAGGCGACACGAAAAACGTTGGGGTGTTTTATTCACGTGTCTGACAACCAGAGCAGTACATCTGGAATTAGCAGCCTCGTTGACACCAGCGTCAATGATAATGGCGTTGAGGCGATTTATCGCCAGAAGAGGAAAACCAGCCGTTATATACAGCGATAACGGGACAAATTTCAAAGCTGCGAATAAAGAATTATTGAAAGCATGCGAAGAATGCCATGAGAGCATGAAAATTGAGTCATTTAAGAAATACATTAAATGGAAATTTATACCTCCGGGAGCACCGCACATGGGTGGCGCCTGGGAGAGGTTAGTAAGATCGATTAAAATTGCGTTGACCGCTACGCTCAGAGAAAGGAGCCCACGAGAGGAAATTCTACATACGTTGCTTTTAGAAGCAGAGCACACAGTAAATTCCAGGCCTCTGGTAACATTCAGTATGGATAGTCCTGAAGAGGGATTGACACCCAATCATTTTCTTCTGGGACGCTCATGTGGTGATCGACCACCTGGATTATTTCTAGAGCAGCATCTGACGGGTCAACTCAATTGGAAAGCTGCACAGAGGTTAGCCGACCATTTTTGGACAAGGTGGCTGAAGGAATACATGCCTACCTTAATACCGCGAACAGGTAATAACGGAAAGTTCATGGAACCTAAAGAAGACGATATTGTTTTGATAATAGATCATTCGTTGCCACGAAATACGTGGCCGAAAGGCAAAATTAGTAGAACGTTACCGGGACCAGACGGTCACACCAGAGTGGTTGACGTCATTACTAGCACAGGTATCTTGAGGAGACCTACATCCAGAATAATAGTCCTGGTACCCGCGACGCCTCCCAAATGATGGTGCTAACGCACGGGGGGGAGATTGTTGGCGACGCGCCTATAAGAATATTTCAGTTTATTAAGTCAACCGATGACGAATAACTTTTCAAAGACTCATTGTCCAATAGAAATGTTCTGATAAGAAAATGCTTAGTTAAATCTTAAAGAAATGTCGAATTAATGATATGAAGATCTTGGGTTCGACTCACAGGCCGGACTAGTTTACTGTTTTCTAAGTAATATCTTTCAATAAATTCATATAGGGAATTTTATGATATAAATTATGTTACCGGATTTGTTTCCCGGTTGAAATCCAACGATGTAAATTCAAAGGAATATTAAAGTGAAGTTAGAGATCGGATTTGTTCCCCGGTCGAGATGATCACTCTGTGCACAAACAGAATTAACGGAAGTTAATTGCATAAGTATTGTCTTGTATAAGTATGATATGTTTGTACGAAAACAAATGCCTATTTGTTATGATCGATTAATGAGAACATTCACTTGTATTGTTATCTGATAAGAAACATGATAACTGATAAGAATCTTATCAGAGATAGTTTCCTACAGCTTAAAAATTGTGTAGAAGCACTTATTTATCTAATATTGTTAAAATTAGTGTATTTCAGACTTTCATTTTTTCTGATAGCCGAGAGCCGTGCAAAGTTAGTTGCTCAAATAGTGTGAGTTCACGGAAGCACGCTGACCACGCCCCTAGGAGGCCAAATATGTAAAAATTTAAAATGTTTGTAATTTCAGCAATTTATGTAAAAATGACTTGTAAAACATTTCAGGTTGATTGTACGTGCTAAAAAGGTGAATTCTGTGTTATTTTTATGTAAAAATTCCTGTGTATAAGTGAAATAATGATAGTTTTGTATAAGAAATTTAAAAGTGTTTTAAATAGTGAAATAAATAGAGAAAATGTAAATTAAACTATTGTATTAGTTAACATATGTATAAATTCAAGTGGGAAACATTGTTTTAACTTTCTGTGTTAAATATTTAAGAAGTTTGGACTTTGGATTTGTGATTAAAATAGGCATATTTTGTTTTATAAATTAAAGGATTTTTGTGATACGAAAAAATAATGTATATCATGGTGTAGATATTGTTTTGTGCTATCTAAATAGATAACTTGTATTTATGTATGACTTATGTGAATAAAGAAATTAAGTGAAACGTGAGAGAGTAATAGTACAAATTCATGTTATTAAGTTGCGCAGGCACGCGAATGGCGCGGCTCACTTTCGCGTATAGCTCTGGGGGTAGCTTAGTGAACGGGTTTTATTGCAGTTCGTTCGGGGAAATAGTTCGGGGAAATAGTTCGGGGAAATAGTTCGGGGAATTAGTTCGGAAAAATAAGAAAATCCTTCGGGAAAAGTGAAGAACCAGCAGTCAATAAGAAGAAAAAGTGTAGGGAAGTGATAGGGAAAGTGATTACTCTCTCACGGAACGGTTTGAAGATAATTGCTGTTTTATTCCCAAGTAATTCATCCCTAAAGTTATACAGTCCACATCGAAGAATTAAGGCGTCGGGACCGGGACGACTTCGGAAGACCCGTAATCCCCGTCTGAACCTACTTGCTGAAAAAGAAAGAGGTTATCGCCCTAGTGTGTTACTCCGTTGCGGAGATCACATACGTTGTTCCCGAACCCAACGTAGGCGTTATAGGAGGCCGGATCGAGAGAAGCCTCGATTCCTCCCTTCTGTTTCTTTATCGAACGTTCCAGCCCGTCTGGTTCGTTTGAAATTGGTCCTTCCGAACCTGTTTCCTTTTCAGTAATCGATTGAAAAGGGGAATCGATTTTTTTAACGATTTTTGTGATTGGCAACATTTTTTATTTTATTCACAGACTAATGAATTACGTATTTACCTAATTTTATTTTTATCTTTTCGGTACTTTTAATTTGTGCAAAAATATTCCCATTGTTTTAGGATAAATGAATACCGCGATTTATAACCATAAATAAAGATATATTTTTTTAACAAATGCACATTGTTGGGCGTTCCATGGCCTAATATGGGCATCCCCCTTTGGATATATGCATATTTTGATTGTACTATCTACGTTAACAGTAAGTCACCTTTATTTTTTCACAAATAGGAAATTTAAAGAGACATTCATCTAATTGTGTTGTTATATATAACACTGAAGTAAGACAGACAGACACAATTAATTAACTATAATTAAGCCTATAAAAAAGTAAACATACATTTGTAGTTTGTTGACGAGTCATTTAATTACTTTTTCAAGTGTAGGAATTATTGTTGCATGGACAACTTTTGAGCCTTATGTTTAGCCTTAGCTTTTAGTTTGATCCCGTCAGCAATAACAAAATTGTCAAACACAATTTTAAGTGCTTGTTTGCCACATGCTTGAAGATAAAAAAACATGTTTTATAAAATCTGCATGTATGATAAAAATTATTTTGCGGATTTACGTTCTCTAACATCCACTGTAACATCTTATTAGACATTAGTCTTCAAAACCAACTCAGAAATTAAAGGAAGCCTGTGTTCTATGGGATGATATATATAATATTTTAAATATATAGGTTCTCGTATAATAAACCAATTGTTTTCTCACTGTTTACAAATAAAAATTATAGTAGGTAACAGATCATTGTGGTCATTGTAATAAAAATATGGTCTTGTTTTTTTTAAGATTTCGACTAAGTAAGACTATGTTATTTTTATTGTCTGCGTGCTATTATTGTCGAGGCGCAAAGAATAACGCCCTTTTTAATAACTGCCTTCCATTGGTTTCTTCTCATTTGAATAAGAACAAAGGTGAACAAAACGTTTCGGTCGTTTATTGTACTTTTCTCATTTTGGTTAAATGTAAATCCTAAATGTAAATATTATGCATGTGTTTGATTTGTAAGTGATTTTTGTAGCTACATATTTTATATATTTAGTTATATATGATTCATATTTTGATACTATAATTACAGCGGTCAGCTATAGTTAATAAATTAAATTATATTAATGCATCATCATTATCATCATCATTACAGCCATTCACAAGTCACTGCTAAACATATGCCTCCCCCAAGAAAAGCCACAAAACATGGTTCTGAATTAACTGCTTTCATCAGTTTTCTGCATGGTAAGCCACGTGTAGGGCAGTCCCCCAATATATGGTGTTACGACCTTGTCAAAACATACAGGAAGTTGATAGTAATGCATATTTAAAAATAAATATTTTTACAACTTTAGTTTCAATTTTTTTCAAAGAATAAGGGTAACAAACGGACAAAATGACTTTGTGTCCGTTTGTTACCATACATTACATATATACATACGAGTACATATACATACATTTACGTCTTCTTCTAAGAATTAAAATAAAGATGCATTATCACACTGAGGGTTAAAATTGAATGCCTCGTTTTAAGTGAAAATGGTCTATGCTTGCCTACACTCACCATACGAGACACTACAGTATTAAGCTGATATTTTATGCTTGTATTTTTAAGAGTGTGGTTCTTTTTCTGTCGAGCCGACTTATTCGTGCTACAATCAGGATATTGCAAATTTTCATTTGAAGTTTTTAGTAGAAATAAAAAGCTAGACTAATCTAGCTCAACTCAATTTTTTAATATGAAAATATTCGGTTGCCGTACGCAATCGGCACACACACACACACACACACACACACACACACATATATAGATACATGAATATTAAAGTTCACATATAAATTATGCATTAACATAACCGAAACGAAACGAGCCGTGGTAGCTCAGATGGTTAACGCTTGCTGTAAATATAACAGAACGCGAGTAACCCGGGTTCGATCCCCGCCGGCTCCAATGAAATTGTTCATTGCAATTTTAAGCGCCATTTACCACGTGCTCGGCGGTGAAGGAAAACATCGTGAGGAAACCTGCATGTCTGAGAAATAAGAAAAAAAAATATTACGAAGGCATGTGAAGTTCGCCAACACGCATTGGGGCAGCGCGGCGGACACATCCTTGCCCTCATACCCTCTCAGAAATGAGAGGAGGCCTGTGCCCAGCAGTGGGACGTATATAGGCTGTAACTTTACTTTACTTTACTTTTATAACCGAAACGTTAACATTAATTTTCACATAATAATCACTTCCCTGTTTTTTGTTTATTTATTTATTTTGGAACTATAAATTAAATTAAATTAATAAATTTTCCGTATTATTATAATCTAACGACAACAACCAATCTCGAACTCTAATTTAACACTCATGTTTTGAAAGGGGATAGAAATTTAGAATTTTGTTAAGTTTGTTATAGAGTAGGTACTATTGAGAGATATGCGCTTTGCCGTCCAGCAAAAGCAGTGCGACATCTGAACAGTGCCAGTACGTTGGGTATTCTACGTTTGTTACGACAGATCTCAGGGTCGTAGGGAGGAGCCATCATATAAATTAAATTGAAGAGTGCAAAGACAAATTTATTTGAGTTTTAACCACCATATACTATTAAAGATGTACATAAAGCATACTGGTAACGCCAGTTAACAATCTACTTTATCAACATTACATTACATATCGCATTGAGTTCGTCCTAAGTTATATCTACTTTATCAACATGGCTAGTGCATATTTTTTGTTTCCTTCCTTCCTTCCCTTTCCTACCGCACGCGCTGCCGCCGAGGTGAAAAAGAGGATCTCGGCGCGCGTCATTATACTAAGTGATATTACGCCATCCGCAGCGCACGGCCACCCGTCGCGTCTTATATATATTAACCGCAAACCGCGCAGGACGAACATTGAGATCTCCTGTTTATCTTTAATACTCACCGCATCAGACATTGTGTCTTTGTAACTCATAAAAGTGTGAGACGCCCCCGTAAGGGCAAAGGTCGAGAGTGTGGGACTTCACGAAACTGTTAACCGAGAGTGCGTGTGCGCCGAACCACGTGGCGAGCTTGCTGTATAGCAGACACTCCAGGAGGAAGGCAAGGCAGCCCTCATCAGGTCAGTGCGTGCTATCCCACCTATTTATTTTCCCCTTTGCCGTATGCACCAAAATTACAGTCCACTAAATCTTTATCGAAGATACCTTAAGTTGCTGGCGTCTCCATTTTTAATGGTCACTTCTCGCTGGATTGACCTTGACTTTCCGCCCTTATTAGATCGTTATCGTAATAAGCGTTTATATAATTAATTATTTATATTTTAATCCGACTTCGGATTAACCCCGCCCTTATTAGAACACTAGAATAGGTCCTAATAGGTGACATTCATAGTAATTTTAAAACTATATTCATAGAATGAATAAGCATATAATTATCTATATAAATTATTTGTTGTATGTTCACATCACGTCATCAACTTTTAACTACATCTATAGATTATACTGTTAAATTACATTTATTATTTGCACATATATTTAAGCATTATATTCGTTGTAAATAACTTCATAATTATTATAAAAGTTAACAATTAAAGTTCATCGTTAACGAAACTAATATTTAATAATTCAACCGCGTAGCGAGGTCGCTTACAGACTACCCGCTTATAATTATATTATTTTTGCCGCATAACTTAAGTTGTAATGCCGCCTAAAAAACAAATAGCATCGAATAATAGCGATTCCTCGGATAATGAGGGCACACCTGATGCTGAGTTGGTTTTATTGTTAGCTAAACGAGATGCTTTATTTGAAATAGTGCAAAAAATATATGATATGTCCTCGGACATCCACATAAACACTTCCACGATGGAGCGTTTTCTTGATGGAAGTTCTAATATTAATGCTTTACGTATTGAATTTAAACAGGTCTTAGATAATTATAATTCACATTTATTAAAAATAAACCCTATTGCTAAACCTGATTATAACAGCCTCATTGCGTTTGAGTCTCTTTGCGGTAGAATAAATAGGCTTTATTTACAATATTCGCAATCTAATTCACAAAGTACTAGTACACCATCTAAAGCCAGATTCACACTTCCGCCTATCGAACTTATGCCATTTTCGGGTGACATTCGCTCATGGCCTTTATTTTATGCTAGCTTTAAATCAACCGTCCATGACAACACATCGCTTACCGACGCTGAAAAGTTATACTATTTGCTAGGTAAACTAACGGGCAAAGCCCTATCTGTATGCTCAGGTATAACTCCTTGCGCTGAAAATTATAAAATTTTATTGCAAGCACCCGTTGACAAATATGAAGACCGGCGTATGCTAGCATCTACATATATTAATCAGATGTTCGAATTTAAGCCATTGCAATCGGCCACCGCAAATAATTTTGATTTATTTACTGATCACTTTATAAGTGCAGTGCGCGCTTTACAAAACTTGAAGTTAGATAATCTCGCGGACTTAATTGTTCTTCATATCGCGCTTAAGAAGCTGGACCCGGATACCATTCGCTCTTTCGAATATAGTCATAACTCGATGATACCTACCTTTGATGATTTAGTAAATTTTATTAAGACCCGCTCCAAAGTTTTGCAACGCACCGATTCTAGTACAAATTCTAATAGCGCACCAAACAATCGACGAGGTAACGGTAATAATCGTCGCTGTAATAATACTTCGTCGCCAAAGTATCAGGCGTACGTAAGCACGACGACTAGTTGCTCAAAGTGTCTGTGCGATAATATTGTGCATCAACACCTATTTAAGTGTGCAGACTTTAATAAAATGACGCCGCAGGAACGATTTAAATGCGTAAAGAGTAACAATGCATGTGTGAATTGTCTCAGTTTAAGTCATCGAGTGTCTAGTTGCTCTTCAAATTATAGTTGTCGAGTTTGTAAATTTAAACATCACACATTGTTGCACTTCCACCGCAGAAGCGATAATGCTTCCCCTGCGCTGGCGCGTTCTCCACCGCTTCAGCCAGTTACACTGAAGTCTACAACCCCCGCGCCCGCACACTCGCCACCCCTCACCGCAGGTGCGCGTTCAGACGTCGCGCTGTGTACTTCGTTCAAGAATGTTTCTCAACGTTCACCGCCTCCCGCGCGCGCAAGTCGTTCGCAGAGAACTGTTTTATTATCAACCGCTCAAGTATTTGCTTACGATGCTAAGGGAGAGAAACAAATTATTCGTATATTATTAGACTCCGCGGCTCAAAGCCATTTTATGACTAAAGAGTGCTGTCATCGTTTAGGCGTTCAACAACACGATACCGAATGTAATGTAGTAAAGGGATTCGGTGGAGTTGAAAAAATTGTAAAATCGAAATCGATTGATATTAAAATTTTCTCACGATTCGACTCGAATATTAACTTCAATATTTCAACGCTAGTTGTTGATCAAATCACCGACCTTTTGCCCACCGCTGTGGTAGACACATCTGTCTTATCACACTTCCATGGCATAAGACTCGCTGATGAATGTTATAGCATGCCTAATAAAATTGATGTTTTGATAGGCGCATCCCTTTTCCCGCACTTACTATGTCCAGACGTAATTTATTCGTCTAACGACTTGTCCGGGCCCTCGGCTTTGAATACGGTATTTAGTTACGTTATTATGGGCTCAGTGCCGACACTTCAGGTAAATCATTCTTTAACGTGCTGCTCAGTTCTAGAGTCTCCTATCGTTGACAAATTAGTACAACGATTTTGGGAGCTTGAACAGCCACCCTCCGCACCGCCCATTCAGTGTCCTTCAGACATTGAATGTGAAGAGTTTTATAAATCTACGACATCCCGCGATCCTTTTTCTGGTAGATATATTGTTGGCCTGCCATTTAAAGATGACGTTTACTCTCTCGGAGATTCTTATGAAACCTCTCGAGGACGATTCATGTGCTTGGAGAGGAAACTTCAAGCCTCGCCTACATTAAGGTTAGCATATGATGACGTCATAAAGGAATACTTAGCTAAAAATTATATATCCCCCGCACCGCCGTATGACTCTCATGAACCCGCTCCAATATATGTCATACCGCATCATGGAGTCTTACGCGAAGATAAGAAGTCAACGCGTCTGCGCATCGTCCTGGATGCTAGCAGTAAGACTAGCACTGGGCGATCATTAAATGATATTCTGCATTCAGGACCAAATTTGCAAGGCGACTTGTTCAATATAATTTTAACTTTCCGCTTACATCCAATCGCTATGACAGCCGACTGTCGCCAACAATTTGCAATTGCAAATAGTTGTTCGCGATTCTGATCGTCGTTACCAATGCTTCCTATACCGCTTCCGTCCACAAGACCCACTTGTGTTATACCACTTCAATCGCGTGTGCTTCGGTTTAACTTCGAGTCCATACCATGCATTGCGCACGGTAAGACAGCTCATTGATGACGACGGCGCAAAGTATCCGCTTGCGAGTCGTATCGCATTTACTTCGCTATATATGGACGACATCGCGTTCTCTATGCCCAGTGAATCCGAGGCCAGTGAGACCTCTCGGCAGCTGATAGACTTATTCAAGGGTGCCCAATGGGACCTGATAAAATGGCATAGCAACCGTCGATCTGTTTTAGATGACCTCCCTACTTCCCATAAAATTACAGGAGAAGTAGAGTTCGATAAATCAATGCCACATAAAATACTAGGCTTGCATTGGTCTACCGATAGTGACGCCTTTTATTTTAAGATATCTGTTCCCGCTGATGTGACGTGCACTAAGCGCGCCATCTTATCTACTGTCGCTCGCCTGTGGGACATAATGGGTTTCGTTGCTCCCACAGTCGCGTACGCCAAATTGTTAATAAAGCAGCTTTGGCAACTTAATTTAGATTGGGACGACATACCACCACCGCCAATTATTAAGATGTGGAGGCAATTCTGTGCTGAATTACCAGCTCTTAATGATTTACGTATCCCGCGACATGTTGGTGTATCCAAAAACTGTACTGCGTCACTCCTGGGGTTTTCCGACGCCAGCGAGCACGCATACGGTGCCGTAGTCTACATACATGTAAAGAGCGTCAATGGTAACACCGTCCAGTTGATTTGTGCAAAGACTAAAGTCGCACCGACGAAACCACTATCTATTGCACGCCTTGAGCTTTGTGGAGCGGTTTTACTCTCAAAATTGCTTCGCAGAGTACTCGACAATTATTCTCTTGACCTTGCAATATCAGTCTATGCCTTTGTAGATTCAAAAGTAGCTCTGTACTGGATAAAGAGTTCGCCACACAAGTGGCAGACCTTTGTTGCAAACCGCGTTGTTCAGATTACCGACAATATTCGCGCTGATAACTTTTATCATGTCGCAGGTACTGAGAATCCCGCTGACATACTTTCACGCGGCGTTACGCCAAATAAATTAGTTTCAAACCCCCTGTGGCTCCATGGGCCTCAGTGGACTTCGTTAGATCCATCTCAATGGCCTCTTCGTACTTTAGACAATGAGTTTATTGCAAATATGCCTGAGAAGAAGATTTTGTCGCACACTGTGTGCACATCCGTCTGTAATTCTGCGATTTATGAGCTCGCACTCCGCATCTCTTCTTGGAGTAAACTTCTACGTATAATTGCGTACGTGTGTAAGTTTGCTAAATTATTGCCCCGCCGCAACACTACTGTAGTGACTGCTGATGATCTCAGTTTCTCTGAGGTTATAATCCTCCGCGCCCTGCAAAAACAGCATTTTGCAGTGGAATATTTAACTATTGAAGGTAACAAACCTTGCTCGCCCGCTTTCAATCGTTTAAGGCCTTTTATTGAGAATGGTTTAATCCGCATTGGTGGTCGTCTTTCGAACTCCACATTAGATTACACGCAAAAACATCCAATTATACTCCCGCGCAGTGATCATGTAGTGAACATGATCATTGACTATTATCATATTAAAAATTTACACGCTGGGCCTGAATTGTTATTGTCATTGCTCCGTCAAAAATTTTGGATACTTTCCGCACGCCGCACTGTGAGAAGCAGAGTCTACAAGAGTAATATATGTTTCCGGCTTAGACCCCGTCCATTTTACCCTTTGATGGCTGATCTTCCCCATAGTCGTGTAAGACAAGCTATTAAGGCATTTACACACACGGGCTGCGATTATGCCGGTCCTATCGCATACACTCCTGTACGTCGTCGTGGTGTACGCAGCGAGAAGGCGCACTTATGTGTTTTCACATGCCTCACGACTCGAGCTGTACATATAGAAATCGCTACAGATCTTAGTAGTTCTAGTTTCCTCGCTGCGCTTAAACGTTTCCTCTCTAGACGAGGGCCGATTCAGTTTTTATATTCGGATAATGGAACGAATTTTAAAGGTGCCGCTTCGTATCTTCGCGATCTCTATAAATTTCTAAACGTTGAATACCGCCCAAAGCTTGAGCAAGAGTGTGCTGAGATTCGTATAACATGGAAGTTCATCTGTCTCAACTCTCCTCATTTTGGAGGCGCCTGGGAGAGTATGATCAAAGTCGTAAAAACGCATCTGTTCCGAGTTATCGGACATCAGTTACTTTCATACGAAGAGCTTAATACTGTTCTTACGCAAATTGAGTGCTTGCTAAACTCGCGGCCCTTGACAGTATTGAGTTCTGATCCTGCAGAACCTTCAGCTCTTACTCCGAGTCATTTTTTGAATACCGCACCTTTATTGTCATTACCCGCACCCAAAGTCAAATCTGACTCTACCAGTCTGTTACACAGGCATTCTTTACTGGATAAATTAGTTCAGTCGTTTTGGGACCGGTGGAGGACGGAATACCTTCACGGATTACAAGTTCGTCAGAAGTGGAACACCCCGTCTACGGCTATCGTACCAGGCATGGTTGTAATTGTGATAAATGATAATGAACCGCCCCTTGCTTGGCCATTAGCGATTGTCGAGTCTGTTCATCCTTCGAAGGATGGCGTAGTTCGAGTAGTGACCGTGAGAACTACTAAGGGAACATATCTCCGTCCTGTTGCTCGTATTTGCCCTCTCTTTTATTTATCTAAATTAGGAATTAAGTTTATATTTATATATATTAAAAAAGTATTAAACCGCAATATTATATTTATGTATACATTTTCTCGCTTACCAAGTAAGGTTAGTAGATGAGACATGCGCATTGAGCGCATCCTCTCACTTTATATACCGCTTATTTATTTGTTTTCCTTTTACTTTTTATATTACGGTTGTCTTTTAAAGGTGACCCTTTAAGGGCGGGAGGAAATGGTAACGCCAGTTAACAATCTACTTTATCAACATTACATTACATATCGCATTGAGTTCGTCCTAAGTTATATCTACTTTATCAACATGACTAGTGCATATTTTTTGTTTCCTTCCTTCCTTCCCTTTCCTACCGCACGCGCTGCCGCCGAGGTGAAAAAGAGGATCTCGGCGCGCGTCATTATACTAAGTGATATTACGCCATCCGCAGCGCACGGCCACCCGTCGCGTCTTATATATATTAACCGCAAACCGCGCAGGACGAACATTGAGATCTCCTGTTTATCTTTAATACTCACC
This sequence comes from Parnassius smintheus behrii, assembly GCA_036936625.1. Taxonomy (NCBI): domain Eukaryota; kingdom Metazoa; phylum Arthropoda; class Insecta; order Lepidoptera; family Papilionidae; genus Parnassius; species Parnassius smintheus. The sequence continues at coordinate 18,903,939 of JAUPFT010000022.1, forward strand.
GCATCAGACATTGTGTCTTTGTAACTCATAAAAGTGTGAGACGCCCCCGTAAGGGCAAAGGTCGAGAGTGTGGGACTTCACGAAACTGTTAACCGAGAGTGCGTGTGTGCCGAACCACGTGGCGAGCTTGCTGTATAGCAGACACTCCAGGAGGAAGGCAAGGCAGCCCTCATCAGGTCATTGCGTGCTATCCCACCTATTTATTTTCCCCTTTACCGTATGCACCAAAATTACAGTCCACTAAATCTTTATCGAAGATACCTTAAGTTGCTGACGTCTCCACATACATAAAGCAATTAAGAAATACAATATGGCGGATCTAATTTTAATGTATTAAAATTAAATCCGCCATATTGTATTTCTTAATTGCCAGCAATTGACCCATGTTGTCCCCTACAACATTTGTTCCAGCAACACCAAACTATCCCTAACATTTGCTGAGTTTAACTCTTAAGTTTAGTATGGCGGCGATTTTGTTTTCCATTTTTTTAACCACGGCCACGTTCTAGCTCCATCACCAGATGAACTACATACCATAATAATACTGCATTGTCATATAAGACGTCGACGTAATGGATGTAGAATGACGTCATTTTACTAATTGTGTATCAAGGTGTTACTTCAAAAATTATAAATCGCCAAAAATAGGAACAGAAACTCTTTTATTTAATATAGATTATAAATAACACTTATTGAAAGTCACTTTTTTAATGTACCACCGGTTCGAAAATAAACCTCCGTCCTGGTAAGACCACCAACGAGGCTTCGTGATTTTTTAATCACAGCTTACAATCATGTTTGTTAGAATTAACAACACAAATTAAATTAGAAATAGCGTGGTATGGATCACCTTTTCGTTACTATCATCAATTAATTCCTTAAACCCTTAAAATCCTTATATTATATTAAAATAATCCTTTCTATAAAAACTTAGCTTAATAAAGTTTTTGAACTTTGTGCATATGAAATTTTGTATATTTTCTGGGATTTTGTTTCAACAGCGTATAAATTACCCCAAGAATGAATTACTGTCTCGGTGGATTCGAGTAATTGGTACTACTCCCTTGTGTGTTCCTAGTGTTTACAGAATTAATATCACTTTTTTGTAAAACTACTTATATTTTGTGTATTAAGAGGCCAAAGTTAATATATTAATTACCTTAAATTTTTGTTCGAGTGACTGTTTAGGTTTTAAATCATGGATTGCTCTTATGGTCCACTTCTGTAAAATAAATATAAATTCATTGTCAGTCGCTTGTCGCCATAGAAAATACCGTACGATATTATGCGATGGAAATAGCTAAGGTAAACTAATAAAACTGTTTCAAGACAGGTAGGACCTCTAAAGTTTTTTGCGGCATATGCTGTAGAACTAAGTCTGCTTGCTAGTTTTGATATATGGAGGCCCCATTGAAGCTTTGCGTCTAGAGTGATTACAAGAAAATGGTGGTATTGACGAGACTCAACTGCTTCCCGTTTAAAATTACATTGGTATTCAGACGTTTGACATTTGGAGCTATGAATTTCATACATTTAGTTTTAGTGTCATTTAAACACACACTATTAACATTAAACCAATTTACTAATTTAGATAAAACATTATTTATGAATTTAATTATGAATAGGATAAGGGTGACAAAATAAAGGTATACATCTACATTTATTCTCGCTTAAGAATCAAAATGTAGATGCGTTGTCACCTCTGAGTACGTAAACTTTCTGGTAAAAAAGTGTCTCCGGATCTCTTACACTCACCATACGAAACAAAACGCAAGAATTAAGTTGCTATTTTACGATAGTATTCTGTGACTGCGTGGTCCTTCACTGGTCGAGCCATAATATACTTCGCCTGCTGCAACCATAATATACCTGCACCATGGCTCTACCACCTGTAAATATATCCCCGTGGAGCAGTGGAGTTTTTATAGGCATTGAATTTATAGGTGAATGAAATATTAACTAAAACGTGCCATCTTGGTTTGAATATTTTCACTTACAAAAACATATAATTGCATTAAAAAAATAGTCAATTATGAAAGATGTTTAAGTAAAAGCTTTTTACTAAATTAAAACCATGATAAAGCCACAATTTATACAGTTTATACCCCAGTTACGTAAATGTTTTCCTTTTTTGACTGTTCGTTGATAGACACAAATTTATTTTCCTTAAAAGATAAAACAGGTTCTCAAATACGAGTATATATTTTCTTAGAGGCGTATCTCAAAGTTTCCTCCGTATCAATCTATTAGGCATAAATAGACAGCTCAAAAAGGCGTCGCTTTCACAAAAGGAACCAAAATGAAAATTTCAATGATTAATTTGGTGGAAATAAAAAGTATATGCTTGCGATCGAAGGTGAAACTTTCTCTAAATATAAAATATATTTGGCTTTTGACTTCAAGCTTGCACGCTATTTAAGCATGAATCAGCAAAATTCACTTAGAGAATGTGGAATTTTTTCTCGGCTTAAAATAAGTATTCAGCTGCGGGGCTATATATTCATATTTATATTCATTTATTGATAAAATATAAGCTTACAGTATATACAACCAAATCGCTTATATCTACACTAAATTTACAAAGTAAGATAAAATACACAAGAAAAAAAATCACCAATTATTAAATTTCCATACACAATATAAATTACACCCACAACAGTATAATGAGATCTACTTACTATATCATAAATTAAACTTATTTACCTAAACATATACTATTCTACTATCTTACAAAGTTGTTTAAGAATATTATTACATTTTTATACATTACGCTGGGTTTGTCAAAAAATATATCTGCGTCTGGATTGGCCCTGAGAAAACAGTTTATTAGTCTAACGGCTCTGGAAGTGGGACTGTTATCTGCTTGTGGGGAGCGCCACGTACGCGGACAGGAGAGGAGTCTACGTTTACGTCTACCAACACCTCGCACATAATGGTCCGGTACATAAAGATGTATGGTCTCACGAACTGCAAGATTATCTACTTTGTTACTTAACAAGAAATAATAAGGCATTATATGCATAAGTTCCCGCCTACACTGTAGGGTATCCAGACCAACCATGCCCGATACAAATGTTGACGGATATAGAAATGGGTAGTATCCATACTGGCGTTTATACAGATATTTGGCAAACTTACGTTGGATTTTTTCCACCATCATTGTATACGTGATTTCTCGGGGGTTCCATACTAGGGCGTTATACTCTAGCCTACTTCGCACGTAGGCATTATACAGGAGTTTTATCACACGGACATTTTTAAACTGATGTGAAGTTCCAATTATGAAACCTAGACTTTTATTTGCTTCTTTGCACGTTTTAATAATATGTTCATGGAAATTCAATTTACTATCCATGATTAGGCCTAGATCGCGAATTGAATAGACACGTCCTAATGGAGTGCCTGCTAGCTGGTATGTCGCTGTGATTGGATTGCGTGACCGAGAAAAAGTTAGAGTCTTACACTTCGAATTATTAAGGGGCAATTTGTTTTTTACACTCCATTCAACCACTGCGTCAATGTCGCGCTGTAACGCCATACAGTCCTCAGCTCCGGTCACTGCATGGAAAAGTTTTATATCATCAGCGAACAATAAACATTTTGCCCTTGAGATATTACTGGGCAGATCGTTAATCATTATTAGAAATAGAGTTGGACCGAGCGTACTACCTTGACTCACACCCGAGCGTGTGTAATATTCTTGAGAAATATAACCTCTTAGCTTAACAAATTGCTTTCGGTCTCTAAGATAATCTGCCATAAATTTTAAAAGTGGTGTAGAGAATTCAAGTATTGCGAATTTCAATAAAAGGATATCATTATCAACAAGGTCAAACGCCTTCTTAAAATCAAAATAGGCTGCGTCGACTTGACAACTTGACTTAACTCGAGTGGTCACGTAGTCTACAAACTGTATATGATTCGTCAAAGTAGAACGTTCCGGCCGGAATCCATGTTGACAGTTATCTAGAAGCCCACCTATTTGTTTATAAATGGAATTGTTTACAATGGATTCAAACACCTTGGCAAATACTGATAACACCGCGATAGGCCTGAAGTTAGTTACATCAGTGGACGAACCACTTTTAGGTACAGGAAACCCTGGACACTTTCCATGCATTGGGATAGAGGCATTGTTGAAGTGAGAGATTGTAGACTTACAGTAATGGTTCCTCTAAAACTGCCATACAGTCCTTTATTAAAAACGAAGGTATGTTAATATTTTTATAGGTTAATATTTTTTGTGGTACCACGTTTAGTTTATATATTGAGTGTATTCATCATCGTCATCATTACGGCTCTTTAATAGTCTGCTTCCGTAGATAAGTATTCTTCAAGGAATACTTTAAAAATACGGTCCAGAACTACTTTCATTCATTGATGTCTTACCAGGTCATCATTCCTTCCACGATGAGGCCCACCTTACACTTCACTTATTGATCCGAGATATATCACTAACCTATTGCCACTTGAGTTCGTTGATTCGTTGGGCTATGTTAATTACATATTTATGGATGGATAAATGTCTTTCTAGGAACGATACTCGTACACGGTGGCCAGGCTCTACACAGACTAGCCATCTGCGTTTGGCAGGATTATATTGTATGAACGCGTACGCAAGCAAACAGGTGCACTCTCTATTCCCTCATTCTCATAGTTTGATGAGACGGTAATACAACATGGGAGAGATTAGGCGCTGGACCTGGAAGCATGTTAACAAAAATGGAGAAAGAGTGTTTTGATACGGATTTCTTTGTCAAAGAAATTCGAAAGTGACCAGCTATTAGGGGCTCGCCGTGCTACTCGCCCTGCTAACGCTCGTTAAACGCCATGCTGAGCACCCAATGTATACTAGCTCTAAGGTAATATAAGGGCTTGTAGTAGGCTGTAGATGTATTAGAAGTACCTAGTAGGGTCATAGGAATTATATAACGTAAATCACATTTTAGCAGGAAATATTTTTTAAGTCAAAATGCAAATTTCTTTTTAGAGAATTGTCTTAAAATTTAGAAAAAAATGATATTTTAATAGTTTTCGATGGTGAAACCGCGCTGCTGAAAGGGATATGTAAACACTGAATATGAACTTGTATTAACAAACAAAATTTTAACAATTTTGTTTAATGGAAGTTGCATTCAAAACATTTTTGTCGAATTGATAATTATTAAATTAAGAAGAAAGGTATTGTTCACAAAGTAATTTAATGCCATGAATTATTCAATTTCATTACTCTTATACTGCTTGCCTTTAAATCAAACGTTTTTCCGTTTTCGTCCCTTCTATTTCTTTGGTTGATACGTTATTTATTCTGCCGAAATTCGAAGTAACGACTTCTTAAGTAGTCCTTTTCTTAGCTAAGTTCTTAGCTTATTTATATATTTTACCCGAACGCTTGTATAATTTGCACTTATATAAAGCGTAAAAGATGTACCGATTTGATAATAGCATGGTGAGACATAGATGAAATTCATGAGTGCAGGTAATCCAAAACCATGTTTTGTGGCATTACATGTGATAGATCTATGATCAGCAGTGAAATCATGATGAGCTGTGTGACAAAGATTTGATATTCAATTGTTTGTAAGTACTATTTTATAATTTTTTCGAATAGTCAATTTGATGGCAAGAAGCTACTGGAGTCTTAAGACCTGTAATCAACAAGAAATAGAGAAACCTAGAAGCTCCTTGATGGACTGAGATTGAATACCTGACGGCCTGTTATCATACAACTTCTCCATATCCTTTTAAACCGAACACAATAAGTATAGAATTTGCTCAAATGTTTATTACTGTTTAGTTTCAGATATTGATATAACCCACTAAGATACTTAAATAAAAAAAAAACTAACACCTGTTAAAAAGTATTATTTTTGGTTAAGCCTAAGATAATTTTGAAACATTAAAATAAAATCTTCTGAAAGTACAAGTATATAAGGAAAAACGCTACGCCACAATGTGTCCATTGGTACGCTTATGTTTTTCTTATTTTATTATATTAAATGTTATTTCTTTTACGGAATTGCAGAGGAAGGCCGCATTTAAAGCTTTGAACAAGATTCGAAACTGGATCTACAACCGGATATCGGACAGTACTTGATGCCGGTTCGACCGTGAAAGATGACAGTACTGCTGCTAGCCCGGCGATGGATTGCATTAAGCCCAGTCTGTTACCTGCAATATAATTAATATATATTTAACAAACCGTGTCACATAAACCTTATTTACGTGTGTAATTAATGTTCCTCCAATTTTTGACCCCGTAGCCAGTCGGTATGGAGACTAGCCGTCTGCGAAGGACAGTTTATTGTGCCCGAGTGTATGCGCAAGCACAAGTGCATTCTCTATAGTTCTCACACTTTAATCTAATAGCATGGTAATCCAACACAACTAGAAATAGATCAGGTGCAGGAACAACAGTCTTAGGTGCTTTTAGGGCCACGGGGATGAAACAATGTAATTGTATACGTGGTAGAGCCAGGTTGCAATTATATTGTAGTTACAGCATGAATGAATCGGCTTGACTGGTGCAAAACAACACTGTCAAATAATACCAGCGTAAAATAGCAGCTTAATGCTGCTGTGAATCGTATGATGAGTATGGAGAACCAGAGATACTTCTTACCGAAAGGAGGCATTCCATTTTAGTCCAAAGGTTGACGAGCCTCACACATTCAAAGGTTGACAGCATCCACTTAGGTGGACTGTGTGCTCGTTTATCCCCCTGTTTATATTATAATTAAAAAAAAACTGATTTTGGTCCGACTCGGGATTCAAACCCGGGACCTCATGATCAACAACCGCGTTTACGACCATTAAACTAAGGAGACAGTTAATAAGTATACATACGCACTAAAATTTTGTGCCTCACCTAACTTCTATGTGTTAAGTCTGTAATTTGGTATCGGCTAAGATAATCCAATTAATCATTTTCTCTCGCGGTTTTTATGAAAGGCTAGATGGGCCTGTTGAAAAGGTCTGAAAAACATGTTAATTACTGATAAAGAAATTGTAAGTAAATAACCGCATAGTGATTAGTGAAACTAACGTTGCGTAACTAAAAAAGCAATACTTCCAAGATATGCACGCATTTAGACACATCTTAACAAACTATATTTATCCATCCAAATTCATTTGGTAGTATTATAATCATAATAGAGGACTAGGAGGAAAGGCCAAGAAGATCTCATGGTCTCCAACCTGACTGACTATGTTATACCATCTCATGAGCCAGACCAAGTTCTTGTACGATTCGCGCGGCTGTTCTTCACAGGAAACTGTAGATTTTATTTCTACAGGTTAATATTTTATACCAATTATACAGCTTTGAATGGCCAGCCATCTCACTCACTACTCACGCAGGCACTTCACACAAGGCTATGAATTAAATCCTAATACTTCTAATTCGCAAAGGGACAGTGCCCTCCTCGTGGTTGCCCTCTATTAGTCACCATTCTGTGTATGGTACTCGACACCTTTTCCGGCCAAGGCCTAGGCACCTAACGTTCGAATCTTTACCGAATGTCGTTGATGAGGCTAAGGTATTTCATATATCACCCTACTCTCTTTGTACTACTTCTCTTTTTCTACTCTCTCTCAAAGGTGCCCGCACTGGCGATCATTAATGTGTTGTTGAAATAACACAAACAAAGCGTTTTATACGTGATAGAACCAAGCTGCAGCTATACTATGGTTCCAACCCGAGTTAGTGTAGAAAACCGGATATCCTTTTTACTGGATGAATAAAGGCATTCCATTATAGTCCTCAGGGGTAAAAACGCATCTGCATCTTGAGGACAAATGTGGATGTCTATGGGGCACAGCATTCACTAACAATCAGTTTGACTGTGCGCTCGATAGTCATTTAATTAAATAAACAAATTACACGCGACATTTACGCTAATAGGTAGATCAACACTCAGGACCGCATCATCACGATTCCAAGTAGAGTTAACATTATAAACTGAAATAACGAATATCAGCATTGTCTGTGTTTCAAAGATTTTCATGATGCAATCACTTAATCATGATCCAGTTAGAGTAACTTAAGTAAAGTAACTAAAGTATTAAAAAAGCATATATATTATTATATTAGCCGTGGTAGCTCAGATGGTTAACGCTCGCTCTAAATACAACAGAACGCGAGCAACCCGGGTCCAATCCCCGCGCGCACCAATGAAATTGTTAATTACAATTTTAAGTGCTGATTTACCACTTTCTCGGCGGTGAAGGAAAACATCGTGAGGAAACCTGTATGTCTGAGGAATAAGAAAAAAAGTACTTCGAAGACATGTGAAGTTCGCCAACACGCATTGGGGCAGCGCGGCGGACACTTCCTTGCCCTAAAACCCTCTCAGAAATGAGGGGAGGCCTGTGCCCAGCAGTGGGACGTATATAGGTTGTAACTTTAATTTATTACTTTTAATATTATTTTAAACCTTTAGGAATCATACCAACCTACCTATGCAAGATCGTGGTCCTTCTCCAAACGGTAGAAAAATATATTTATTTTTGATTTCAAACTCCTGTGAAAGGAATCTTTCCGGGCGAAATTCTTCAGGTTTTTCAAAATATAAGGGATCATTTTGTAAAGCTTTTACTGGTATTATAATAGCTACACCTTTATCGATTTTTAAATTTAATTCCGGAAAAGTATATTGACTTGTGCATTTCCTGCTGATAAATCCGAGAGGAGGAAACATTCTCAGACTTTCTTTCAGTGTACATTCTAGGTATGTCATTTCCTTTATAGCCTCATATGTTAATTTATTACTGTGTTTTAACAGTACACGATCAATATCGTCTTGAACTTTTTGCTGAACCAACGGATTATATGCTAATTCATGTAAAGCAAAACTTGTTGCACTAGCGGATGTTTCAAATCCTGCAGCAAAAAATATGAAAGCTTGAGCTGCCATCAACTTTTCATCCATCACTTTTATAACAACTTCTGGCGTTCCATCGGGTTTCAATTTCTCAATAGAATCGCCTATCATGGGCCCTTTTTGATTATATTCCATTAATAAATCGATAAAATCTTTTCGATCCGAAGGTGTCTGGGTTTTAATTTTTACTATATTTCTAATAAGTGAATTAAAATTTTCTTCAATGCTAGAATCAAATGTCAAAAATTTACTTGATATTTCAGGTAATAAATCTTTAAGTACAATAACAGCTAAATCTCGTAAATAGGACGTGAAAATTCTTTTGCCAAGTTTTCTAAATTCAGAATTATCATTTTTAAGGGCATCAGTTTCAATATTAAATCCACTCGCACAAATGAAATCTGTTGTGAAACGAGCCATCAAATCTCGAGCATCAACAACGGATACGTTATTAATGGATTTAGAAGTTATTCTTACTTTTAACTGTTCTGTACACTTTTCTAAAAGAGGAAACATAGACTTCAGTTTGCTTGTTGTAAATGCCGCTGTGCTTCGTTGGCGTAACAGTCTCCACAAATCACCTTCTACGAAAAATAAACTTTGCAGAAGAGTTTCAACCTTTTCATGTTGATTTAAGCCACGATTATTAAAATAAGAAAAGTCATTAGTTAAAATACGTTTTACTATTTCTGGGTCCCTTATCACAAGTTCCGGGCGCCATCCACGATAAAACCCAACAACTTTCTCGTTTGGATATTTCCAGTACACATTTTCAGCCTGTTGAGTTATGTTCTGCTGTAGCAAATAATTTTTCAAATTTGTTCCAACTAAAAATATTGGCTTATCATGCTTTATATTTCGCACTTCCCAGTAATTAAATGTTCTTCGACCATATAAATAAATTGCCAAAATTAGAGCTACAATAATTAAAATCATGATGATTACGATATCCAAAACAACAATATGCATTTAGTAATGTAAACGCTGAGTTATAAAGACATTTCGATATCAGAAAATGCATATTATGCCGTGTGATAAGATATAAAAAAAATTATTTCGTTTTTCATACAATTTGTTACATATAATAAAAATATAAATTGCAATGTGTCTTTACACCGTATGTGCTTGTGAAAAAATGATTAAGGGGACTAAATATGTGAATTAAGTGCATTGATATTATTTTTAGAAATTTCGGCTTGTATGTGAAGACATCACGTCTCGAATACTACCTTTATGAAAAATATTGATAATTAGAAGAAAAAGAAAATTAATATTGAAAAGCTGAAAGTAGCCCGGTCTAACTATGACATAGGTGCGTCAAACACGTCAGTCCCCCTTGTAATTATGGGTGCTGTCAAGAACTCGAATCTAGATAAATCGAGGCGGAGCTTTCAACGCAATAATAGCCGAGGTAACTCAGGGATACATTTCATAATACACAAGCAACCCAATTTCAATTTTGGTGCCAATTTTTCATGCGCTAACCATGTGCTATGTACATGTAGTGAGAATTTAAGAATATTCACTACCAGTACGGTGTCGCAAGAGACGGCGGAGGGAAACAGTCAGTAGATGGGCAGCAGCATCTTCCTAATTATGTATAAATACTCAAAGTAAAAAAAAAACTGTAGTTGCCAATCCGCTTGTCAAGAGTTGCGCTATAATAATAATAATTTTAATTTCATTTTTAAATACATGTTTACATAGACGAACAAATATGATTTTAATAAGTCTTATAAAAATAACATGCAATAATAAGAATTAAAAGTATGTGTAGCTTAATAATGTAGAATCTACAAAATAAAAATTGAAAACTCAAGTTATATTAGCTAGGCCTGAACTAGGTTGAGTATCTGTGTTTTAGACCATCACTACGGGTTTTGTAATACAGGACACAAGATACTTTAAATAATTAAAATATTTTACATGATAAATAAAATAACTAAATAACAATTATTTGTAACCTACAATTAATACAAAACTATTTTAGAATTACTAACAACTTCTTCTCTGTGTCTTCGTAATTTCATTTGTTCAGAAATTCTCTTATTATTATATTACATATCTTATAACTTACACTATATAGGTATATATTTAGTGACTTGTTAAACTCGTTATATAGAAATGGTCCTAAAATATGTAAAATCTGTTCAAAAATGCGTGTTTCGTTTGAGGGTTTAGACAAACAAAGTCCATTCTTCTCCTGTCTATGGATTTTAAATTAGATGGAAGTTCGGTATGCTGTTTTAATATGTGACAGTAAGTACACTACATGCCAAGTAAAGTTGACGTGTAGGAAACATGAAAGGACGAAAAGTAGCTACTTTTATAGCTGCTCTCTGAGCACGTTCTAATGGGATGATTATTGTTTTAAAAGCACCACCCAGGAAGTAATACCATAAGTAAGTATGGATTGACACAAAGTTAAATAGCCTGTCTTATCAATTTAAAGTCAGCTATGTTACGGAGATATTTAAAAATATATATTAATTTATGAACTCTGGCACGAAGTAAATCGATGTGCTTGCGGAAATTTAAATTTGTGTCGAGTGATACCTAGATATTTTATATTGTCTGTTTTTGTTAATGCAGGGCATGCACACGCAGTGTCAACATACGAGTCACTGTTATTAGCGTAAATATTTAGGTGAATAGGTATGTTATTGTTTCTAATTAAAAATAACATATATTGTGCTTTTTCTGCGTTTAAATTTAGAAGATTGTTAAGAAGCCAATTAGATACTATATCAAAGCCATGCTGAGCATATGTATAAACATCATCTCGTGATTTAGCTGAGAACAACAGGGCTGTGTCATCCGCATATGACATTATGACACCATTTTAAAATTAGAGATTGCATAAGTCATTTATATAAATTAGGAAAAATGTAGCACCCAGGATACTACTGTCCTGTAGGATGCCGTAAGAGCTGTTTTGTAATTCTGTACTTGTATACTCACCGATTTTAACACATTGAGAGCGATCACTAGGGTAATCGGTAAAAAGTTGCAGTTGAGTTCCCCTTATGCCAAGTGTTTCAAGCTTTTGCAATATTATAGGGCAATCAAATGCTTTGCCAAAGTCTAAAAGATCCCAATTGAGTGCATACTATTGTCAAGGTTACTAGAGACATAATCTGTCAATTGCTGCAAAGCATCATTACAAGATCTCTTAGGCCTAAAAGCAAATTGTCTGTCTGACAGCAAATTGTTAGTTTCCAGGTATTTTATTAACCTATTATTTATTTATTTTTTTCTAATATTTTAGATAAACCAGATAAAACCACAATAGGAGAAACCACAGCTTTTTTAAGCACTTTCGGGAAAATACTTCAGTTATTATACTTAAAATATCCTCAATGTCGGTATTTAACAATACGAAAGAATTTAATTTAGAAAAGGATAAGGGTATAAAAACTGGATTTCCAGTGCTGCTTAATTTTAAAGTTTTTTCTGCAATTTTTTTCAACATTAATAAAAAAATTATTTACTTTATTAGTCGTTTCGTTTGAGCTTTTGTCTAACGATAGTAGCATAAGTGGGGTCCAAGGGTTTTCGAACTGAAGGTACTATTTTTAATGAACTTCTATACAAGTTTACTGTTTTTACCGGCCTTTTGTAAAACACTTTTATCATATTTTATTATTATATGACATGGAAACGGGAATAGTGAGAAATCCTGCATATCTCAGAAATTAAAAAATATAGAGGACATGAAGACAACCGAACTGAGCATTGATTTTGATTCTTAACCGATGGTAGATGTAGATGTCTATGAGCCACAGCATTCACACGTAAGATGTACAAGTAAACTAGGTGTTCATTTGTCTTACCCCAACCCTTATTCTACATTAAAAAATGGGTCCAATAAATGTTGTAACTTCATCTACGACTAATTTTCATCTCATGTAGCAATGATAAATCGAAAATTATAGAGTAATCATTCCATTAATATGATGATTTAAGACTATTCGACAAAAATAAAACTCATTAAACGTTCGTTCCTTTTAAAGAAAACATTGAAAACTGTTGAAAGTGTGTGTCTGTCTGTTTTTGAGACAATAATGAAAAGGGAATACAAATACATATTAGTAAAGTACGTCATTGTAACAATTATCTAATATATCATAACAATACAAATAAGAAGGTCGATGAATTATGATAAGTGGTTAAACATTATTGTTGTTTTATTTTAATAACGTAAAGGTAGCCATAGTCGATCAGGCAATAAGTGCCTATATAGTATGCGAGCAAGCCGAGCGTTATGCTCGCTGGAACCTGGTGCTTGGTGGTGAAGGAAAACATAGCGACGAAATACATCCTTTAGCTCTACATCACAACCTTTCTAACTTATTTCTAGAAATGTATTTTACTTATAAAATATAAAATTAAAAAAGTATAAAGTGAAAAGACACGTATAGAGAAAAAAATTTTGTATAGCAGCTTTCAAATCGATAAGAATGATAAATACCTATTAGTGGCCTTAAACCTTATAAATATTGCACCACTCATTTCTGAGAAGGTTTTAGAGACGAGAATAGTCCGCTGCGTTGTCTTCACGTATTCTATAATTTTTAATTATTTAAAATACCCTGCGTATTTGAAATAATTAAAAATATATATTTCCTCGTGATATTTTCCTTCACCGACGAGCACGCGATAAATCAGTAGTTCCAATTGCTATTTACAACTTCGTTGGTGCCGGAAATTTAATCAGGGTTGCTTGCGTAGTGTAACATTTACAGTGAAATTTTGCTCTTGAGCCACCTTGGTTTTTTGAGTGCTGATTTACGTATAAGCATAAAAACATAAAATTTTCGATAATAATTAGCCTTATAAACATATATCTATGATAATTTGTTCATGTATTTATGTTGTGTAATATTTAAAATTTGAGAACCTTTTGATGATGGTAAGTAACTAGGAATTAAATGAATAAGATTAGCATATGCTACATTACGATAAACTTATTTCTTGTCGTTCTAGGTTTGTTGGTAGAGTAAAAAGTACATACATCATTTAAATTTTAATATAATTTTAAGCTATTGCATAGATTCTATCGCGGGCCTTGAGCGCGGGGACCGAATCCAGAAATTCCGTAACGAAAAAACCTCACGCTTCCCACTCCGACGGGCACGGAGGTGTGGCTTGAAGGCCGTGCATTGTCTAACGTCGTTTCTTTTCGGCAGTCTTCGACACGGTGTTTGTGTGCGTGCAACTAGACGTATTGTACGACTCTACGAAGCTCGCACGAATCGAGACGAGCTGCTCTAAAATCGGACGAATACATAAGCAGCTGTTTATGAGGAAGTATATAGGTATTCATGTACAACAGTGAATAGCTGTACTTGTAAAATTTGTGTATAAAGTGTTTTGAATATGAATGAACAAAGTGCATTTATTATTTATTTATTTAATAAAAGAAAAAAAATTTGTTTTCTTATCGGTCACCACGCTCAAAAGTGTAACTTGAATTAATATCAAAGAAAAAGAAATACTGCATAAATAAAATAAATAAATAATTATAATTGCAAAAGTTGATACAAAATGCTATTCAATAGCTTTACCGCGGCAGTCCCCGAGTGCCACACGTCTTTTTTTATATTTTTAATAATTAGCATTTTATGATGACTGATTTAGTGAACTATTTTAAACTACTGCATTCATGTAATACTTGTCATTTAGTGTTCGTGGAAAGACACAACCGCCGTTCAAAATCCATCTTAATATTATTTATTTATTTAAGCCTTATTATACACCTTATAATAAGGGATACAAAGGGCGGACTTATGCTTAATTATGGCACTAGTTATTGCATTCTCTGCTAGTCAACCTTAGATGATTTGAGATACAGTGACTGGAGTAAACAATCACTTCATATATATAATAAATAAGTTATAAAGATATAAGATACAATAAAATACAAATAAATAGAATATAGTTAGAAATGTTTATCCTTAGTTAATATCTACTAGGGTGATTTGGGGTAACCTCGAATCTGGGGTAATTTCAAAAATCAAACATTACTACAAAACAGAAAGTTATATTGTTTCCTGGCACCACTGACTTAGACGCCATGTTGATCTATTCCCGGGTTTCAGTTCGATCTGTTCGCTCTCAGCAGGTACGTGTGTTGTGTGTGACATTTTATAAAAAAAGTGCGTTTTCGTGGATTTTGTGGAGTTTCGAAGTTACCCCACATCATTTTATTAAGTGATTTGGTAAGTTAAAGGATTGATTGTCTTTTTTATCAATGGATTGACGTTTTTGACGCATTTTTAGATTATCTTTATCATTATAGCTACAGTTTTAAAAATACTTACAAAATTGCCCCATCGGTAAATTTCAAAAGATTATGCTTTTTACCAGTGGTTCTCAAACTAATATTTTTTATAAGTACTTTATTGCGCTATACTTAATAAAAATGTAATAGAATCACAACTAAACAATTTTTGTACTTTTTTTTGTAAGAGTTTAATTATTATCAAAGCTGATGTTAGGTGCAATAATATTGTGAAATTAAAATTTAACAGTTAAATGAAAATAATTTTTTATTTTGTTTGTTTGCAGGAGTTAATACCTACCTACTAAAGTTTCATTTGATGCAGAGACTGGTAAGTAAATTCAAGATATTTTCTTATACATGTAATAGAAAGTTGGCTAGTTAAGTGACCGGGATAATGACGTAGTGAATGTGCCAAACTGCTTGTCAACAAACTACTTTATCAATTTAGCATTTAATAAATTTTTGCTAAAACTTTACAAAAGTAAAAATTAATATTAAAAATATCACAATACTATAGCACAAAAATATACATAGCTAAAAATTTTGAATTAAGGTTTTTTACTAAGTAGGTACACAATTTGTGGTAAAGTAATAAATCTACTCTTTTGAAGTCAATTTATTTTTTAAATTAGTATTTTGATATCAGTTAATCATATTAAACAGATAATGCAAAAAATTTAGAAATTATGTCTGTGGAATATACCTACCTACTGAAATTCAAGTGTGAAATATCATTTACATACTAAGTATTTAATTTAATTTTTTAGAGTGATGCCTCGAAAATATATAAAAAAGAAAGTGCAAAAATATTCCCAAGAAGATGTTGAAAAAGCAGCGGAAGAAGTCAACCAGGGGATATCTTCAATTTACGGTGCTGTAAAAAATATAGCATTCCCACAACGACTTTTTTTGATAAAGTGAAACTAAATCACATCCAAAACATTGGTAGACCACAACGCCTGCCTACCGATAATGTAAAAAAATGTTGAGAAACACTGACTTGCCATGGGGTAATTTCGAAAATAAATTCTTAAAAAATTTGTAACAAAAGTTGTGTGGCCATTAGGAAAGAAAAAAAACTTTGGGGGAATGTAGAATCAAAAAAGAATATGTACCTTAAAGCCATACCGCACAAAGAACATTTTTAACTGTTATTCGAAATTGCCCCACAGTATTTCGAAATTACACTTGAGGATCAAAAAATCTAACTAATAATAAAAATTAAATTTTAATATCTAGCAACTATGTTAGAATACTTTTGAAATGAGCTTTTCTTCACAAAATATATAAACTACATAAAACTTGTGCTTGTTTCGGGTAAAAATGTACAGATTCTGACTTTTTGATAGAAAACACAAATGGTCCATTAACTTCCTAAAAATCCTTTCGAAGTTACCCCAAAGCACCCTATATAATATATAATAAATATTAAACGTAAAAACGAGTACTTCTATACAAAATCTATTAATAAATAAAAGAATGTACTTAATAGAAAAATAATATAAAACAACACATACTAAAATACATTATACAAATTATCACTTATAAAGTGAAAGAGAGAAAAAAACAATAGTTGATTAAGTCAGGGTCTTATGATAGAAATTTCGAAATAATTTTTTACTATTTTTTTGGTTCCTAGTTTTCTTGATATCAGCAGGCAAAGCATTCCAGTTCTGTGTGGAATGCACAGTAACAGAGAAATGAAAGAAAACACTCCTATGAGGGGGAATACGAATTTTAAGACTATTTTGAGAACAGGGAACCCTAGCGTGAGAAGAATACAGATACTGAAGGTTATCCTTAAAAAAATTAAAATTGAATATGGTACTTGCAAAGTTCGGGAGCTTGGTCTTAGATGAATAGAAAGCAATTTAAGCTTAGATCGGTGCTGGGAGACATGGTCAACTTGCGTAAGCCAAAATGAACCTAATGCAATTGTTGAGAAGGCACTCCAACGTATCGAGAAGATATTGAAATAAATCTGGGTAACACACACCCTTATAATCAATAATGTATAAAAATCTGGATTAGTAGAAGTTTAGTTTTAAAAGGCAGAAAGTTTTTCAGACGGCAAAGAGGACGTAGGGGAGCGGGGGGCACGTTGTTACAATTTTTAGATAGTTGTTAATATGACAAAAGCTATCAAATAAATTATACATTTGATTACTTGTATTGTTAGTATGTCTATTTAGCTATTAAAATATGACCGAAAAATAATAAAATTTATGTAATTTTTTCACAATGGAGAATTTAACTAAACAATTAGATTGTAACATCTTACCCTGGAATTGGGGCTAGTTGTTACATCATCGGGGCACGATGTTACGGTAGATAAATAAACAAAATCATCAGTGATACATATTTTTATTAGTATTTCAAAACGATATAAACAATAGAGATCACTTTATACAGTCTTCTAACATTTATGAGTAATTATAATATCTATTATGGTAATTATTTAAAAAAAATTGTTGAAAATCACTTTGGCAGGAACATTTTAAAATCTTATATAAAAGCACAGACTTAGCCTGCAAATAACAACTTGTAGTAATTAAATTATTCACTTTTACTTCTTAATTAGTTATTTTAATAAACTCTTCTGAATCCACTCAGCAGGATTTAGGGCCAAAGGCAGTGAATCTTTCACCACGGCAGGAAGATCATGAATCGTCATGGTTTTTCCTGGATGATTATACATCCAGGCTGTCTGTGTTCGATTAAGGTGGTTTACAAAAGGACCATAAACTCCTACATCTAATGGTTGTAAATCGTGAGAGCAGTGCGGTGGAAATGACAGCATGATTATGTTGTTTATTTTGGCTTTCTCAACGACATGAAAATTTACATGCGAGCTGTGGTTATCCAAAAAGAGCAGAACGGGCTGTTCAGCAGAAGGCTTGACATGTTGAATGAAATGATCCATTAATTTTGAAAATTCTACGTCTGTCATCCATCCCGAAGAATTGCCCGCTCCAATCGCATCTACTGGTCCAGTATGAAGAAAAAGATCCGTGTATCTCATTCCGGGAAACTAGAACAACGGCGGAACTGAATTCCCAGCAGCATTTATGGCACATGCAAGAGTAATAAGTGTCCCTCTTTCGGCACATGTGATCGCACCGACCTGTTTTTGGGCAGCAACTATTTTTTTAGGCTTCTGTACCGTCGTGACACCTGTTTCGTCAACGTTCCATATTCTTGAAGCAGTGAATTCATATTTTTGGAACAAGCCTTGCAGTTTGTCAAAAAAATCTTTAACGTTGGTTTTGTTGAACGATGTTGCTCTACTCAAAGATGTAGCTTCTGGTGTTCATAGAGATAGTTGAGGATTTCTATCCATAAAACTTTTAAACCAGTCCGACCCAGCCATATTATTTTTATGCCAGCTGGGGGGAATATTTTTTCACTTTGATAAACTAGTTTGCGTACTTCTGTTGGTAGTAAACCAAAATATATTAAGACTAATTATATACTAAGAAGCTAATTTATGTTCTGTTTGTTCTGAGAATACCAATCTAGGTTTAACGTAACCCAATGAACAACTTTCGTTGTTTTTGGTTTTTCTGACATACATGGATAAGGATATCGGACACAAATTAAACATCTCGCTTGCTTTACGAATGCTCGTTTTATTCTGCAGTACTTCTGCTGCAGCAGATTCATAAAGTTTTTTACTAGTTGTACTTTTTTCTGTTTTTCTTTTATAGTTTCTCATTCTGGAAAAAACAAAGAATATGTAGACTTTTTAAAATAAGAAAACGAACGGTACAGTACCAGATATGGTTATATTTTTGGGGTAAGTTGTTACATGTAACAACTTACACCAAACAATTGTAACTACTTGCCCCATGGCACGTTTTTTAATATAAATTGAAGTCATTATTAATAGATATTGATAGTAGAATAAAACATTGTTGTAAATTAAAGGTAGATATATTATGAACGTACAAGGTTAAAAATTTTGACAAAATAAAAAATATAGTCACCAGGAATCAAAAATTTCGTAAAGGATTTTTTTACTAACTTGGTTGAAATCGGGACACACGCACACAACCTAGCAGCTCAGCGCTTGGCGGGTCACTGATTGTTTTTATCTAATGCACGATGTTATAAGAAAACAAATGAGTCCAATTATATCTATCAAAGAGTTTAAAATCACGGTAAAAAACGCTTGTAACTTCTTACACCTGTAACAACGTGCCCCCCGCTCCCCTACGGTGCCAGTAACTTTACGGCTTATTTCGACAACTTGAACTCCCCAGCTTAAGGTAAGGTCTATGTGTACCTAAGCCAATATTTTTGAAAGAATTACAAAATTGCAGCAACGCTCTATTATAAAATATAGGAGAAAGACTATCATTACTAATCTTAGCTAACAACCTGCTACTGCCTATAATCATTGCTTTACATTTGAATGGGTTAACCCAAACAAGGTTACGGTTGAGTTAATTAGTATTATCGTCAAGACCGTTAACACTAGATTGCACTTAGAGCTGAAGATCATCTGCATACAAGTGATATGTACAGTTAAGAATTGAATTGATAGAATTTATGAATACAGAAAAAAAATTAGGAGAAATTACAGTGCTTTGTGGCACGCCTGATTCAATGTCAGCCCAGGTTGATATTTCTTGTCCTAATCGTACTGGTTGCTGGCGGCCGCAAAGATAGGCTGAAAACTATTTCAATGCTAGTTACGATTTATATTATATTATATTATATAATTACGATTAGTTAGCAAAGCTATAAGAATATCGTGGTCGACTGTGTTAAAAGCATTTGAAAAATTTCATTCCCATTCTAATGTAGTCTGAGACCTTAATCAAGGCCGTGGTAGTACAGTGACCTGCGCTAAAGGTTTACTGATTACTACAGTCAATTGAGCTCCAACAAAAATGCCGAATTGCAGTGTACTTTCATGCTAAAAACAATCAAAACCGTCAAATCTACAAAAGGACAACGTGACTTTTTATCTTTGAATACTTTTAACATAATATTATTGTTAAAACTCGTATTTATTGAATATTTTCGTAAAATACCAAATTTCGCCAACATAGTTCATGAAGTGACATAAACGATTTATAAATAAATATAATTTACTACACTAAATAAAGCCGTGGTAGCTCAGTGGTTAACGCTCGCTGTAAATATAACAGAACGCGAGTAACCCGGGTTCGATCCCTGCCAGCACCAATGAAATTGTTAATTGCAATTTTAAGTGCTGTTTTACCACGTGCTCGGCGGTGAAGGAAAACATCGTGAGGAAACCTGCATGTCTGAGGATTAAGAAAAAAATATTTCGAAAACATGTGAAGTTCGTCAACACGCATTTGGGCAGCGCGGCGGACACTTCCTTGCCCTAAACCCTCTCAGAAATGAGGGGAGGCCTGAGCCCAGCAGTGGGACGTATATAGGCTGTAACTTTACTTTACTTACTACTTTTATACTAAATAAATATATGTACTAACGAAATTTTATTTCATATCAATTAAATCAGTTTGTGATGAATAATAATAATAATTACAATAAGATGTGTAGTAAATTTTGTCAAACGATTTAAATATTTAGCTCAATCCCAACACGATTCTGAATATATTATAATTTAATAGTTGTTTTATCAAAATATTATACAAAATAAGTCGAATCGAAACTTGCTACATCGTAGCAAGTGTAGTTACATAAAATACCGTTATATAATTGAATTGCAGTTATAACCGTCAAATCTACAAAAAACAACGTGACTTTTCTTCTGTGAATGCTTTTAATATCTGGGGGCACGGCAGTGCCCCCGCCAAGTCGAGCAAAAAAGCGGCACGGCCGTACCATTCTTTTCTCGAAGCAATTCAGGCCATTTTCGACCCCATATAACTTCGTTGTGGATAAAACTAGAAGCCCGAATTTTTAGTCAGCTATCAGGCATTGTATAAACACGGTATATTTCAAATTTCATTCAATTTGAACAAGTAGTTTAAGAGTTATAACTAGTCAAAATTTCTTAATTTTGTCACTCACTGACTGACCGATCATCAAAACTCTAAGGCACTTCTAGCAGACGTAGAAGCTTCAAATTTAGAATACAATTAGTGTTTAGTGTATAAATCAAGGAAAAACTAAAATATTTTGCAATTTCAGTCTAGTTTTATAGATACAACAACTGCATAAATAACTTTGTAATCCCATACAAATATATAGGATTACAAAGTTACATTTGCAGTGAATGAATCGGTGTACCTGTATAATATATATATATATATATATATATATATATATATATATATATATATATATATATATATATATATATATATATATATATATATATATATATATATATATATATATATATATATATATATATATATAATGGAATAATAGGTTTAGATAGGTACCTAGATATAATTATGTTCAAAGGCAACTTGTAAATGGTCAACTCTCGTCTCTTATGATGAGTGTTGCCATGCCAGCTACGTACGTGCGTATTCATATGTATGTAACGGCGCCTCTACACGTTGGCCAATACAGTGGCGAATGTAGTGGACAATAGCATTGGCCAACGTGTAGAGGGGGTGTTTGGGCTTCATTGGTATGTATTGGAACGATGGCCCGCAAGTTGGCGCGAGATCCGTGTGGTGTCGGTTTTTTACAAAAGATCAAAGGATTGTTGGCAGAGTTTGGTCGCCGCGTCCGCACTTTGGCCGCGAGTTTAGTTTGCTACAAGCTCCCGGAGTGATTACACGCATCTGATTTAAATTTTATATTCAAGCTTTGTAGGGTGGATGACCCAATTACCAGCCTTTTAGTGCCAATTTCAACTTTAAACATTCATACTACTTTAATTAGAGCGATTTAATTATTTTTAAACATTTTTTTAATCGATAAGCTATTTATCAAAAAAAAATAACGAACATTTATTTACAATCAGATTATTACGAGAACAATTTTAAAATAAAAAAATGAAGCACGTCGTTTATACGTGGTAGAACCATGCAGTTATATTAGAAGTATAGTTGTAGCACGAATGGGTCGGCTCAACCAGGGAAGGACCACGCTCTCACAGAATATCAGCGTAAAATAGTAGCTTAATGATGCTGTATTTCGTATAGTGAGTGTAGAGAAGCAGAGATCCTTTTTAAAGGAAACGAGGCATTTCATCTTAGTCCTCACGGGTGACAACGCATCTGCATTTTGATTCGTAATTGAAGATAGATGTAGATATCTGTGGGCCACCACCACTTACCATCAGGTGAACTTTGTGCTCGTTTGTCACCCTATCCTATAAAAAAACGTCGATTTTTTATAATTTATATATATATATATATATATATATATATATATATATATATATACTATCGTGCAAGTTTTCAAATCATCATCATCATTACAGCTGTTCACAAGTCCACTAGGTACTGAACATCCTCCTCCACAGACTGCCGCAAAGCATGGTCCTGAGCCTCTTTGCTCGTCATGAGTTTTTCATTTATGTTCTAAGTTATAATTAGTGCCTATTATTAAGTCAGTGTTAATCATATTTATTGCTATTGTTTTTATCTTTTTCAAAAAATAATTAAATATCCAAATAAATTATAAAGTGTTTTTATATACATCAAATGTCTGATAGAAAAGCAAGTACATGTTTTGCTAAACTTTAAAATCAAAACCCAATTTTAAAACATAGACTAATCGATTATAACTCCATTAACTTTAAAATAAGTTAAGTTCTTATTAATGGTATTTATTCCACTTTATGATGCATGTAAAGAATAAATAAAGCTAATCGTATATCTATTTACAGCCCTATTAATATCCACTATTCTTTTATAATTATCTTATAAAAACGTTACCCCCACACTTGGATTTTCTCCTGTATCGCGGAGGCAGCTTACAAACATAAAGCCACTGCGAAACGGAGCCGTCGTCTAAAATAAAATAAATTCGTCCGCACATTGGCCCGAACCGAATTAAATTGAACGACCTTCCAACGTATGGACGCCGTCACCAACTCTCGGCCAATATATTCGCCACTACATTCGCCACTGTGTTGGCCAACGTGTAGAGGCGACATAAGGTTGTAAATAACCGCGCGGTGTTTCGGCGGTTCGCGGCGGCTCACATGCGCGAACCGCGAACGCTCCCTTGCTGTTCGGATGTGCTTAGAAATCTTACCTATAAATTTGCGTTTTTCGTTCATAATTTGCTATATTAGTTTGACGACTGAAGGGCTTCTTACTAATACTACTTAATATTATTTGCTTACGATTTGGATGTTGCTTGGATAATTTTACTTTTATTAAGACGTTGTAATATTACCTTTTCGTTTATAATTTCGATTATTATTATTACTTTATTATTAATTTGATTGATATATTCTATTATTACTTTGACGATTGGAAGGCTTACTCATTGGTTTACCTTTATATGTATATTATTTGCCAAGGATTTGAACGTTTTTCGAATAATTTTAGGACATATTAATACGTTTCAAGCATTGACTTATATAACCCTAGATCAGTAATAACCGCGTCAAAGCGTTGCCACTGCACATACATACATACATACAGCCATATGCCTAGCTAACGTGAGTTCATTGTTCAATGTGACGCCGACAGAGTTGAGCCGCGACAAAAATGGGTAAATGTGTAGTGAAAGAATGCTATTCAAGATTACAAAAACGTAATAAATCAAGCGGCATTATTTTCAACACATAATTTTTAGTTCTTGTTTTCATATAAACGTAAAAAACATCAAATAATTAAATAAAATTATCGAATATTGCCATTTAGGTTCAATGTTGCCACTTTTCCACATTTGTGATTATCCTACGTTAATGGGAGACTATATAATTAATGGAGTAAGTTACTTTGTTACCTCTGATTTTAAATATTTTGGAAGTTATATTAAAAACTACGTTTTAACTTTCATACAAAATAATTAATTATTCTTATTTTAGTTTATTCATGAATCATCTATTAAATATATTTTATTACCTATTTTATATTAATAATTTTATATTATTTATAATTTTATATTAATTATATTTTATTAGACACCTATTTTATATTGTTTGATTTATTAGAACCATAAAAAACGTTTTATTTCATCATTATGTTTACTTCTATTCATCTGCAAGCTTTGTATCCCTTTTTTTTCTAAGGGGACCTAATAAAGATTTTATAATAAAATATACTTTTTTAATATAAAAACAATTAACTGCAGCTTAAAGAAACTCATTTTTTTTGCGTATTTTAGGTAAAATTTCATATAGTAAGCCACACCAACCCGCCATTGCATGTTTGTGTGTCTATCTTTATCTAATCTTACGACGACGATATTGTTTTCGCAACTTGTGTAAGTGAGATAGATATATGTTTACTTAAAATTGTTATTGGTTTCAAAGCTACGTCGTCGCGTTTGGATAGTGGTTACACTTTTTTCGACGCGCGGTAATGTGGTTTGCTCCTCTAGCAAGTATTTAATGTCACTTTTATCTATTAACCTTTTGAGCGCCAAAGTCGTCTGTACGTGACCAGCACCCGCGGGCCCTGAGCGCCAACGACGTCTATAGTTGACAAAAAACCCGGCCCACAAAAATATGAAATGTAGACATTGGAAAATTATTACTGGTATTTTAATTCTACACCCCTCAAAAAAGAATAACCCAGCAACATGTGAGTATAAAAAACAAGTCTCCTAGAGCCACAAGTACTAAGAAACATTGAACTAAAAAAAATGGATTTTTATCTAAGCAAATACTATGTCCAGCACGACAAAGTCGTCTATGTTAGACCGCTAGTGTTGTAATGCGTTAGACATAAATTTATTGAAAACTATTCAAAATTAAGCTCAAACGTGTTATTTTTTTCTATTATTATTGATATTTAAATAAAACAAAAGGTTAGAAATATAAAACTATAATTAGCTACACGATTTTAAAAAAAATTATCAAATTATCTTCGCATAATAAATGTAATATCTCAACTCTGGCGCATCCTTAGCGCGACATCGAAAATCAGTTCACTGGGCGCCGTAGTCAAGTATAGACGACACGCTGATGACGTCATAAGCGATTAGCGGGAAAATTAGTGCAGTGCAACATGAACGATTCCTCAGAACTCATTCGGATTTTGGAAAGCGTCGACGATGATGAATTTTCGGAAATTTAAAATTATCGTGAAACCAAAGTTTTTCATTTTCGATTAACTATACCTCAATGAGGTAGGAATACACTTTATAGTCTTTTTACGGTTAATTTCTAATAGGATAGGGTAATATACGAGCACACAGTCCACCTGATGGTAAGTGGTTGCTGTAGCCCATAGACATTTACATCTATCCTCGATTACGAATCAAAATGCAGATGCGCTCTCACCCGTGAGGACTTAGATGGAATGCCTCGTTTCCAGTAAAAAGGGTCTCTGGTTCTCTACACTTACCATACGAAACACAGCAGCATTAAGCTACTATTTGACGCTGGTATTCCGTGAGAGCGTGGTTTTTCTCCGGTTGAGCCGACCCATTCGTGCTACAACTACTCTCCCGTAATATAACTGCAGCATGGCTCTAACACGTTAGAAAATTTGCTTTGGACAGCTAAACATTTATGTTTTATTATTTCATAAGATTTTTATTATTTTAAGACTAATATTACCTATAATTTATTAATTATTTTTAATTGTTGTTTTCTATATTAAGTACTGATTGAGTTAAAGACCAAGATTTTAATATTTTAAGACTAGACCTAGTGCAAATAATTATTTAAAATTGTTGATTAGTGAATAATTATGTACCATTTGTTGATTTCTGTAATAAGTAGGTACTGATTTTTTTATTCCATGACCAAGATTTTAATATTATAAGACTGATTTTCCTAGTGCGAATAATTACCTATATACAATTGTTGATTAGTGAATAATTATGTAACTTTTCTATTTTAATAATATAAAATTACAAATTATAAATGTGTTTTCTTTACTTAAGGTATGAAAAGCAATTTTTCATTTTGTGTTGTGCGATTTTCTTTCTCAATCTCAAAATCATTTAGCAACATCAGCATCATATGAAACCCCCTTTGTCATAAGAGCGTAAGACTTTTCTTCTGTGATTCACTTGGCCTACGCCTCGCCATAAAATATTTTGAATCGATGTCTGAATATTTTGGTTAGATCGATTTTGAAATCGATACACAACGTGCGACACGGCTACATCTCTAAGAAAGTTTCAAAAAGAAAGGTCAGCTACGCCGTTGTCGTCCAGTCGTGACAGTGACGTCATCACGATGGAGAGTAGTGTTGTGGTTTACTACTATTTTTATTGTTATTGTTTGTTTTTTATTTATGTACAAAGTACATATATAAAAATAGTGGAAGACAGCACAAGATTAAATAAAATATACCCGATTATAAAGAGTCATTTATTGTATAAGAAACCAACAAAAACAAGTTATTTTGTGTTATCGATATATCAACTCTTGGCAGCACTGTTTTTTTCGTAAGTATTTTTGTTTACTTTTCGCTTTGGCGTACAGGATACGATAGTGAGTTTTTGGCGTGGCGCTCAAAAGGTTAATCGTATTCCTGCACAAAAAAAAACTCTTGCCTACAAGTACTAGTAGTCGCAATGGATTCGGAAATACTGTATGTAAATGACAATCCTTGCCCACACTGGATTGTCCCTATATCTGGCGATGGTTTGTGTTTATTTCATTCTATGTCATCCTCTATGTATGGGAATATTGAGTCGTCGTATGAGATTAGACTTGCTATAATCGAAAATGTGGTAGCGCATTGGGATGAGTTACAACTGTATACTTGTGACGAGCGTGGCAACACCTACATTAATACTGATTTGTACACGACGACAATGGTAAAAACAACTACTTATGGTTCCACGTCTGAATTTATGGCGGCCACCGCTTTGTATCCGTATGCTTTCGAGGTTTACGAAAATGGCCTTTTGAGAGGATCATTCGATGGTGATTCTGGTAAACCGTTGAAACGTTTACGATTTTCTGGAAGTTTCTTAGGTGACCATTATAAAGTGTTCCTTCCAGATGTGACTCCAAATTATGATAATTCGAATAAAAATAATAAGAACTTACTTAAAACGGGCGGAAGACCTAAAAAGGTTAATAAAGGAAGACCTAAAATTTCGGCACTATCCCGTTCTCAACAAATCAAAGAAACAGCGGCTAGTTATCGTCACAACAAATCCGAAAAACGTAAGGAGACATTGATTCGTTACAGTTCTTCATGTCCGGAAGTTCACAGAGCAGCTGCAGCGCCTTACACTGCGTCTCATCCCGAAATTCACCGAGAAGTAGTGAGTCGTTATACTGCTTCTCAACCTGAAGTTAACCGTGATGCTGTGGCAAGTTATAAAGATTTACACCCTGAGCTAAATCTTAAATCTGTCCAAAGGAAAGGATTAAACGAAAAATTACAATTTCGACTAAAAATTTTGAAAAAATTACTCAAGCCTATGACTGCGGGCCTGGAAGAGAATATAATTATAAAAATAGGAGCAAAAGTCATGTTTAGGCGAAATATTGACGTTAGTCTTGGTTTAGTAAATAGTTCTATCGGTATAGTGCAAAAAATAAAGGTTGATCCGGAAAGTACAAAAATAATTAAGAAACTATACATAACATATAATAAAGAACACGTTTACGACTTTGGTCCGGTCAAAACTAAATTTGAAATTATTAATAGAGCTTATGTTCATCGCGAACAGTTTCCCATATGTATAGCCTATACTATAACTATACACAAAAGTCAGGGCCTAAGTCTAAATAATGCGCTGATGGATATCGGTTCTTCAGTATTCACATCCAGTCAAGCTTTCGTGTCACTTTGGAAAGTTACAAGTCTGGGCGGATTACATTTAATTAATGTCGACTTTAGAAGTATTAAAGCGCAGGAATCCTCAATTTGTGAATACAAATGACTAAGAAGCATTTACCGCCCAGACTTGTTAAAAATTGTAACATTCAAACCTCTGAGGAGAACCCATAGAGACACGGAGTGGGCTTTGAGAAAAACTGTAGCTGAAGCTCAAGAAGTAGTGCCGAAAAAGAAAACGAGGAAGACTACCTACAAAAATAAGAAAAGCTCATAAGTCAGAGAGTGGGCTTTGAGAAAATCCGTTGTTGGTATTCAAGCAGTAGAAGGTACCGGAAAGGAAAAAAGTAGGACTATCTACAAAAATAAATGAGATGCCATCAAAAACATAACTTGTAAAAAAAAACAAGTCTCGCAACTTAGTTTTTCTACCGTAAATAGTTGTGAGATCCACGTAACACCAAGTCAGTTAATTTAATCAGTCCCTACTTAAGGGTCCTTCTGTTTTAAGTTATTAGATAATTAGCTAACCTAACAACATCTTATAGTGACCATATCAATATTAAAAGTCTTTTATGTTCTAAATAAATAGATTGATTTGGCCATCGCACTAAACAATCAAATTTAATATAATATGTATTACTTTTGAGATACATTATGTTTTCATGCGATGGCCAATTATTCTAAATACGAAATAGTCGTAGTGGTATTTGAAAATAATTATTCAATTTAAGTAATAAAGTTTTATAAATTGTTCATCATATTATAACATAAGTTTTAATCTAATAACAGCCCACATTGTAACTAACAAATTGCAATCAATTGCGGAATCCGTGAATTCTTCATGAGGTTTCATTTAAAATTTTTACTATGTATTTAAATATAAATCGTTTTATAATATAGACAAATATATCAAGTAATTCATTAAGTTTAAGGATATAATAAATAATCATACACTTATCGATCTTATTTTTTTGATAAACACGATGTTTTACAAAAGGTCGCTAAAATGGCTTGTACTTGTGATTTCAACACCTCTAAAATATTATTGTTATCATATTTTGATAGAATAACATACGTATTTCTTTTCTTATTTCAATGGCTACTCATAAAATTTAAAATATTTGAAGTGCTCCTCTCGAGTAAGGGTCGAACGTAAGAAACAGTCCCGATTACTGGCAAACTAAGCTACCCTTTTTTTGTTCGCAAGCAATCGAGCGGTTAATGGTTTAATGCTAATAATAAATAAAAATAGTTAATTCAGTAAATGATCATACATAAATTATAACCGGGGATGGGTCTCCTCTTAACCATAAAAAATTGTGTTAATAGACTCCACTCTTCCATAACACTTACATTACTATTTCCATGATCTTTACATAATAATTAACTATAAAAATTAAAATATCAACTACACAAATGAAACTAATAAAATTTATTTATTTATTTGGTCAACCAACGACTGTTACATTACAGAAACTTAAAGTAGTTACATTGTAATAAACTATCATGAGCTAAATGCACAATCAGTTACAGGTAAACACTACGTGCTATTATAACATGTGACATACTCGTAAGTACCTTTTACAATATTCACGTCAAAGGTATAAATACGCACGCGCGTGCATGCGTGTGTGTGTGTGTGTGTGTGTGTGTGTGTGTGTGTGTGTGTGTGTGTGTGTGTGTGTGTGTGTGTGTGTGTGTGCGTGCGTGTGTGTGTGTGTGTGTGTGTGTGTGTGTGTGTGTGTGTGTGTGTGTGTGTGTGTGGTGTGTGTATGTGTGTGTGTGTGTGTGTGTGTGTGTGTGTGTGTGAGAGAGAGAGAGAGTCGGTATTCACATACCAACTCACCAAGTGCGTAAGTGAGCACGCGCGCGTGTGTATATGTGTGTGTTATTGTTTAAAGAGCCTCAGTATTATCATAGCTCATCTGAAATAGCCATTTGGTTAGAACATGTTTGTAGTTAAGGTGAATAATTTTATGCTTTTATTAATGGAGTTGTATAGAGCCGCTGACTGTTTTACATATTGCCTCCAGGCTGAAACAGTTTTAGCAGCGACAGCTTTAGCCACTACGTTTTTCCTACTTTTGGCTACAATACAACGGTTAATCTTTATACCTTTATGCAGTCTTAGTAATGAATATAAGACGTACCTACAGTTTCAAAAAAAATTGCCTGGGTTCTAATATAAATCGAAAAATAATTATAACTAATTTTCAAAGTATTTAAAGTAAGTAGATTAGTGTTCAGACACTTAGCGATCCTAGCAAGGCCTTCTGCAGCAGATCTATGAACAGAATCCCAGGAGTCACCAGTAAATTTTACTGCAGTATTATCTGCATAGGAGATTATGTTGCCCTCGCTAATATACATGTTTAAAGTCCATTATTTATGTAGATGAAAAACAAAGTAGGATCCAGAACACTGCCCTGTGGAACTCCGAATGTTATATCTGATTCATCGCTTAAGTATTCACCTACCTTTACTTTCTGCTTGCGATCCTTAAGATAGTCTTTAAATAAATCTAAGTTTATACCTATATCTTAGAGCCTATGCACAAGGATTGTTTCTACATAATTCCAAAAGATCCTATTAAGCGGCAAACTTGGTTTGCAGCTTGGAGAAATCATGAATCTTGGATACCTAAACTGACTTTCATCATTTGCTCCGAACATTTTGATAAATCATATTTAAGACCCCGAGTTATCAATAAAAGAAGGTTAGGCGATACTGCTGTACCTTGAACTTGTGGGAGGTAATGTCTAGCTGTAATTATATCAATAGATAAAATCGTTTTATTATTACCCTTGACATCAATATTATTCTTCTTGAAAATATTTTAGAATTTCGTCAAATTAACAGGTATGACTTATTATATTTACGCGAACACTACACATTAAATGAAAATAATTTTAGGGATTTTACGGATTTATTGCGTAAAATTTTGACTTTTGATTCCTGATAAAAAGAAATATTGTACCTTGGACGTGGACGAAACGAAATTAAATTAACAGTTCATGAAATGTAATGCCAGCAGCCAAAATTCTACTCACGAATTAGTGTTTTTATCGCTTGGTAAGTATAAAAACAACGTGGAAAGTACTCATAGCCAACTTTTTGATTAAATTTGAATTAAAATCTGAATTTGATCAGTCTTTCAAAAACTGGCCATAATTATATTTACTATAAAAATCACAATTTTATACTTCACTAAAAACCCTTCACTGCTGGACGTATAACGACTTGTCTCGACTTGTCTTGCTCGACTTTAAGAGCTGAGCTGAAAAATATCGACATAGTCCTCGCCTTACGTTGCTTACGCAAGTAGACAGTGGCACCAGTGTTTCAACTTGTGTACAATTTGATGATACGCCTAAATGCTTCGATCAACAATACCAACTAGATGTCGGGTCGGCGCAAGAAATCCATCTACGTAAATAAGAGCGCACATGAGACATGAGCTCTTGCATGTGAGAGTGTAGCTCGCAAGGCAATAACGGGAAAAAGAACTTTATTTGTTATGACTTAAGAGGATAGAGTAAGTCAGCTCAAATTCTAATTTCGTCCCCACTTGCCCGCGCGTCGTATGCTATGTACCGACATGTTTGTAATCACTAATACTGTAAGTAGAAAGGTCGTTAGACACTTATTTCATTAGGTTTATCATATTTATGGCTGTTTCTTAACGCCAAGCCAGCCGCTTCTTATTTTTATCACGGTTATTTCCCAATTTAATTTTACGTCGTACTGTTGCGTAATGTATATTCTGATCGTAAGCGACACAACCTCCCCGTCCAAAGGCCGAGGCGAAGTGACCGTGCTGCAGGAATCACGCTTTAAAAGGCCAATAGTTTAGGTAATTTCTTTTTACAGTAAAAATAATGGTATTTTAAAAAAAGTAAATAACATAAGCACTGCTTTATAGTTAGTTCAGTTAGTATGCAAAGTTTCATGATCTTATTTAAAGTATTTTATGAATAACAGCGGTTTATTGTTTATGTTGGAGGTAACTTTGGATTTTTTTTTCTAACGAGAAAATTTTACGAAATCGTGTTTTCGTCTAACATAATCCTTAACATTAATCGTCAACTTTACCATATATTTATTTCAAAATTAATGCTGCAATATTTTCGGCATAACGAAGGATCTTGCTAAGCCATTTGACATTATATTTCCCCTTAAGGTTGATTTCACACTAAATGTTATTTAATTTATGTCTTTTCATAGTTTATATTCATGCGGACAGTATTTAGCTATGATTTTGTACGTGACCCGTTATCTAGTTGGTATTGTTGATCGAAGCCTAAATGCAATGAACACAAACACAAATGATGTAGTTTGCGTATATAGTATTACATACGCGATTCAATTTAACATTTGTAGCTAAGTATACAGTAGTGTACTTTTCTTGCGCTCCCCAGACATTGACAGACTTTTGGTTAGGAATTAACGCATTCCAGTTTCTTGAATACTCAAAGTAGATAAGTAAAGTTAGAATAATAAAAAATATTAAAGAAACGAAAAAAGAAAGGTCAATACAATATTATTGATTATAAAAAGTGTATAATATTTGCAATAATCGGGTATCTATCAAAAATCAGATATCTTATCACTTTATGGAATAAAGATGATAAGATATCTGACATTCGTCATATTATTACAAATCAGAATTATGATTTAAATGAAATGATTAAAAAATTATCAATAATTTTATCATGGTGGAAACAAAAAAAAACATCAACTGGAGATAATCTAATAACATTATCATGTAACTGCTTAATATATATATATATATATATATATATATATATATATATATATATATATATATATATATATATATATTTTGGTACATATATGGTAATTTTATACTATCGCGGTCGCGAATACGAATACATGAATATTGACGTTATGAATATATTTATATTTGAATGAATATATATATATATATATATATATATATATATATATATATATATATATATATATATTCATGCTTTTTGATAATCTTCTTATTTCATTATTATTTTAACGGTTTTATCTTTCGTTACGGATTGTAGGCTAGGTAAGCTCGTGCATAAAGATCCCAATTCCGTGTGTTGTTATACTCGTATTTATACATGTTTTTGAATTTCCAGTGCCATATTTCATAAAAATATTTGTTTCGCATTTTGAACGTTTGTTTTTGCACAAGCGTACCCTACGTTTTTTATAATAAAGGGTGATAAACGAGCACACGGTCCACATGATGGTAAGTGGTTTCTGTGGCCGATGGACATCTACATCTAACTCCGATTACGAATCAAAATGTCGACGCGTTGCCACCCGTGAAGACTAAGATGGAATGCCTCGTTTCCAGTAAAAAAAAATCCGGTTCTCTACCCTCAACATACGAAACACAGCAGCATTAAGCTACTATTTTACGCTGGTATTCTGTGAGAGCGTGGTCCTTCCCCGGTCGAACCGACCAATTTGTGCTACAACTTTACTTCTAATTTAACTGCAGCATGGCTCTACCACGTATAAAACGTGTGTCACATAACAGTTCTTGTTGATTTTTATTAACACTTTTTACAAAAGATAATTTCAGAGTATTTTTTAAATAAATTTTGCGGGATTAATTTCTAAAAGAAATGCTATAAAGAACGTTAATATTCGATTCTACTAAACGACTTTAATTTTGTATCGAAATTAAAAGTTGAATACATATTATTAACAAATTTAATATTGAATTAATTTCTTTGTCTATTTTATTATATCAAGCACACAATCCATCGGTAGGTAAGAGGAACTTGTGGTCCTTAGCTATCTATATCTATTCTCTTGATATGAATCAAAATTCAGATGATTTGTTACCCTTGAACTTAAAAAAGATGGGATGAGGAATGGTTACAAGTGAGTGCTTCAATGTGCATGTATACTTGTGGTACTATAAATCTTCTGCATAATTAATATATTGAGATAATCGAAAGTGACTGGTGATGATTTAAATATACTACTATAAAGCTTGTGTGTTTAGAATAACAGCAAAACTATAGCATCTAAGTGTAATAAGTCTAGCCATCTCCGCAGGACAGGATTATAGTGTACGGCACACAAGCACATGTGCACCTTATTCCCTTAGTCTCAGTCCAATGGGTCGACCAGAAATAATTCAGGGGCAGAGCACACAACCATACGTGCTTTTTGAGTGACGGGGGTGCACAGCGTCAACTTCCTGATTGACTGACTTCGGGCTGCTACTAAGAAATCCTTGCCAAAATTACTCATAACTGATTTTTGTTTCGGCCAGAGATTTGAATCTGTTACCACAACATGATCAGCAGTCACGTTAACGATCACTAGACTAATAAGACAGTGAAATTATTAATTAATAATTATAATAGATAAACAACCATATCTTATCAGCTTATCGTGCTTTATATTTCGCACTTCCCAGTAATTAAATATTATAAGACCATATAAGTAAATTATCAAGAGCAGGGTTACAATAGTTAAAAACATGATAATCGCGATATCACAAAATTCAAATGGTCTATAACGTCTGTGACGTTAGAGCTGTGGCCAGATAGCTTTTACAGATTCATCGGATTCGCAAACTTTTTATAAAAACTTTTTATCTAGAAGCCCGCCTCTGTTTACAAAAAAATACCGTCAGACGAACGTAAATAGTCAGATAAGACAGTTAAATTACTTCATCTATACAATAATATAGCAGTAGAAACCGTGTGTCTACATATTAAATAAATTTATCAAAAAATGAGTGTGGGCGATAAAAAAGTGAAACAAAACACAAATATCACTTTTTATATTTGATTGTCTCTATGTGCGCAGGGTTAAGTTTCATGTCAATGATATCAGATTACAATGAAAAAAGATAACGTCATTTAAAAAATATTTGAAATTCTCGCTTGTTAAAATATGCATAGCATAATGTCACTAGAAGGGTCGAATCAAAAGCTAGCCTGCACCATAAAATAATAATATTTTAAATTATTGAATCTACTTGTAATGAAAGAAAAAAATGTTGAAATAGTTAAAAGTGGTTTAGTTAAAAAGTAATAAAAACCATGATCTAGTTGGGCATGTAATTAAATAAATCTGTAATTGTTTTGATTCCATCTTTTTATATAATATGTATATTTGGGTCAATTGAGTTTAATTCCTAGAATACGCTAACAAAAAAGTTTTGTAAGTTTATTTCAATGACTTGCGCGCATCTTAGGTACAATACGAATTTTCTGACTGAGAACGTTATTTGCTTATGGATAAGGATATATTTGATTTGTTTTGTGATTTGATTGGTTGTATTTCAAGGTCATTAAAATTAACTTGGCTGAAATAACACGGACATAGACTTTATTAAAACTATACTGTGTGATTTTCTGTTAAAATGTCTCAATAAAGATCAAATCTGTCTCAGTACACTAGTTAAGCGAAAAAACAGAGAACGACTACGCCTGTCACCCAGAGGGGTAGGCAGAGACTACAGACTTCCATTTAGCACGATCCTGACACACCTCTCTCGCCTCCTTCACATCCATATACCTACGCATGCATGCTCGTCGGTTAAGGGTACTCTTAATTTAGCCCATTTTTAATATATCGCCAATTTAGTCGACATATTTTCGCCTAGGACGTCCCTTTACGACTCTTCCATTCACTTATGCAACATATATTTGCTTTGCCAGTCTTTCCTCATTCATTCTTTCTACATGACCAAACCACCGAAGCATTCCTTTCTTAATCCTGGTCACCGTATCATCTTGCAAACCACACTCTTCTTTTATCACACAGTTTCTCACCCTGTCACTCAGATTCAGCCCATAACATACTCCTTAGCGACCGCGTTTCTACTGCATTTATTCTACTCTCGTGCTTCTTTTGCCACACCCAACTTTCACTACCATACGTTAAAGTAGGGACTAATACAGCATTGTGAATTGCCATACGTGCCTTTTTTGACACATTCTGACTTTTCACAATAGAGTGTAGAGCCCCATTTACTATATTTTCTGCATTCACTCGTCGTTCAATATCCTTAAAATGCAAAATAAAAAATATCCCCAAATTAATTTTTCCCATTATTGACGGCAATTCAAAATTGTTAGTGTCAGCTACATTAAGCAATGTTGCTCAGGATGGTGTGAAAGCCGTGGTGTGTAGTAACTCAATCTTTGCGCAGGTTCTTGCTGAGTTTCCAAACATTGTGCGCCCACCTGGTCTTCCTGGTGATTACAACACGAGGGGAGAGAAATCAGCCACAGGACCAACGCCTTTAAATGATTCATGAGGCAAAGGGCTGAAACTTCATTAGCTTCCTGACTGGATGTAACTTTGAATCTTGATAGAAGAACACAATAACCGATTTTGGCTCGACCTGAGCGGGACCTGGGACCTGGTAGCTCAGATGGTAAGCGTTCGCTGTAAATTTCACAGTACGCAAGCAACCCGAGTTTGATCCTCGCCGGCACTAATGAAATTGTTAATTGCAATTTTAAATTTTTTAGATTTACCACGTGCTTGGCAGTGAAGGAAAACACCGTTAGGAATCCTGCAGGTCTGAGAAATTAAAAAAAAATATTTCTAAGACGTGTGAAGTTCGCCAACACGCATTGGGGCAGCGCGGCGGACAAGTTCTTGCCCTAAGGGCGGTCCGCCACGAAACGTCTAAATTGAAAGCGCCCATAGGCTTGCTGCATAACGCTGCCGCAGCCGCATCGCGTGCTTTGTATGATAACAAACGACCGTCCCTCAAATGAGAGGCCTGTGTCCAAAAGTGGAACATATATAGGCGGTAACTGTAACAGTAATTAAAAATCTAGACATTATCAATCATATATTACGTTAATCTTAGTGATTATACCATTTTCATCAATAATTTTGTCGTGCCATAAATCGACAAAAATAGCTTTATTTACTTCGTAGCGTAACTATTATGAAGCAACAGTAATTTAGATTAAAAATTGGTTTTTACGGATTATATCACGTTTAATTTTAACTAATTATTAAATATTTTATTTATATTAAATTCAATATGTAGTAGTCGCTCATGATTTATCATCTTAATTTATTCTATTGAAATAGAGAAAAACTGTTTCCTTATTGAACATTATGTGACTAATGTAATATGACTAGATGTGTAACTGTTGTTTATTTCAGTTTCCCAGCAACCAAATATTTTTTTTAGAAAAAAAAATAAAGATGAGACAAGATTTTTCATCCAATTTTAAGATATTGTGGTACTAAAAAATTACTACATCCTTGATGCCCATTGGCTCGAAAAATTAGTACAATAAATGAAGATTTCAAATCAATAAAAGAAAAACAATTTTTAATAAAACAAAAAAGTTTCAGTTTCATTGCTGAAGGGTCTAATTTTTCGATAAAAGTTTTTTTTTCATTTATTTTGCATTACATCTCAAAATAATGTAAATAATTAGAAATTGTGGTCAAAATTAGAGAGGTGGAATCAAAACTGACAACAAAACGGGTTTGCAAGTCAATAATTTTTTTAAAACACTAATGATATCGCGAATACTATTACGAAAATAAAATAAACCAAAAATTATATTATTATTCATTTATTTTTTTTTATAACAGATGTTCAAAATGTCCATCTCCTGAACTGATACTTGCCCGACACCTGCTAATAAAAGAACGTTTGATTCGTTTTGCATATCCAGCATTATTAATATCTCGAGCAGCGGTTTGGGTACGCCCACGCAGTTCTTTAACATTAGAAATCGGCTTCCTGTAGACAATCTCCTCAGACATCCTCAGTAAAAAAGGCTAAAGGATTTAAATCGGGAGACCATGGAGGCCACAAAATAGGTTCTAGGCGTCCAATCCAAGGTGAAATATTATCGTTAAAAAAGTTTGCACATGCACAGGACAGCCATCATTTTTCAAACGCATTCTTCTGCGTGTTTTTAATGAAACATTCTCCAACTGAAGAGAACCAAAAATTTAAATTAATCTAAATAATTTTCTTAGGAGTTTCAGGCAAATTAAATGGTACAATTACTCGTCCGTCGATTATGCCCACCAGAAATATAGTTTGTATACCTTTCCTCCCTTTTTAAGTGTAGATTTTCCAACTGCCAGTTGTGTGAATGCACAATTCAACGATTTAAATATCCATCTTTACAAGAATTAGTTATTAACAAATCCTCGCCTTCTCTTATTATTCGTAGCCTTCTTCTGCAGACAATGACTCTACCTCGATAATCTTGAAACTGGAGACTCTGAAAACATTGAACATGGAAGGAACGGAAGCCATGAATCCATCTTAAAAATGACTTGAGCTTTGCTCTTTGAAACATCTGTGCGCTGTTCCATGCCACGTACTGAACTAGTCAGATTTGCTTCTCTCTCCTCTAAAAATTCGTCCTCACCAATGAAACTAGGATATCAATCGCGAAAGCTACTAACGACTTGTTATTTTTATAGGGGATGAGGGAAACGAGCATGTGGCTCTCCTGATGGTACCTAACTGACTACCGCCGCCCATGACAACTGCAACAACAGGGGAATTGCAAATGCCTTGCCGGCCTTTAAAAAAATAGTAGGCTCATTTTTGAAGGCCGCTACCAGCCGCTAGTTTCCTGGACCGAAACAACTTCAAGACATTCAATAAACAGGCTTGCTTCTTTTTAAAAGGTCGACGTCGACCTGCAATTCTCCTGGTGTTGCAGTTATTCATAGACAGTTATCAACACTTATCTTACTTATCTCTTCCATAAAAACGCCACAATAACAACAAATCATGAATTTGCTACAAACATCACATAACATACATACAAACATCAAACATCCAAAGAGGTGCAGTAGATATGCAGGTAGTTCATCAATATTTTTACTAATTTTTAAGGTCCTTTCCATCGTGCTGGCAATCTCGGCCTCTTAACCTTTTTCCTGAGAGGACTATACAACCAGACAAGAACTCCTATACCAAATCCATTAGTGTTAACGCTCCGATCATCGTAAAGCGCCATCACTCCCTCACTAATTAGTCGTTCATTTATGACAACACTTTCCTGAGACACCGGTTTCATTTTGTGCTTAGTGTTTTCAAAATTAGGTCTCCCTGACAAATTACTTTGGCCTACCTCTTGTCTTCAGTAGTCACACAAATAACTAAAATCATTTACTAAAAGATATTTATAAATACTCATAATAATTTTCAAAGGCAAAGCACAAGTTAATGCTAATATTGTTGATATAACGAACATTAATAACACAACCATGATACCATCCATAACATCTGCATATTTGGGGTTCCATCATTGTGCAGGTTACTAGAAGTTTTCTTCCTTGCACAATTTCTTTGTAGAATCGTTTACGTCCAGCGAGTATTCTTGACCTACACGACTATGAGACCTTCAGAAATCAAGCTTACTCCTTACTGAAGCGCTAGCAACGCACCTGCGAATCCCTTAGTGTTACCGTTATTTATGGGCGGTGGTCAACTCTTACCTTAAGGTAAGAGCATGAGCACACTCGTTTGTCCACTCTTCTATAAAAAATCGCTCGATCAAACAACTTCGCGCTTATATTAGTTAGTCGACGGACAATAATAGGATATAGATTACGATATCTACGGTGGCTTTCGAAAAAAAAGATACTACGCAATATTTACGTATCTCCTCAAGTATTCATTGTGCATGTGTAACAAGTGCAAGTAATAAAATGAAAATATTAGTTGATTTTAATCCTAAAACATTGCTATATTGGACTAAGGTCTGGTATAATATGTGATATGTAGTGTGAGATTGAACCAAATTTTATTTAGAACCCATGACATGCCATGACCAACATTTATCACAAAATTGAATGAGCAGTTTTACAGATTATATGTCTTATATATGTTAGACATACCCCACCGCAACATAACAGTTTTTAACAAATTTTATCTATCAAAATCAAAATCGATCAATCCTACTCTTAAATAGATTAAACACTATAATTATTACAAATTTTTGATTTTAATCAAGAATTGCGTTTGTGAAAAAAATGCTAATAAATACGCTGCATCCGGTACCTGGACATACTGTGATCGGCATCCGTCTTTTGGCGATTTACGAGTACATTTCTAGTTGTAGCTAATATTTCTATTGTTATATTGCATGGATATCATCTGTGATGTAGGATTATATACTGAAAAACTGGATCATGTCTAACTCCTAGTGCTATAGGCAATAATACAGCAGTTTAAGCTATATGCTACATTTTTAATATTACTACACTGTCTGCTGAAGCAATTATTTCTACAATTCCATTTACATAAAAATGTCATGATAAGTGACTGCGGTTCCCCTAACAAATTTTGAAGACGCAAGTCTTAAGGTTTAAGGGACCTCCCAATAGATGGAGTGATGATCTGCCAGGAGATGCGAGAAATTGATGGATACAGGTGGCTCAGGACCGTGCTTCGGCATTCCGAAAAACTTCGAAAGATTCGATTTTTATTCATAGCAAATATGCTGCACCAAATCAGCAGAAATAGGCAAATAAGTTGACCGTAGTCACGCTGAACTTATTGGAGGCAACAGATCAACCATAAAATGCTAAGTACCGGCGAGTGGCAAGTTCCGAATACGCCTCTACCGTTAAAGGGAACGTGTAGGGAGGCGATGGTTGATGCTTTTCTATAGGCCGAATGTGTAACTCCAGTGGGAATCAGTTTTGTATGTCACTCGGTTATCGTAAATAAGATTTCAATGTTAAAATTATCACTTTTAATAAAAAGTTAAAGCTGACTGCAAAAAACTAAAGAGAATAAAATAATTTACATATTATGGTCTTCGAAGTCGGTGCACAGAAGAAAAAGCAACAAATAAATGGATGGAAATCATGATATAAGATTATCTGATAATTTCTAGACTCATATCGAAATGTTCCAAAAACTTATAAAACTACCAGAGAGTCAGAACAGCCAAGAATTAATATTTTGCGAATGGCAGTATTTTGAATGACTAAGTTTCAAGTTTAGAAAGATGGAAATGGTACTAATACGGTCATCTTCTTCATGAGCGAATAAAAATCCACTGCTTGATATGAGCTCCTCCCATTGTTGGGGGAATTTGCTTTAATATCAACTAAAAAATAAAAACGGGTTTATTTGTAATTTTAGCATTGACAAAAAAATTATGATTCCAATAATATTATTGCGTAGGAGAACAAAAGAATAAACTCATTATTTTAGTTGAATATTTTAGCAGGGACTTAATCACTGGCGGATTGTGGCTTTAAATAGTTATTGAAAGTGAATTTTGATACGTATAAGTGGTACGAATTTGCTTATGAAATATTTGCGCACGTAAAATATTAGTAGAAACGATTACAAAAGTTTTCCTATTGCACCTAGAGTCATCATGCCGTCAAAATCTTTTAAAACTTCAAAATGTACCATGCCAACATATTGTCAAGATTTTTGTGAACCAAATATACAGAATAGGCTGAATAGGATATCCATACTTAAATCTCTTTAATTTTAAATTAAAAAAAACACATTTTACTCGTTTACTTTAGTTTAAAACTGGCTAATTAATAAATGTTATGTGTTTCAAAGCGCTTAAATATATATTTGGATTCTTAAAACATAAAAAGATGATATTTCGTAAGAAATGGGGTAGTTTGCATCGAAGGAAGATATAATAGTATTAGTTTCATTCATACTCCTCATGGAATGTGTCGTGGTTCTGTCCGTTGTGGTGTTTCTTCTGGTTCAGGATAGCTCAAGCTCGGCACCTACACTGATATTCATATCGCACAAACGAGTGAGGGTTATATATATATATATATATATATATATATATATATATATATATATATATATATATAAACACGCTGACAAATATGTTATCTTTATACTGTGCTTCAAAATAATATGGCAGACTAGCGTTACGCTGAGGCGACGAAAGATTGTTCCAGCCTTTATTTGCCAATTGTCAAAAACTATCCCTTAAACGTCATGTTATGTACCCTAGATGGTATTTTAAGTCAATATTGAGTAAACGCATGCTGGACACTGAAGAAATTTAGTGAAAATTCATTATATTACAGATGTAAAAATGAGACTTTATCCTTCACCGTTAAGAACGTGGTAAACCAGCACTGAAAATTACAATCGACAATACCATTGATGCCGGTGGGTATTCAACCCGGGTTGCTCGCGTACTGAGAGATTTACAGCGACTGATAACCATCTGAGCTACCACGAATAGCTGAGTACTACACTCTATTTTATTATTCACATCATCATCATCATCTTTAATAATACCTCTACTCTAAAGCGTACACCTTTGCATACTTACTTTTTATGCACTTGCCTTTCAAAAATAGTCAGAAATTGTCCCCGTAGTCAAAACTAAGCAAGAAGATAATATTATTATCGTCACTTTGCAAATCACTTCGTGCGTTATTTGAAGCAAGTGTTTCACGTATGACTCGTTCATGAATATTCTATGCACTGTTCCTGATTTATAGCGGTCGTTTTCTGTCTTGCCTTAGATTAATGTCCGTTTCAGATGTTACGTCGCTCAGTTGTTCAAATCAGATCTGTGTCGTCTCTACACAATATTAAACACGATGTGTATTTATATTAAGTAAATAAAAAAAATACTTTCAATAAGAATTATAATATAATTTATATTGAATAGAAATTGTTTATTCATTTCATTTCATTTATATAGGAACTATCTGAAATTTCGGGATTGGAATGTTTAATATTATGTAATAGTGGAGATAACGGTCCACTATTAACAGACTCCGAGTGGTTTCAAGGTGGAGAAATGAAACTACTATTTACGTAAAGCCAAATTGAGTATGAATATGGAATTGAATGGAATATATTTTCGTCAACCTTGCCTATATTTATATGTCTGGCTACGTTGTTGGTTTACCAATGGTAACAATTTTTATTTTCCCTAGCCAATTATAATTCTTACATTATGACCAATGAAGATTAATCAAAATACACAACTATTTATTCATTTATTTTCATTTATTTATAACAAGGTTTAATTTTAGATGCAAAAAATATTACAAAAAAATCATCCAATTATAACAAACGAATTAAAAGGTATCACTTATGAATTAATAATTAAAAATAATAATCATAAATTAAACAATTATGCAATATTAGTGTTATAAAATCTCTAAGCCTTTATCAGCTTTATCAGATTTTAAAATATGAAAATAAAATATTAAAATATGAGTAT
Source organism: Parnassius smintheus behrii (assembly GCA_036936625.1). Classification (NCBI taxonomy): domain Eukaryota; kingdom Metazoa; phylum Arthropoda; class Insecta; order Lepidoptera; family Papilionidae; genus Parnassius; species Parnassius smintheus. The sequence continues at coordinate 18,947,164 of JAUPFT010000022.1, forward strand.
AAGAAGAAAAAGGTCACAATCATACAATGTCAGGCTATGAAATATTTTGTCATATTAATTTATAATGCAATGTCAATAACAGCTAATTACAATATATGTCCATAATTAAAATTACATCTTAAATACAAATGTACATAAAAATGTACACAAAAATATGTACGTTTCGTTTCCCGGCGTGAGACTCGTGTTATCTTCACGAAGCTACGTCGCTAGACCGGGCTATAAAAGCCATGCAGTTCGGTGCGCGCGTTGCGCCCTCCTTTCTGCCAAGGAGGGTTGATTGTCGTCTACATGCAAATAGGTGCAATGCAGGTATCGGGCCTCGGGGTATACCCCATTGCCCGGATAATCCTCATGGCCCATCACTATGGGCCAGTCCATGGAGCCTGTTCTAGGAATGAATAATCGTTACGGATTAATCCGTAGCCAGGTAAAGTTTTTCCCGTAGTCGGTTAACTACGGGAAAAAAGGAGGTTGTCCAGTAAAAGTCAAAGTTGGCCTTTCAGCGGCATTGAGGGTTGTTACTCGACTCTCTAATCACTATAGAGAGGAGTTCTCTTGGAAGAGGTCGCCCGTCCGGAGGCCGAGCGTGCAACGGCGCAAAGCCGTTGAGGTGTTCGTGTGGCCCGCTGTCGGCGCGGTCGAACATGCCACGCGCCATCCAGGCATAGAAGTCGGTGATGTTCTCGACTTTCAGATCGGCCGCTATGACGTCATTCCGGACGTAGCGACCTGCTTCGACGATCGTCCTTAATGTCAGATTCTGCTGGGCCTGCAGTCGCCGCCTCAGAGGGTCGCTCAGAAGTGCGTAACAGGCCGGAGCAGCGTATGTGATGATGGTCCGGATATACATCTTGTATATCCGGAGCTTGGTTCTAATCGGCAGCTTGGATGCCAGGACCGGCAAGAGCGTCGCCCGCGCACATTGGGCCCTGCAGATGACGAAGTCGACGTGCGCGGTCATGCGCAGCGTCCTGTCGATCCTGCACCCAAGGTAGGTTACGGCCTTCTGGTACGCAATCTTCTGGCCATTGAGGGTCAGCGGAGCTGGAAATTCCCTGAGACGGCGAGTGAGCAGAGCGGTCGTCTTACCAACGTTGACGACCATCCTCCACTCGTCCAGCCATGGTGGCAGCAGGTCCAGCAGACGCTGCATCTTGGCAGTGGCTATGTGGGCTCTTCTGGACGAGGTGAAATAAGCGCTATCGTCCGCAGCCAAGGAGGGTCGCGTCTGTATACGGCTAAGAGATCTCTAGTTAGACCGTTAAGCCAGTCTTTAAAAGGTGGGGTTTAGTGGGTAAAAGTCTCCACATAACCACGCAGCCGGCTACGTGGTATGCTATGAGCATTCCCCACCTCCCTCCCCCGCTTTCCGGAAGGTTGCACATATTTGCTTCGGGCGCAAAAAAAAAATTCGCGCGCGTAGTCGGCGAACGGTGGCGGCGTGGGACACAGTTCCGGAACAGCAAGAAGAATCGAGCTGCGACGTTGAAGAAACGACTCACAATTGGTCGACGGATACGTGACGATAACGTCGTGTGAAGAAAATGTGGCGCTGAATGATATTTGCGGCTAATTCTTGTTTCTTTATAAGAACGTTAAATATATACGTCAAATTATCTATATGCAGTCCACAGTATCTCAGTAGCCGGGGATAGTATTTTCGCCTTCCGCGTTATGGTAGCAGCAGAGTATATATTACTTATTCCCGTTTAGAGTTGATTAGCCTGGCTGATACATCACTCTCCCCCTAGCGAAAGCGTACCAGAGGCTTGACGACTCGCCCGTATCTCGTAGTTATTAGAATAGGTTTCAACTGGGTGATGTAGATGATGGATTTTCAAACTTCCTCACTGGTGATTGTGATGATGATGATGAATCCTCTGAAGTATCCTCGTTAATAATATAGGCAGGCTTTAGTCGGTCGATCGATATAATTGTAGATTTCCTTCCGGGTATTTGTAATTTAAAAGTCTTGCTATTTCTCTCCAATACTTTATACGATCCATCGTAGGTAGGTTAAAATTGTTTTTTCACTGCGTCGTTTCTTACAAAAACATGCATGTTTTCAAATCTTGAAGAATGAAAACTGAATAATTATTTCTGTGTGATTGCATTTCGGTACATTTCGATGATAAGGCTTTGTTGATTGATTCTCGAAGTTGAGTTACGAAATCGTAATCCATTTCTTGTTTGTTTGACGCTGCTGAACTGAAGAAGTCACACGGCAGTCTTATGCTGCAGCCGTAGGTTAGCTGAGCGGCTCTAAGACTAGTGTCTGCACGCGGTTTTGCTCGTAGTCCAAGTAGCACTGTAGGTAGTTCATCAATCCACTTTGTATGTTCTACTAGATCTAGATCCAGAGATCCACTATAATTGGTAATTTCTAAAATTACACATTTTTATGGCAATTGTTTACCAAGTGATCATGCGACCAAGAATATATCTCACCTTAATTTCTACCAGCAACATGAACACGGGCATCAAGAATGTGCCTCTGCCCATACCATATTATTTGGTTAGTCCGTTCCTTTTTGTCTATTTCCTATTATGGCCTTGATTAGTGTGGCCAAAGAATCCAATAACGTAATAATATAATAATTGATTTAAATTGTCAATCGTCATTTTTTTAATTTTCTATATCTAGGCCCTAAATGACTTTACACAGATTAATCTTAACTTTAAATGTATTACCAATAACTTTAAATGTATTACCAATAACTTTTAACAGTACTTAAATTGAACAAATAAACTCAAACTCATTCAGATGCATACAATTTAAAATTTTTCATCTCATACGAACCCTTACGTTCATAGAATCTTTCATATTAATATGACCATATAACTATCTATAACAATTTAAAATTAACTTATAGGGTATTTCTTTGTGTGTACATGTCTTTTTAAATTTTACTGTATTCCTCTTCTATTTATTTAACAATTTATGTTGTACTATCTAATATATTATAATAAATTGTTTGCGCTTTTTTGTTGCTAAGTCAATTGCACTATGTCTGTTTCAGATATGTGAGGTTGATTCATCTATGTTGTCGCTTTTGCTGTGCATCGTTCGTCACTGCAATCGCAATTGAACCACGCTTAGCAACAGCTGCTCGCTGGTATTACTGGTATCGTACTGAACATGTCGGGAGCGTATGCAGTGACTGACTACCTCCCATTTGCATCGTTTTAAGTATAAGTTCTAATGAATTTTGTACACAATACAATTAATGTCATTCTATAAAGGCTGCAATATCCCCTTCACTTTTAAATGTGTTTTTTTACTGCAATAATTTATTTTCATGTGCAAATATTAGTTAGAACTTTGACATTCGAAATAATATTCAAAAAATACTAAGACTGTTGTCGAAAATTCTGACGTTGACGGTGTTTAAGCGTTAACGACGATATTAAAATAATGTATTAATTTCATTTTAATTCTCGCTTATTAGAGTCGCTTCTATATTATCCTTAATAGTATTTAGGATTTTATTACATTTATTCAACTTTAAAATGTACCAACATGTTAAAGGGCCACATGAGCCACAGGTCCTGGGTTCGAATTCTGAACAAATGACCACAAATGGTTGAGCTAATGGTAAACTGTATATCTGCGTGGTTCGTTATAAACCAAAACAAAATAGCGGACGCGGCACATGGCGGTCTTTGGACAAATATACTTGCTACAGTTTAATTTACTACAGTAGCCGGCACGACGGAAAACATGAGCTGCCAGGGAAAAAAAAACAACAAATAAAAACAGCTAAGATTTAGAGGAACAGGCACATACCGGGGTTGTTTCTGATGGCGGCCTCTTACTAAGGCCTCGAGGCGATGGAACTATAACTTTTTATACGTTGCAACTGGCCGAGCGGTGCGTGACGATAAATGCACTTGTGCACAACAAAATTGCACTGTGCAAGCGGTCACCACGAAAGTTTGTACTGTTCTGTGGCTCGACTGCCACAGGGTGCTATCATGGCCAAGACTGCACTGCCACTGAGCGCACGACGATAACTGCCGGTCTGCGCCGGCGGCGTTCTTGCGCCTTTCACTTTTGGCCAGCGTGCCTCCTATTGGGCAAACAAAATAAGGCCACTAATCTAGCCCCCCATTGTGCATGCCCGTGCGGGAAGGGAACGGAGAAGGGAGATTATTACCGGCTAATCATAACCATTCGTGCTGCAACTATACTACTAATATAACTGTAGCATGGCTTTACCACGCATAAAATCTCGTCTTGTTCAGATTAGAACAAGCGAAACATTAGAATCAGAACAAACAAAGGTCATTCGAACTATAGAACAAGTATATTTCTTTTTTGTTAACGCACTATGTTACATATATACTAAAGCTTGTCCCAACGATCTCCCCAATGCTATTAATGTCATTAATGCAGATCTCGAACGAATTCTTGAGTGCAGTAAAGCATACGGCCTTCACGTTAACCCAAATAAATCACAAAGCATTAACATCGGTAGCGCGCAAATGCTCAATAAGTTATCAGTTGATCACCTACCCCAAATTGTATTTGATAAAACTAATATCCCTTACAGAGATTCAGTGAAGAACTTGGGGATTCACATAGATAAAAATCTGTCATGGGACCATCAAATCAAAGAGATCCACCGTAAAGTTTATGCCTCTGCAGCCTCCTTGCGTAGATTACGTAACTTTCTTCCAATATACACCAAAACTGCGCTTGCCAAGTCCCTTCTTTTCCCTATTTTCGACTATGCGGACGTCAGCTATCTAGATCTCACCGAAGCTCAGCTTGATAAACTTGAGCGAATTCAGAATTTCTGTATAAGGTTTATATTTGGATTACGTAAATATGACCATGTCTCTCTTTTTCGTACTAAGCTCAAGTGGTTGTCGATACGTCTTCATCGGAATGCTCACATACTTCATCTTCTCTATAGTATTCTCTTTAATCCTTCTTACCCTTCTTACCTCAAAAATCGTTTTGTGTTTCTTCGTGATTCCCATTCGCGTAACCTGAGATCAGCAGAGAGCTTGAAATTGTATATGCCACTACATACTAGTAAATTTATGAACAAGTTTTTTACAGTACAGGCCGTTCGTTTATGGAATGAACTCCCATTGGCAGTCAAACGCGCTCCGTCCCTACCGGTTTTTAAAAAACTAGTAAAGAACCATTACCTTTGCACTTCGCTCCCACACTAGTCGTTTAATATAATATATATGTAGTATATTGATTGCATTTACGTATAGTTAAATACTTAAATATATATTTTTTGTATGTATATATGTTTGTAGTCTATGTATGTATATAGACTACAAACATATATACATACATATACATATATATACATATATATATATATATATATATATATATATATATATATATATATATATGTATATATATGTATATGTGTATATATATGTATATATGAAATATGTATCCTTTTTTTATCACACCAATGTGCCCTACCCTTGTAATTTTTGTGTAATCCTGTCCATTCACTGGTTGTCTGGAAGAAATTGCTATCAGCAATAAGACCGCCCATTGCATACTTCTTTTGTATATATAATTAGTAATTTTTTATATGGTGTGCAATAAAGAATATTAAATAAATAAAAAAAAATAAACACTATGTGGCAAACATCTTGATACCATCCACACCATCTGGATGCTTGGCGGTCCACCACTGTACGTTTCACAAGGAGTTTTCTTCGGCGTACGACCTCTCTGTGGAATAGTTTACCACCGGCGATTTTTCTGGACCGATACGACCTGGGGACCTTCACGAAAAGGGCTTACTCCTTTCTAAAGGGCCAGCAACGCACCTGCTATTCCCCTAGTGTTGCGGTTGATCATGGGTGGCGGTAGTCACTTAACATCAGGTGAGACGCATCCTCGTTTGCCCCCTCTTCTATACAAAAAAAATCAGGTAAATTAAGGTAGTGTAAAGCTCCCCCCATCTTAGTATAACTAACATTTTTATTTAAAATTAATTTAGACTTCTTTAAATAAAATTACATATATATATATATATATATATATATATATATATATATATATATATATATATATATATATATACAGCCAGGTTAAATAAAACATGTTTTGATCTTTTTAAAGGGTTGATAAAATAGGCCGTTTGTAATATTTTGGCGCGATCGTCTTAGTTAGGACCCTTATTTACGTTGTGTTTGTTTAGTAACTTAGTTCTTTTAGGTGTCTTTTTTGTAAGAATGAAAATTCACTAGAGCAATTTAAAGCTGTTGGTAGTGCCTTATAAGCTAAGTGAGCCCCGTTCACGAAGACAGGGCTCGAGAAAGGTTAGGAACATAAAACATCCCTATTCTACTTGTATCAGATTTACATTACTATTTTATTATTATTTATTATCCCTTCCCGCTTGGAGAAAGCTCACAATATATTTATACATTAAATACTCGATACAAGGGTTTCACTCTCACACACATTTATTTAAAAAAATGTGGGGGAGGCACGCGGCTCTACACACGCCGTGCGCGGTGAGCGCCAACCATTTTAATGCGCTCCCCTCGAATGAAACACTAAATCACTAAATCTTGACCTTAGTCCACAGCAAAATAACTGGCGCACCAGTAATAGGAGGCCCGAGGCCCTTGGTAGTGCGTAAACATCGACCGAAGTCGCGCGTGTCAATGCGTGTAAACGCCATACAGAATACGAACGAATCCAGCCACAGTGAATGTACGTCACACGGCTAGGCAAATAGGTACACTGGCCGTAAACCAGCCACCACCTGCCAGACCGCCGCTCCTGCAGACGGGATGTAAGTGTATGGCATCACCACCAATTGCATGATTAGCACGGCTACTAGCCGCAGAGCGTTTCATAAGTCTACCGCTCGCCTCAAGGGAATAGGTTGTGCGGCTTTCGGCCGCAGCCTTGAGAGTCTCCTCAGATCCTCCATCCAGCTACCACCAACCGATACAACGGCAGATATAGCCAAAAGGCAGTTAAAAGATAAGAGTAATAATTCGCCATCAGAAAGGGCTTGTGTCACTGACGTTGAGTGAATGCATTTTCGATCACGTTTGTCTCACCCACCAACAAGTTGCCTTCAATCATTCAAGGGTGGGAAAGTAACAGAAATATGTTATTAAGGTAAGGTGGGGTAAGACTAACATAGTTTATTGTAAGAAATGAAAGATCTGTTCTTATAGTGAATTTTCACATCTTACTGTTAAATGACGTGTTGTGACGTTGTGCACGCCTTGCAATACATAACGCAGTGTTGGTACCGACTTTGTTATATGGCAGCGAAACCTGGGTATGCCAGAAGAAGCATAAAAGCAAGTTGAATGCAGTGGAGATGCGATCTCTTCGTAAAATGTGTGGCGTTACCATAGCCGACCGAAAGCGAAACGGTACTCCAATGGTTTGGGCACGTTGAACGAATGAGTGAAGACCGAATGGTGAAGAAAATATATAGAGCGAAAGTAAATATTAAAAGGTGTCGAGGTAGACCGAGACTAACTTTCGAAGACCATGTGAGCAAATTGCTCGAAGAGGGGAGGGTCAAGAGTACTCGGATACCTAGACGTGCATGTATGAAGAAGTTAATGAACCTGAAAGAAGCGAAAGAGGTATGTAAGGATCGTGACACTTGGCGATCTGTTCTCTCTGGCTACCCCGTTTGGGATTGTGCGTGACGATAAGTAAGTAAGTAAGTAAGTAAGTACTGTTAAATGAATAATTACACTAAATTAAGATTTCTTTACACGTTTACACAAGTGTTTTGATTTTTACGCAAGTATACTCAAATCTGATTTATTAAGGGAAATCTAAAGACTATTCGAACTGCTAGTCTTGTCCCACTAAACGGGGTAAGACTACCACTGTTTTTTATTCTCTAATAAAACGTACTTTCTTAACTTCTGTCAGAAAAACCGTTACATTTAAAGTTGTTACTTAGATTTTAACTTTATGCCATACAGAATAAGGTCCAGTTTTGTACTTACCCAGTTTTTTCTTTGTTTGGGGGAAGACTAACATATGACAAAAATTAGAGGTGCAGAACCTTTCTTCTTTATTTGGGGGAAGACTAACATATGATGAAATTCAGTGTAGAACCAGGGAAATCTTGTAATAAAATTACCAAAAATTTTAGAATCCTTTAATATCAGACAGAACATAAATTGACATTATAATAATGCAGTCAATTTATTTAATAGTTTAGGTAATAAAGAAAAAATCAACGTTGCATTACGTCTTTGGAATATATGTTTAAAAAAATGGCATAAAATGTACTTATATCAAAAAAAGTCATCAATTAAGTAATTTCTTACACAAAAAAATAAAGAAAAGAAAACTGCATTACTTCTTCGGAATAACCATATGGCTAATTTTTATACCTACTTACTTAAGTATTTAATTTTATATTTATCACCATAATGTATGAATGTATGATAAAACAACTAAGAAGTTATTTGCTCCCAATGTAATTATATATCTGGATAAAATATATTTTTTGGAAGTCAAGAAGAAGGATGAAAGAAGTTTGCATGTGAATGAAATGAGAATGTTGAGATGGATGTGTGGTGTGACAAGGATGGATAAAATTCGTAATGAATTTATAAGAGGGAGCCTGAAAGTAAACAGTGACAGAAAAGTTGGGAGGAAGTAGATTGACATGGATGGGTATGTGATGCGGAGGGATGAGAGGTATGTCACAAAACGAGTGTTGAATTTTAAAGTGGACGGATACGTATACGTGAGCAGAGGAAGACCGAGGAAAAGATGGATGGACTGTGTGGACTGACATGAGAGAGAAAAGTGTTAGCGTGGAAACGACGGCTGATAGAGAGGAATGGAAGAGAAAGACATACTGCGCTGACCCCAAATAATGGAAAAAGGGCAAGCCAATGATGACTTGTGTATATGCAGAGAGATAGCAATATTAGGAACCATCCAAACGTCAAACCAATTTGTAAAAATAAGTACCGTGGATAATAATTTTAAAAATATAGTTCCTAAAAAAAATGTTTACAACACATGACTTGGGGCAAGACTACCATATGTTAGTCTAGCCCCAGGTGGACTGGTAGTCTTACCCCACCTCGCGATTTAGAGGTTACGTATTTGTTTTTATCAATATTTTTTAAATCAATTGGTTTTACGTTGTACCAATATCATTACTTAAAAGCTAGTATTATTGCAATTATACTTACGTATGTAAGGTTTCAAATTCACCACTTTTTCACACGAAAATTTTATTATTATCACTAAACGCCGACCTCGTGTTTTGCTTCCTCAAATGTCAACTTAGATTTGTGTCATGTTCACCATTTTTACGTAAAGTAGCGACATCTGTGTTTTGAGCCAAGAACTTTTGGAGTGTTTCCTACTTTACTAGCATAACAAACAAGAGTAGGAAGCTGTGTATAATGAGTTATTACACTATGATAGTCTTCCCCCGTAATTGTCTTACCCCATCCTACCTTATATAAAACAATACACATTACACTTAAAAGTGCTACCAAACACACTCATCCCAACCCGAAAGATAGACGACGCATCGCTATACGCTACGACGCCGTCCACAAACGGTATGGGTGTGCGATGTCCACGGGAAAGCCGCATTGCTACAACAAACCCGCTTACCACCGGCACTAAGATGATATGTCTCGGACACATCGGTTAGAGAGTTCAAGTTTACCTCGATCTCAGTTGCTTATGAAGCAGCACTCACGCCACTATAGTAATCCTTTTCAAGTCTCATTTCTATTAATATAATGCTTTTACTTATTTGAGACCTTCCACATATTTGCTTTATTTCATAGACCTTACTATTATATCTTTTTAATATATGGGTTTTCAACCCATAACTCTACTATCATAATGCTTATGCATCAATGAGACCTACTATAATAATGCTTTAATATAATAGACTTTACTATCGTAAGCCCCTTATATAGGACTGGTCATCGTGCAACAGTATACTTCAAGCAGTCGGTTACCCGACCACCCATATATATATATATATATATATATATATATATATATATATATATATATATATATATATATATATATATATATATATATATATATATATATATATATATATATATATATATATATATACGACCTTGGTTACCTCTATGACTTAGACAATTTTTAACCAATTGTCCAATTATTTTAAAAATGTTATTTATCTTTATTTTTCTTATATTTTCGACTTGTATTTCTATTATTTGTAACATTTTGAATATTTTTACAAGTTTTTTTAAAAGCACCACATCCAGTAATAATTACAATAAATAATAATTTTGAATCATTAATCTGGTCATTAATCATTAAAATGTTCTGGAAACTCGTAAGAATTACCAGGGGAAATACAAAACAGCCTAGATTGAATGCGATACGAGACGAGAATGGCTGTATCCTGAATGATGAAGTGTTGAGTCTAAAGAGATGGAAGAAATATTTTGAAAGCGAATTTATGAGTGAGGAGAAGTGTGAACTAAATGAAATAGAAATTCCGAAAGAAGATGAAAGAGATAGGGAGATAAGTATGGATGAAATAATGAAAGCAATGAAAAGCATGAAAGTAGGTAAGGCAGCCGGATATGATAGAGTTTCACTCGAAATGCTAAGGGCTGGAGAGGACGTGGTGGCAGGCCTGCTGTACACCTTGTTTAATTTATGTTGGGAACTAAAGCGGGTACCGGGAGACTGGTGCAAAGCCGTGATAGTCCCAGTATATAAGGGAAAAGGGTCACAGCAGGACTGTAAAAACTACCGTGGTATCAGCCTTCTTAGCATTGTGGGAAAACTGTATGCTAAGGTACGCCGTGTAGTGGCGGTTAAGAATATCCACCACCCCATATCTTCCCGTGGGTGTCGTAAGAGGCGACAGAGGGAGACAGGCAGGAGATGGGCAGCAGCATCTTCCTGATGACAACTGTGACGTAATAAAAAACTGCGGTTGCCAACCCGCTCGCCAAGCGTGGCAACTACGGCAAATACCCCCCAATGAACAAATACACAAAAAGACGGCCCCCAGTCCCCGGCGGCCCCGCTATTCCTGGCTACGGTGGCGACCATGGTAACGGCGGGGCAGGGGGTGCTAAGAATCTCCGGTGGAGGTTCGGTTGCCACCTACGACGACTCGACCTGGCAACATATAACGCACGCACCCTGAGGACTGACGAGAAGATACTGGAGCTGGAAGAAGAGGTAGACAAGTTGCGCTGGCATATTATTGGATTATCCGAGGTCCGAAGAGAGGGGGAGGACACGGCAATCCTCGAGTCCGGCAACTTGTTCTATCACCGGGAGGGCGACCATCTGTCCCAAGGAGGTGTCGGATTTATCGTCCACAAGTCTCTCGTCAACAACGTTGTAAAGATTGGGAGTGTGTCGACGAGGGTCGCGTACCTGATACTCAGAATCACCAAACGGTATTCGCTGAAGGTCATTCAGGTTTACGCACCAACCTCGGCACACCCCGATGAGGAGGTGGAGGAAATGTATGAGGATATTTCCAGAGCCATACATTCCTCCAAAACCCACTACACGGTGTTGATGGGAGACTTCAACGCAAAACTAGGCACAAGAGAAAGCGGTGAGCTGAAGGTAGGGAAATTTGGAGTAGGGCAACGGAACCGAAGGGGCCAGCAGCTGGCCGACTTTATGGAGAGAGAGGGACTCTTTATGATGAACTCTTTCTTCCAGAAGCGGCCCCACAGGAAGTGGACCTGGTCGAGCCCCGACGGTTCGACAAAAAATGAGATTGACTTCATTATGACGACCAGACGCCAACTGTTCAGTGATGTCTCAGTGATCGCAAGGGTGAAAACTGGCAGCGATCACCGAATGGTTAGAGGCACACTGAACCTAAACGTTAAGTTGGAGAGGTCTCGTCTAATGAAGTCAACGCTCCGTCCCCCTCGTGCTCTAATCCAGAATCCCGAAACCTTTCAGCTCGAGTTACGTAACCGCTTCCAGTGCCTAGAAGATTGCAATGCAGTGGACGATATGAACGACAAGCTCGTGGAAACTGTCCATGCGGTCGGAGCTAAGTTCTGCAAGACCCGCCGCAGAAGAACACAAAAACTCTCCGATCACACTCTTAATCTCATGGCTGTTAGACGGAAGATGAGGCTGCAATCGTCAACAGATTTGACAGCATACAGGCAACTGAACAGACAGATCTCCAAATGCATGCGGCGAGACTTACGCAACTTTAATACTTCTCGTATTAAAGAAGCGATCGAGCGGAACCAGGGCTCCAAAGTCTTTGCCAGAGATCTGTCTGCCAGAAAGAGCCAACTGTCAAAGCTGAAGACTGAGTGTGGCAACATCGTTTCCGGGACACCTGAGATTTTGAGTGAGATTGAGAGGTTCTATGGGCAGCTGTACACATCATCGTTGGAGCCACACGCAAGTGTGAGTAACGATCCAAGAGCAAGTCTTATCCGACACTATTCCGATGATATCCCGGACGTCAGTCTAAGCGAGATTAGAATGGCTCTCCAGCACCTTAAAAACGGCAGGGCCCCAGGCGAGGATGGAATTACAGCGGAGCTTCTGAAAGCGGGTGGAACACCGGTACTTGTAGTCCTTCAGAGGCTCTTCAATTCCGTCCTCCATGGTGGCACTACTCCAGAGGCGTGGAGCAGAAGTGCGGTGGTCTTGTTCTTTAAGAAAGGCGACAACGCTCTCTTAAAGAACTACAGACCGATTTCCCTTCTGAGCCGCGTCTACGTGCTGTTTTCGAGAGTCATTACGAATCGTCTCGCACGCAGACTTGACGACTTCCAGCCTCCCGAACAAGCCGGTTTCCGAAAAGGCTTCAGTACCATAGACCACATACATACCCTGCGGCAGATTGTACAGAAGACTGAAGAGTACAATCTGCCACTTTGCCTGGCGTATGTGGACTATGAGAAAGCCTTTGATTCCGTCGAAATTTGGGCGGTGCTACAGTCCCTTCAGCGGTGCCAAGTTGACTGTCGGTATATCGAAGTGCTGAAGTGTTTGTACAGTAGGGCTACGATGGCTATCCGAGTACAGAACCAGAGCTCGAAACCTATCCAACTGCAGAGAGGTGTAAGACAGGGTGACGTTATATCCCCGAAACTCTTCACCGCTGCATTGGAAGACGTTTTCAAGCTACTGGACTGGAAAGGATACGGTATTGACATCAATGGCGAGTACATCACTCACCTTCGATTTGCCGACGATATAGTCCTTATGGCAGAATCGCTGGAGGACTTAAGCACTATGCTCAATGACCTCAATAGTGCCTCCCAACGGATAGGTCTTAAGATGAACATGGACAAAACAAAGATCATGTTCAATGTCCATGTCACACCTATGCCGGTAGTTGTTGGGAGCACTATGCTCGAAGTTGTTGACGAGTACGTTTACCTGGGACAAATAGTCCGACTAGGTAAGTCCAACTTCGACCGAGAGGTCAATCGACGGATTCAACTCGGCTGGGCAGCGTTCGGGAAATTACGACATATCTTTTCGTCAGGTATACCTCAATCTCTAAAAACTAGATTGTACAACCAGTGCGTGTTGCCAGTGATGACTTATGGATCTGAGACGTGGTCCTTCACTGCTGGCCGTATGAGGACGCTTAAGGTCGCTCAGCGAGCTATGGAGAGGGCTATGCTCGGAGTTTCTCTGCGTGATAGACTCAGAAATGAGGATATCCGCAGTAAAACCAGAGTGACCGACATAGCCCAACGGATTAGTAAGCTGAAGTGGCAATGGGCCGGCCATATAGCTCGAAGAACCGATAACCGATGGGGAAGAAAGGTTCTCGAGTGGCAGCCTCGTACCGGTAGGCGTAGTGTAGGGCGACCCCCCACTAGATGGAGTGACGACCTGGTAAGACATGCAGGAAGTCGATGGATGCAGGTGGCTCAGGACCGTGCTTTGTGGCATTACTTGGGGGAGGCCTATGTTCAGCAGTGGACTTGTGAAAGGCTGTAATGATGATGATGATGATGAAGGTACTAATTGAAAGAGTTATGAAAGAAACTGATGAAAAAATTTGGGATGTGCAAGCGGGATTTAGAAAGGGAATGGGGTGTACAGATCAAGTCTTTTCCATGCGCATGATCGCGGAGAAGTTTTTGGCGAAAAACCAAAGAGTTTTTTGTGCGTTCATGGACTTGGAAAAGGCTTATGACAGAGTGGACAGGGATGTGTTATGGCAAACGCTGAACGCATTTAGGTTGAGCGCTGGTTTGATACAGGCATTAAAGTCTCTGTATAGGGACTCGAGTGCTTGTGTTAGAATCAACGGGGTCTACTCGGGCTGGTTTGGCATCCATAAAGGTGTCAGACAGGGCTGTGTAGCTTCCCCGTGGCTGTTCAACCTATTTATGGACAGCTGTTTGGAAAATTTGAAAGTTGAAGAATGCGGGGTAAGAATGGGTGAGTTAACCATCAAATGCCTTTTGTACGCCGATGATCAAGTCATACTTGCGTCGTCGGCGGCCGAGTTGCAAATGATGGTTACATTAATGAACAGGTCATTAAAAGAAAGGGGAATGAAAGTGAACGCAAGTAAGACGAAAGTGATGGTTTTTGAAAGAGATGAAAGCAAAACGGTATGTGAAATAAGAATAGAAGGAGAGTTAATTGAGCAAGTGGATGAGTTCGTATATTTGGGATGTGTATTCAGCAGGGATGGGAGATATGATAAGGACATTGAACGACGAGTGAATGCAGGAAATAAAGTAAATGGGGCTCTACACTCTATTGTGAAAAGTCAGAATGTGTCAAAAAAGGCACGTATGGCAATTCACAGTGCTGTATTAGTCCCTACTTTAACGTATGGTAGTGAAAGTTGGGTGTGGCAGAAGAAGCACGAGAGTAGAATAAATGCGGTAGAAATGCGGTCGCTAAGGAGTATGTTAGGGCTGAATCTGAGTGACAGGGTGAGAAACTGTGTGATAAAAGAAGAGTGTGGTTTGCAAGATGATGCGGTGACCAGGATTAAGAAAGGAATGCTTCGGTGGTTTGGTCATGTAGAAAGAATGAATGCGGAAAGACTGACAAAGCAAATATATGTTGCAGAAGTGAATGGAAGAGTCGGAAAGGGACGTCCTAGGCGGAAGTTTGTCGACCAAATTGGCGATATACTAAAAATGGGCCAAATTAAGAGTACCCTTAACCGACGAGCATGTATGCGTAGGTATATGAATGTGGAAGAGGCGAGAAAGGTATGTCAGGATCGTGCTAAATGGAAGTCTGTAGTCTCTGCCTACCCCTCTGGGTGACAGGCGTGAGTGTTTATGTTATGTTCATTAATCTGGCAAGGGAGGTAACAGTAAGTCTTTACATTTTCTTTTATATACACGTTCGGGGTCGCTAAAGATGTCGATATCATGATTGTTTAAGCTGTTGTAAGTTCGCATACGTCTGCTTGACGGAGAAAACTTGCCTCAATTGGTTCTACTGATAGGAATATTGAACAAATTAGTGATTGGGTGTCTAGGAATATGACAGAGGATTTTAAAGCACACTTGCTGCAGTAAACTTGACAAAATTAACTTACCGTGTAGAAGTTTATGTAGCGTCATTACGTCTAAAAGTTTTCGTCGGTCAACCAGTGTACTCATTCCAAGATGAGGAAGCCTAGAGTTATAATCTTTATAGTATGGACAGTTTTGAAACTGCTACGCATCAATGAATTGTAGATGGTTATCAGAGTCTGAGCATTTTTGAAATACTTACATGTACATTTGACAAAGCCCAACATTTTCCATGAGTAAAAAAGGGTAAAACATTGTGTGAATGAAAAGTGATGCGAGAGAAATAGTAATAATTCCCAGAATACCTACCTACACGAGGAAAACTTTAGCACTTTCACATTCGTAGAATTTATAATATAAGGTGAAATAAGTACTCATAGTATACAATAAAATCTCGCAATCAATTATAAAACTTACCCGGTAACTAGGATCACTTCGGTTTTAGTTCGGTTTAGTTCGGTTTCAGTGAGACGACGAGCAATAGATTGCTCGTCGTCTCAACTATTTTATTACAGACCACCCTGCCTACTAGTAGGCTGGTCTGTGAATGTATTTATATAAAAATCTAGCACTCTAATCTCAATTTATAAGTTTTGAAACACAGAACACAGTAACAAACCGATGCAAGGACCGTAGGCAGTTGCCTATTCAGCCTAATGGTTAATCCGGCCCTGCCCATCGTATTGTGAAGTAACGAAAATCGAAAAAAATTGCCCTAAATGTACATGTCACCAGTAATTTAAAAAAAATTTAATTTTAAATATATATTTCCGTTTTGGAGCAGAAGTTTCATCATCATCATTATCATCATTACAGCCCTGCGCAATCGACTGCTAAACATAGGCCCCAAAGAATGCGACAAGGCATGGTTCTGAGCCACCATTGATTTTCTGCATGTCTTACGAGGCCGTTACTCCATCTAGTGGAAGTCCATATTTTGCATCATTCTCACGCTTGGTACGTTAAATAACAACCTGTTTTTTTAAAGTTAATATTAGGTTCGCTGCCGCAGGATGATATGGGGTGGTTAATATTTCTATACTACCCATAAACGTTTATAAAAATTATAATGGTATAATTTTATGACGTACTAGCGTCTGGGTTGGATCTGTCTTTATGGCGTTACTTACATTTAAAGTAATCATTAAATACCATTTATTTCACCTATTTTTCGGCTTCACAAAAAAATCTTTCGGATAAAATAGAAGCCAGATCACTCATTGCTCTCAATTTGGTCGTGAAGTTTTATTACAATCGGTTCAGCCATTCCGCAGATAAGCCCCGATAGATAAACAACGAAGCGGAAAGAAAAACACTTTATAAATTTCATCTCAGGTTTTCAATTCTTTTATTGAATACGAGTAAGTGTCACAAATATGCACACAGTTCACCCGATGGTAAGTGGATACTGTGTCCCATAGACATGTACATGTATCCTCGATTAAGATTTAAAATGCAAATGCATTGGCATCCCTGAGAACTAAGATGGAATGCCTCGTTTCCAGTAAAAAGGATCTCCGGTTTTCTACACTCCGCTTACGAAATACAGCAGTATTGAGCTGCTATTTTAAACTGGTATTCTTTGAACGCGTGATCCTTCCCAGGTCAAGCCTACCCATTCGTGATACAACCATTATATCGCTGCAGCATGGTTCTTCCACGTAAAAACCGCACAAATAAGTAAGAGAGTGGTACCTACACAGACGGATTCGTAGTCAGAAAAGGCGTCTTACCACCTAGTATATTCTCTCTATTCTCTTCTCTCTATATTTGAATAGACTTGAAGCATTAAGTATTATTAATGTTGTCAATAAAAATGTATTGTATTTTGTTTCAATTCCGTTAAAGAAAAGTTATAATCAAAACATCATTGTTCCAAAGCAATTTATTTTCTTGCTTGGCAACGAATTTTCTCAAATATAATAATGGAGCTTTTCATGTTTTTAAATTGTTTCAGATTTGTACTTCTTGTATTTATGGAGTTAATTTAAAATGAAGTAAAATTTTATTCAGTTTCAGATTTAATGGGTTAATCAGGTAACACAATACAATCGTTCGGATGGTTATAAAAGGACATAACGTTAGTAGTAAAATAAAATATTTAAAACAATTTAAAGCTTCACAAAATTTCCATCAAACGTAAATAATACAACTCTGATGTCATCCTTATTCCTTCAATTTTAACCCTTCAGCCCCCAAGCGGTCTCATGAGACCGCGGCCATATTCCGTCAAATCCCTAGCGGTCTCATGAGGTCGCACCCATCCACAGCACTTAAACCCTTAAAAATATATAGAGACTACTTTTCTATGAAAAAGTTTGGCATTATAGAATCAATATGAAATACCCTATCCTCTAGTGCAATAAAAAAACTGTTATTCTATGAATATTTATTTATAATCTACGTTTATTTCGTACGCCATTTTCGCGTGAATGTTATTGTGTTGATTTTTTGATTTTTCTAGTGTTTTATTAGTGTTTTAGTATAGTGTTTTATTATAAAATTGTAAGGGTAGTTTTTTTGTGAATATAATTTATCTTTTTACGTAAATAATTTCGAGTAATATATATATTGAAATAATTGTGATTTTCACGCTGCCGACATTTGCTTGGTATGTTTTGTTTTTGTTATCAAACTACAAGTCTTTTTGTAATGAATTAAAACCTGACTTTTATATAGAGAATTTTGTATAAATTTTATAACGCCAAACTTCTTTATAGAAAAGTAGTCTCCAAATATAAGTTTTAATGGTTTTAAGTGCTGCGGGTGGGTGCCGTCGCATGCGACCGCTCTGGATTTGCCGGGCGCATGCGACTGCATGAGAATTTTAAGAGGCCTGAGGGGTTAAATATATTTCCCCGCATTTTTAAATACAAAAAATATATTACAAATGCAAGGAATATTGAAATTCTACTGCGTTGGATAACTTAACAGTTTTACTACGTAGTAGAACCACCTTGCAACTATACTATCGTTGTAGCACGAATGAATTGGTTCTACCGCGGAAGGATCACGCTCTCCAAAAATACCAGCGTAAAATAGAAACTTAATACTGCCAGCGTCGTTCCCTGAATCTAAAGTACAGGCGAAGCCCTTTATCGCTACTTTAAGCAAGTCACCCGTTCCTAAAAGTAGCGTTGAATGTGTTATTTGCAAGGGCTTTCGTATTCGCATTCGCATATATGACTGTACCTCATTCAAGATAAAATCTCTTGAAGAGCGGAAGGCGATAGTAGCTTTTTTGACAGTCTCAAGCGCTAACTGTTCGAGACTGGGCCATAACTTCCGTCGATGTATACTTTATGGTAAGTACGTGTCATTAATGTAAACAGAAACATAATTCTTTATTGCATGATACTTCGCCTGATGAGCACAGTTCAATCAATTTCAATTCAATTCAATCCTATTACGCGTGACGTAACCACAGTTCGAGCGCTTCTAGACAGCGGGAGCCAGTTTTCCTTCATAACGTCTGCTGTTAAGCAGAGGTTAAATCTGACTTCTCGGTCATCCAGCACTCAGATAATAGTTATCGGTGATGTTTCAACGAATCTTGATGTTGACCGTTGTGCGGTTCAATTTAAATACCTCATATAATGTCATAACTAGTTTCTTAATGTTGCCAAAGATTACGGGAAATTTGAAGTAGTGAATTGGCAGCTTTAGTTGATCGACGGATACTAGTCGATAAAATCATCGATCGACGTCGATCGACAATTAATCGAAGTGGTTGTGGGCTCATTATTAGTATCATTCAAATTTATTCAGAAGAGGATATATATATATATATATATATATATATATATATATATATATATATATATATATATATATATAATCAAGCAGCTCGATCGATGTCGTCTAATCCATTCTACCATCTGTCGATGCTATCGATCGATCGGTGTGTTAGTAACTATCGATTTAAGTCGACTAATCTATTATACCATAGATCGATGCCATCGATTAACAAATCGATGGCTTGGTGTGTTAACACCTTTAGGCCATTTTTTCTAATTTGATGTTATTTTCCTTGAATATTATTTTAACTAACCGCTCATTGAACACGAAGGACAAAGGATTTTTTCTAGCAAAATATTGTTTTCTGGATATTGTTTTCTTAAAAATATTTGAACGTTTTTCTTCTTTGAAAGAATTTTTATTTTAAGTTGATTATCTACTTTAAATAAAAATATCTCTTAGTAAATAATAGTTTTTAAAGTTACAAAGAAAATGGATATTATGTGTTATGGTATTGGAATGCTGCTCTATAACTAAGTACATTGTGTTATTTAGATAATTAAATGCAAGCCTTTGGGAAATATTATGAACAGGGCCTGAAAAGTATATATATGAAAAATAATTGCGATGCCTTAACCATAAACAAAAACATGCTCATTTCGTTGACTCCTGAATGAAGTACCTATATTAACAAATAAAAACTGTCAGTATAATTTGTGTTTATTTATAATTTTATTATTAGTTAGGGTTACAAATATCAGGCTGTTCTGAATCATATTAAGAAGGGGATAGTACTTGCACTGGCATAGAATTTGGAGCCCTGGTTCCACTCGATCGCTTCTTTAATATGAGCTGTGTTAATGTTGCGTAATTCCCACCGCATGTATTTGGAGATTTGCCTGTTCAGTTGCCTACATGCTGTCAAATCTGTGTAAGACTGCAGCTTCATTTCCCGTCTAACAGCCATGAGATTAAGAGTGTGATCGGAGAGTTTTTGTGTTCTTCTGCGGCGGGTCTCGCAAAACTTAGCTCCAACCGCATGGTCAGTTTCCACGAGCTTATCATTCCTATCGTCCACCACATTGTACTATTCTAGGCACTCAAAACGGTTTCGTAACTCGAGCTGATGGGTTTTTTTGGTAGATTAGAGCACGAGGGGGACGGAGCGTTGACTTCATTAGACAAGACCTCTACAACTTAACGTTTAGGCTCGGTGTGCCTCTAACCATTCGGTGATTGCTGCCAGGTTTCACCCTTGTGATCCCAGAGACATCACTGAACAGTTGCCATCTAGTCGTCATAATGAAGTAAATTTAATTTTTTGTCGAACCGTTGGGGCTCGACCAGGTCCACTTTCTGTTCGGCCGCTTCTATAAGAAAGAGTTCATCATAAAGAGTCCCTCTTTCGCCATGAAGTAGGCCACCTGCTGGCCCCTTAGGTTCTGTAAAACAAGAGATCAATTTTATTTCCAGATGAATACATAGTACAACATTTTACTATACTGTTATAAATTGTATCAAACTGTTACCAAAATTTAAATGCATTGCAATTTACTTATAAAGAAATATATCTTCCGGCTTCAAATTTTCTTATCGATACCTAATGGATAATTTTTGCTTTGCTTTTTATGATTAATTGTTATTACTCATTAGATAATTATTAATTATAATGAATTAGAATAAAAATGGCAGATAATTATTAATTATTTTTAAATAGTATAATATCTCAATGCTCAGGGAAGGAATTTCCCCGATATTATTCTGGTTCATTTGTTAAATTTATAATCTAGAAATTCTTTGACTCTATAAAAGGTATTTTCTGCAAGAAAATCAAAGAGTAATTTTTAAATGTTGGTAAAGAAAGTGCTGTAATATGCTGAGAAATTTTACATACATAAACACTCACGCCTGTCACCCAGAGGGGTAGGCAGAGACTACAGACTTCCATTTAGCACGATCCTGACACACCTCTCTCGCCTCTTCCACATCCATATAGCTACGTATACATGCTCGTCGGTTAAGGGTACTCTTAATTTGACCCATTTTTAATATATCATCAATTTGGTCGATAAACTTTCGCCTAGGACGTCCCTTTCCGTCTCTTCCATTCACTTCTGCAAGATATATTTGCTTTGTCAGTCTTTCCTCATTCATTCGTTCCCAAAGAGATTCCCCAAAAATAACTTTTTAATAAAAAACAAAGCCAATTTCACAAATCTAAAAAGAATAAAATTATTTCACATTCTCAAGTCGGTGATAAGACATAGTGTATTAGTATAAATACGACACAGAATACTTACTTTACTTTAGCTTTAGAAAATATTTTGGTCTAATAAAAAATATCACTAGTGGACTAAGGAGTCTACTTGACCATTGATGCTGTAAATCACCAGAAATGCCGGGAATTCAAAGTAAACGCGATAAAATCCGTAAAAATAGTTTTATTTAATGTTGTCAAAATATGTAGTTACATTAAAAACTACCCAGCCTTATCCTACAGCCTAGTGGAATGTTTTCTAAAAAGTGAGAAAGATATCGCGTAACTAACAAAAAGTCGTTTAACATAGCTTCAGTGCTCTATTAAGGAGACAACTCAAGGCAAAGCCTTGAGTTGTCTCCTTAATAGAGCACTGTAAAAAATACTATAAGACTATTTTTGCAACTAGAGCTTAAGTTGTATCGAAATTAAATCTAGCCAATTACGTTATATTGCAACTCCGTATTGAAAGCAAAATGTATGACACTTAATTACCACATGAGCGGCACGTAGAAAGCCATTTGCTTTGCTCTTTAGCGACGAGTGCTCCATTAGAATCAGTTTAATTGAATTTTCTAGTAGCAGTATGCTCAGCTCTAACTGCTGTTATATGGTCGCGGTAAACTGAAACGGTTCATTTATATTTGTTTTAATTTTCTTATTTCATTTCGTTTTAGTAAAAAAAGGTTTAAAAATAAATATTTATTACACACAGATTTACAGATATCAGTCTTGTATGTAATAATTATAAATCCAAAAGAAGTTAGATACCCTCTTATTCATTTGTTTGATACTGACAAGTTAAACATCATTTTCCAAATCAAATATTTTTATTTGGAAAATGGTGTTTTATGATAATCTAGCGGCAAAACTGGTTTCGTGCTAATTTGCTATGACAATAATAAACACTTTAACCGCAAGAATTTTTAGAACGTTTGATGTGTATGCTTGTTCTAAATTAAAAGTAGACGAAAAAGCTTTGAATATGAAATATGATGTAGAGTTTGACAGAGAACTGAATAGTGAAAGCAGAAAGCAGAAATACTAATTATCGCTCACAAATCATTGTCTCTCCATATGGTTTGCTCGAGATGGGCTTAAACTAACCGATAAGCAGAAAGACCATTGGTTGGATTGGTGCAAATTCATGATTGAGAAATCCGGCGACGAAACATAGCTATACTCTTACAACAAATCGTTAGTGCGACTGTTATGTGCTTTGAAGATCAGCCAACTCCGACGATATGTTGCTGTGCGCACAAAAACAAATTAATGTTTACCTCGTTTTTCAGTAAGATTGAATCTCTTATACTTGGTGTAAACTTAGAGTACTAACGAAGGTGCATACTATGTCCTAGATTCTAGACTATGGGTACATTAAGAGCGTGAATGAGGGCACATACCGTCCGTGCATAAAGTCCTCCAGAACAAATTTCGGTCATGCGATCAGTCTAAACGGAGAAAGAATAGAGAGTGCACCTCTATTCTTTCTTTCTATTCTCTCACCCTCATAGGCCTATTAGGTATTTCTAGACGACCGGAGAGAAATGGGGCACAGAACGGCTACGGCTTTACCTGCTTTCCGAGGTACGGAGGTGAAGCACCGCCAACTGTCTGACTCCAGGTTACCACTAAGTATTTCTTGACAAAAAAATCCATTTCAACAACAAATCTGATTTTGGACCGACCGGGGATTCGAACCTAGAATCAGAAATCCTTTTAGTAATGTTATAATTATTAACACATCACCTTAAATCAACCCAACATTTTTCTTATTCCACCAGTATGATGATAAAAATATATTTTCATTTCCCATATATATGTAATTTATATGAGAAATCAAAATTGCAATTAGGCACCACTTAATATTATATATATTAAGTGTGTGTGTGTGTGTGTGTGTGTGTGTGTGTGTGTGTGTGTGTGTGTGTGTGTGTGTGTACATGTGCGTGTGCGTGTGCGTGTACGATTCCGTGTGCATGTACGAGTCCGTGTGTGTGAGTGTGTATGCGTGTGCTCGTGCGTCTGCGTGTGCGTGAGCGTGTGCGTGCGCATGTGCGTGTGCGTGTTCGTGTGCGTGTGCGTGTTCGTGTGCGTGTGCGTGTGTGTGTGTGTGTCTGTGTGTGTGTGTGTGTGTGTGTGTGTGTGTGTGTGTGTGTACGTGCGCGTGCGCGTAAAAAAGGTAGACATGTGTACAGCATTAACACGATGTATATAAGCTGTATTTATCAATTAGTTTGCATCTAGGATCCGATCACCGACCGGTCTCCCTCATTCTTGGCCATCAGCCACCTCCCCCAACACACACGAAAACCTTCACTAATTGGAAGGGATTCAAGGAGTCCCTAGCTAAGCCTCTAGACTCACAGGACTCTACCATCTCCCTACCGTTGGACTTAGACAGTCCCGAAAAAATTGACACTGCGGTCGATTCACTCTCCACCCTTATCAAATCCTCCCTTAAGGAGAACGAAAGGGTCGTCCCGGTTGCTAACAATAGTGGGCTTCCCCTACATATTAGCAACCTATTAAAAGCCAAAAAAAGCTGCTTTCCGTAGAGAAGCAAAATATCCCACACGGCCAATCGTCTTCAACGAGAACTCCGTTTGAATTTCGAGACCTCGAAAAGAGTAAACTCATGGAGAATATCTCTCCATCTCATACAGCGTACTATCAGATGGCTAGAGCCCTCCGCAAAGACGCTATCACCCACACTCCCCCTCTCTCCCGTCCCGACGGTACGGTTGCCTTTGAGGACGAGGAAAAGGCTAAATGCTTTGCAGATAGCATTGCCGCACAATGCTCTCCTAGCTCTCAACCCGTCGACCTCTCACACGTCCAGGCAGTGGAGGATGAGGTCCGCCGCCGGAACTCACCCCCTACAGCCTCCGAACCTATCTCTGTGTCCAATGATGAGATTTCATCCCTCATCAAAAGACTTAAGCCTAAAAAGGCTCCGGGCGCGGATGGCATCTCCAAACAAGCCCTAAAACACTTTCCTGAGCAGGTAATTTTTATCTATTATCTTCAACGCCTGCTTCAACCTTAGTTACTTTCCCACTACGTGGCAAGCCTCTCAACCTCCCCTCCAGTCATCGCCCCATTAGCCTCCTCAAGGCAATGGTCAAGCTCTTCGAAAGAGTCATCCAAACTCGTATGAGGCGCCATCTGTTTCCCACAGACGGTGACCCTCTTATCATTCCCCATCAATTCGGTTTCCGAGCGCAACACTCATGTCCCCAACAAGTTCACCGTATTGTGGAATATATCCTCAGCGGTTTTTATCCTCGTCGTCATAAGACCATCGCGGTCTTTTTCGACATAGCTAAAGCCTTCGATAGAGTCTGGCATACAGGCCTTATCTACAAGCTGTACAAAATAGGTCTCTTCGATCGTTTAGTACGTTTCGTGGCCTCTTACTTAAAGCATCGTACCTTTAGTTTTAGACACGAAGGCACGCTATCTTTACAGCGCCCTATCAAAGCTGGTGTCCCTCAGGGCTCAGTACTTGCTCCACTGCTGTACATCCTGTTCACCAACGACATTCCCATCCCGTCGAAAGGTGTTCAACTCTCCCTCTTCGCAGACGACACTGCTATCTACTGCAAAGTTATCTCGCTACCTTTCATACGGAACAAGGTTCAAAAGTCAGTTGACGACCTAGGAGCTTGGTTCAAAAAATGGCGCATCGATGTGAACCCGGAGAAGAGCTCCGCCGTTCGCTTCGATTATAAACGACGCCGTCTCAAGAACACTCCACCTTAGGATGTGAGTCCCTCATACCCACGATAGACTGGCTATCGTGGTATGCGTAATGCATTTTCCGCCTCCCTACGTATAGGGTAGCCCTTTAATTGCTTCGGGCTCAAAAAAAATTAGTTTGCATTTTTTAATAAATTTTCTTATCACATTTAAATTAAAAACAATCCAATTATTTTGACTAAGTGCTAGAGTTTTTTTTAATTCATAGATTATACAGTTATCATTCTTACGTACTTTATTGAAATAAAAAATTCTTTAGGCACGTTGAGCCCTTTTGGAATGGGGTAAAAGCACTGAACTCATATATTATATTATAACCGCCTATAAGCTTGCTTTGTAAGCCCAGTAAAGAAAGAAAACCGCTACAGTGCCCTGTTGCGTTGACTAAGCATAAGTAGTAAAGATAAAGATAAAAATGCATTTATTGCATAACTATGCACAATATGATCTTAGTATAAAAACATATAGTTTTAGGCTCTACAGTTTACCCATTTCGGATATGCAGCAATTAAAAAATAAATTTGAAATTTACTACTTATTAACATTAATTTTATTAAAAAAAACTCATTGAGATTGTAAACAACATTTTCAATTTACAATTTCTTTAATTTTGTTTTAAACATATTTCCATTTAATTGTTTAATAGCTGGTGACTGATTGTATACATGAATAGCAGTATTAGGTACTTTTATAGTAAATCATATTTTTAATAATAGGTAAGCTTATATCATATTTATATTGATTGCGAATGTTTTTCTTTGAATCAGATTTCAAATTAAAATATTGCGTATTGTTTTTAACAAATGGACATAATTCTAGGATAAAGATTCCAGTCAGTGTTAGGAAACCCTTTGTTCTGAAAACATCTCTTAATGATTCGGTACTATGCATGTTATATATTGTTCTAAGACAATTTTTCTGGAAAACGAATGTAGATTGTATATCTGTAGAGTTTCCCCAGTATATGATACCGTAAGTTAGAAGTAGATAAACGCTTCCAAAATAAGCATTTCTAGTAACACTTAATTTGTAGTCTCTGCCAGGATGGACAATGCGTAACATGCACTGGATATCTTTTTGTTTATTTTTGCAATATGTGCCTTCCAGTTTAGATGTTGATCTGTTTCGACTCCTAGAAAATTTATGTTCATTACTTCTTACACTGCTATATCATTCACGGCTATATTTAATTTGGCAGGTACACCTTTGTAATTTCTAAATTGTACGAGTTTGTTTTTTGACAGGTTTACTTTTAAGTTTATTGAATGCAGCCAATAAGTAACTGTTTTTAATGTTTGTTTTAGTTTTTTTGTATTATGTTTGTATCTATTATAAATATGGGATGACGATGACGAAAAATAATTTAAAGGAATTTGCAATTATACATCTCGCAAATACATATCCCCCGATGCTCCGCGTCTAGCAATTAAGACGTCGCTATCAGTCACTTTACTGTGATCACATTTGAAATTATTTATGCTCATGTGATATAAAAATAAATATAGAAATTTTCCTTTATCTTTATGTTGGTGAACACCGCAACTGTAAAAGATGTGATAGGCATTCTACAGAAATATCGATCCCATTTCAACTGACTAGTGACATGCACCATTACCACATTCTCGATCTTATCATCGACCATCCTGTTCAGGGTAGAAAATATTGAATAATCTGTTTTTTTATGAGACAAAACTTTTACTCAAATTGAAAGTAAGTAGCTATTGTAAACTACATATGCCTTATTTTTCGCCTAGTGTTTTCTTGAAATTTCAATGTCAAGCAATAAAAATAAAGTGTCGTTAATGTAACAAAAGTGAGGTGTACGTACTTTCTGTTAATATCTACAATTCAAACAAATCAGCATTGAATAGAAATATATAGATACTTAAATAAAATTGGTAAAAAGTGTAAATATTTGGGTGAGTTGGGCAAGGTCAAACGAATTCAAAATCCTATTACAAAAATTATTAATCGAGTTAAGTACTCAGAGCAGGCAAATAGCTTTTGTCATACTGGAGTAAAACGAATGATTATTCAGTTTTACATTTACATTCTTTTTAAGTTCTTTTTATGTATTTTTGGTCATATTTTTTTACAAAAATGAAGTGACAAAATATCTAAATTCCACCTGTTAAGTGGCCAATGTGGTCCACTATTGAGAGGAGGAGCTTTCTTTTGTATTGATTTTTAATATCAGCATTCTAATCCTAAGTGTAATATAGTATATGGTGAAAGACAAAATCAATATAACGAAACAGCAAACAAGCAAATATTAATTTCATCATCATCATTGTTGAGTTATTACTAGAATAATACAAGATCTTGTAGAACGACAGAAATATTTTTATTTATTTGAATATAGAAAAGAAAAAAAACGTGCTAAACACCTGATTGTCAAAACAGGGCAGTAAGAACTAGAGATTTTTTACGCTTCCAATGCAGTAACATTCTGCCAGATAGATAAAAAAATCTAACCATAGAACATTTTGTGTTTACAAAAAACGCTTGTTATAACATCTGCCATTAAACCAAAAAGTTACTTCATCAATGTCAACATACATGTTCCTGTAGCTGAAAACAATTTTTAGTTATAAAAGAAAAATATGAATAAAATCAAGATATAAAAAATTATTTAATACTTACTTACCATGTACTTAACCCTATTTATTTAAAGTTGACGCGGGACTCGAAGCTTGTTGTCATGCAAAACTTGCCTGACCTGTTGCAGCCATGTGTTTACTATCACATATCCCTCGTGCTCTCTGAAATAAAGATTTACTCATGGTAGCCAACTGTAAGGGATGATGGTGAGAATCACCGTTGAAATATCTATCAGTACGAGTCTTTTTCTATACACAGTGTGGCTCAAGGTGTTATCAGGACTACGAATTACTAACACATCTAGAAAATCTCAAGAATTGTGTGCCTCTTACTCCACTGTGAACTGAATTTTAGAATTTATGGAGTTAATTTGGTCTAAAAATGCAGTTACTTTATCTAAAGGTTGAATTGTTAGTGTCGTCTATGTACCGCTTGTAGAATCTTGTATTTACGGGAGAAATAAAGAAGGCTTTCTCCTCAGTCTTCCATGAATATGTCGGCGACCATAGGAGACACAGGTGAGCCCATTGCCACACCATTTACTTGTTTGTAGAACTCCTTCTACCACAATAGGTAGCCAGATGTAAGGCAGTGACTAATATAGCATATTTTATAGTTGTTTTCTACCAGCCTTCTAGTTACAATTGAGATGCAGTTTTCAACAGGTAAGGGCAGAGATAAGAAAAGTTTTTTGAAGGGCTGTTAAGGGGAAATATAACCTCAAATGGCTTAGCAAGATCCTCCGTTATGCCGAAAATATTGCGGCATTAATTTTCAAATAAATATATGGCAAAGTTGAAGATTAATGTTAAGGATTATGTTAGACGAAAACACGGTTCCGTAAAATTTTCTCGATAGAAAAAAATCCAAATTTACCTCCAAAATAAACAATAAACCGCTGTTATTCGTAAAATATTTTAAATAAGATCATGAAACTTTGCATACTAACTGAACTAACTATAAAGTAGTGCTTATGTTAATTAACCACTTTTTAAATACCATTATTTTCACTGTAAAAAGAAATTACCTAAACTGTCGGCGTAATGAAACTTGATTCCTGCTGCCCGGTCAGTTTCGCTCCGGCCTTTGTTGTGTCACTTATGATCAGAATACACATCACGCAACAGGACGACGTAAAATTAAAATGGGAAATAACCGTAATAAAAATAAGAAGCGACTAGGTTGGCGTTAAGAAACAGGCATAAATATGATAAACCTAATGAAATAAGTATCTAACGACCTATCTACTTACAGTATTAGTGATTACATACATGTCGGTACATAGCATACGACGCGCAGGGAAGTGGGGGCGAAATTAGAATTTGAGCTGACTTACTATATCCCCTTAAACAAGTGCAGTTTTTTATTATTCTGAGTTGATGTCTAAGAGATGGTGCTGTTCATCTCCTCTTTCAATCTTTCTATATCACATCTTACGGCAACCACGATGACATGAGGTAGTGGGCTCTATTACTTTAATTAAATCGGCAACATATTAATAAAATTTCAAAACGAACAAAAAAGTCCTCCGAATTATTTATTTAAATAGTTCTTTCATGGCGTTTAACATAAAAGAGTTTATTTCAAATAAAATTGAACAAACTGACAATCTGGCTGATGGCAAGTGGCTACTAAAGTCCACGGACACCTGCAGCAAATTTCCAACAAAGAATAAATGGGATATCGCCTCTAAGAACTAAGATAGAATTCCTTCGGCTTGTAAATATACCAGCTTCCTATACCCTTCGGACTGGATCGTAGCTGTGCAAGCAATACTATTTTAGATGGCAGAAACATATAAGATGGTACTTACCCGGGCGGACTCTTGGGTAGAAAAGGATTCATATCCCTTACTTAAATTGAAAATTATTGGCGATACATACAACACGCATTTGGATTGCGCGGCGTAGACTTCCTTGCCTAAAACCCTCTCAGAAATGAAGGGAGGCCTGTGCCCAGTAGTGGGACGTATATAAGTTATGACTTAAACAAATTACTATTTAATATTAAATATAGAATAGAATGTGCTTTCGATAAAGCTCGTTCAGATAGTTTAAATAACAATATGGCTTTACATTACGTCCAATATCTGATATCAAACAGTTTTAATTAAAGGTATTTTAGTGCCTAGTTATCTGAAGGACATTGTTAAAGAAGATATTAATCTCTCAAGCTCACTAAAATCCCAGCGATCTAATAACTTGTCGATATTAAACATTTTTGTAGCTCATTGCTAAAAGAAAATCGTGTTATTAAGTGTATCGGTTATAGTTTAAGATTTTATTGATATCCTGTACTGGTGAATAATTTAAAGTATTTAACGCACCTTGCCCTGATCAAGAGGCTGTTTAATATTTCAAAATTATTTTGTTTTATAATTGTTTTTTAATTTCTAGTATTGAAAACTCTTTATTACATTACATTTTTTAATTATAATTTAAAATAACAAAATTTAAAAATGAAATACTCTAATAAAGTATGATGAGATATCTACATATAAACTGTTATTTTTTACTATATATATAATGCATATATCCAGCAGTCAATTAGCTGCTGGGCACATGCAATCTACAACATTGTTGCAGATAGGGGCAATTCACTCTATCACCTATTATTTTAAGTATTGTACCATTGGGGCTGGCCCTTACCTTACACCGGCTACGCAGCTATTTTACGCAAAGCTGCTTTAAAACAATCTATATGTGCTTGAGCAAACATCGCTGATGCGCTGCGACGTCGGGACAGTCCCGTCAACACCGAGAACGCGTTGTCATACTGAATCTGGAGAGCCCCATAGGCCCGTTGCGTGTAGGCCCTCCACAGGCTGCACTTGTAAAGAGATGTGTAAAACGCTCTAAATAAAGTAAGTTTAACCTCCCTTGAACATCGCGCGAACCTACTAGCAATCATATTTGCATGAACCGACAGAGCCCTATGTTCCTTTTGTATGTCAGTAGTATCCTTGAGGGCAGACGTAACCATATGACCCAATTAATTAAAAGAGTCGACCGTAGTTACTGATGTATCATTCAATTTAATAGAAGGCACATTACTCGTACTTTCTCGTCCGGCTCCGAAGATCATATACTGACTTTTTGACGAATGTCTCACAAACACTTACCAATTCTATTAATCCACATATTCATGCGCTCAGCAGCACCATGTCTTCAGCATAACTCAAGATATTTACACAAATTCCATCTATATGACATCCTACATGCATATTGCTAAGCGTCTCAATAAGTTCATTTACATAGAGGTTAAAGAGACAAGGTGAGCTAAGCCAACCCTTTCTTACCATGCACTCTAACCGCTAGGTATGGTTCAGCCAAAACAATCGCCCATCTGACGAATTGACGTGTCCCCAATACCAATATTTTAAAATCTATTTCAGTTGACCTGGTAATTTAATATCCCTCAATTTTTTCAACGCTATATTGTAGGAGACCAGATCAAATGCCCTCGACAGGTCAAGGAAACAAGCGTAGACAGGGATTTTCCTATCAATATAATATTTGACAGTGTGCTTAAGGCAAAGTATCGCACTTTCTGTGGACAGTCCGGAACGAAATTCGAACTGATTGTCATGGAGTTTTAGATTTTTATAAATTTGCGTTAAGCACGTTTTATACGTGGTAGAGCCACGCTGTAGTTACATTAGTAGTATACTTGTAGCACGAATGGGTCGGCTCGACCGGGGAAGGACCACGCTCTCACAGAATACCAGCGTGAAATAGTAGCTCAATGCTGCGGTATTTCGTATGGTGAGTATAGAGAACCGGAGACCCTTTTTACTGGAAATGAGGCATTCCAACTTAGTCCTCACGGGAGACAACGCATCTGCATTTTGTTTTTAATTGGGGATACATGTAGATGTCTACGGGCCGCAGCAACCACTTACCATCAGGTGGACTGTGTGCTTGTTTGTCACCCTATTCTATAAAATAAATTAAAATATAAAATAGCACACTCCAATATTTTTGATATGATTGTTGACAAGCATATTGGTCTATAATTACGTTTATCCGACAAGTCACATGTTTTTTTACCACCGCTACTGCTATGGTCTTCATTAGATCAGGGGGTGGATATGCATGCCTTATATGTGTAGTGTAGAACATAGCCAGTACCCGGTGAATAGTGGGCCAGCATACTGTAGATGCTCGATACTGAGACAATCATGACCTGGAGACTTGCCCCTGGACATAGATTTTATGATGCTTGCGACATTTTTTTCACACTTATTCTGCCCCCTACTCCATCAATTACTATCTCAGTATCTTGCACTGATTTACAAGGGTATGACCCTAGCATAGATTTTACAAAGAAAAGCTCCCTAAAGAGGTTGGCAATATCCTTTGGGCTATTCACCCCGCCCACACTCACGAGAAGGCCAGGCCGATGTCTCATGTTATTAGTACTCTACCAAAGAGCACTAAAATCCTTTTTGGAATGCGATGACTATGTTGTCTATTTCAATTTGTTGCTTATGATCTTTATACGATTTTAAGCGTGGTTTAAATACCTATTGGGTGTACGCATTTCATCAAATAATTTACCATGAGCAGGCCGTCCACTAGCCATCCAAAGATGAAATTTATGTCTATCCCCCCAAGATGCACGTGGTAGAGCCACGCTGCACCTATATCATAGTTGTAGCACGAATGTGTCGCCTCGACCAAGGCAGTAGCTTGCCCCCACAGAATATAAACGTAAAATAGAAGCGTAATGTTGCTGTTTTTTATGGGGAGTATAGAGAACCGGAGACCCTTTTTACTGGAATCGAGGCGTTCTATTTTAGTCCTCACGGCTGACAACGCATTTTGATTCTTAATTGGGATCAATGGCCACAAACTATGCGCTTATTTGTCACCCAATGCTATAAAAAACGAACATTTCGAACATGTCTGTTTTTGAACCAATGTTCCTTACTCTCGACTAGTAACTGCGGCCTCACTTAGGGCAGACACTATGTCGTAATACAGTTTTTCAATTATAATTCTACGATTTATCTATCAGCACAGTACCTAATTTCTAAAGGGAAATCTACTTGCCTTAGCTTTCTGTGTCACACGTAACTATACATATTTCTCTGTCGTTTGGACTTCTTTCTCCATATAATCTGGCGGTTAATATAAGGTGTTGGTATTTATATATTTTATTAGTATCACTAAATCGAATTCGATTATAAGAGGAAAATGGTCTGACCAGGTCACGTCGCATTTAGCATAAACATTGCATACTATGGACACAACGGATTGTGTCACAACACAATAGTCCATCCATCGCTTACAAAGATTGGCTTAAAAAGTGTATGTGCCGGACGAAAGACCCAGAAAGTCAGTATCAATACATGTCAATTTCGTTGAGTAAAATATGCTATAAGTTCGTTGAAAAAGAGTGTATGAGGATGAGAATAAAAATCGCCTAATTTATATACCTACAGAGTCAATTCTGTATCCATTTATTATAGCACTTAACGCACTAAGGCAATCGGAGTATTTGCGTAGATTGTCCTTACAATCCGTAGGTATATACCTAAACACATATCACAATAAAACCATAATAGGTCCATCTATCGTTACAATTTTAATCGTACAAAAGCGAGCATTATCGCAACACAACACATTGACGTCATGGAAAACTGTACATTTCCATAAGAGGGCATCTCCCCCATACGGTCGACCGCACAGTAATCTCTTCGTCGTATCCACAGCAGAAGTACCTGTCGATCCAAAACCATCACGCATCGAACTGAGATAAAGTATTTCGTCCGGTAACAGCCAAGTCTCCTGGATTGAAATTAAATCTGCGTGTCGACAGATGAAGCTTGGAAATGTTATATAAAAATTTTTTGTAAAGATTTAGTATAAATTTCTAACATGTTTTACTCATTTTGAAATAATTTCAAAATCAAATAGAAATCTTACTGTTAAATATGTTATGTTTAAATTTTTATAAGAGAAATTCACTTAAGAATTTTATATGCGAAATCTATTTCCCTCAAGTCGCAAATGACTTACAAGGTTTTGGCACAGCTGCCAACGAGATGGTAATAAATAATTTCACATCGTATCTAGCGGTAATTTAGTTCAATATATTAATAAATTTCCTACCGTTGACTTGTATTGGCTTATGATATGATATACTTATGTTACCTTAAAGCTATCATTGAGTTATAATGTACTACGTACTAGAGAAGCTATTCCAAACAAAAATTGTGCACTACTCGTATGTCTTCGCGCATGCGCGGTAATAGTAGACATGCGCAGTTGGTATAAACGCGCATTGCGCTTGCGCGGTCAGTTTTTGTTATTATAGATTATACGTAAGTAGAATGGTCAGTATGTAATAATTGTTTATTTATATTGTATTGTTAATTATATCGAGTACAATTTTTTAAATTGTTTTTTATTTTGTATATGTGCTAATTTAATATAATATTACATAATATTATGTCAGAATTACATTTTAATGATATTTTTATCTGAATATTTTAAAAGGTATCTATGTCAAATATAAAAAAACGTACTAAATGTATGTTTAACAAAACTTATTAACATAAAATTTAAATTACAAATATATTTATTTAAATTAGAATCATAAATGTTGTAAATAATCGTTCATAAATGCTGGGCACGCGAGAGTTAAAAATGGACGAATTTATTCCACTTTGACTTTGATGTGGAAACTTAAAAATAAAATAAAAGAATAATAAGCGGATTTAAACATGGAAATTTTTGCCAAATCATAATAACTTATATATGTTTCTATAAAAAAATGTGTATAATAATATATTCGTCCTATACTTAAGTACCCACGGAAATGTCGCATCTGAACATATTAATTTCATAATCTATATTCAGTGACACGAGATGGCGTCTTAGGAATAATTTGTTTTATTATTAATCTTTAATACTTTTTTATTGATTAAGTATCTTATTAACCGATGAAAAGTAATTCCTTGGTTTTTACTGACATTTCTTGAATTATTTGTGCAATATCTAAGTACACAAGACGGCATATTTTTATCAAGAGATTTTTTTTAAATCAACACAACACGTGACAACTCTACAAGCGCCTAGCGAGTGACTGATTAAAGTGCAGTGCATGAACCGCAGTTGAGTGGAACAGAGTAGCTGAATGCGGTGTCTCCTCTAGTACGTAGTACATAATAGCTCAATGAAAGCTATTAACAATTTAGCACATAAGACATTTTCAGGATTCCCGAATATAAACTAGTAGCAGAGAGCTCAAAATCTTACAGTTTTAGCAGTTATTAAAAGGCAATGCGGTTCAGTGGTTAGATGCGACTAGAAGGAAACTAAAATAATAGTGGTGCGGCGTGGTTCAAAGGAACCAAAACAAAATGGTGGAGAACGCCGCGTCTACACTATAGTTAAGACAATAGACTTTTGCGTAAAATTGTTTATATTCGTAAGCTGGCACGAAAGGAAGATGAGCTGCTTTTGAATAAGGAACATTAAATAAAACAGCTCATAAGAAAAGGAATTGATAGCACAATACCTTGAAAATGGGAAGCGATGAACTATGATGATACTTGATATTTCTCGATAAAGTCGCATGCACCAAAACAAACTTCCAATGATTAAATAACTCTTAAGATTATTATTATTATTTACCAGGTTTGCTCTGGTTTGATGACTATTACTCAAATTATTTTAATTATTGCATTAATTGTTAATTCTTTTTTTTCTGATATTTTTTACCTCAGAGGCATTCTTTGATTTCTTTCTTTTTTACTTTATTAGTTTGGCAAAGGCATTTAAACCCATACTGCCTAGTCTTGCGTGTATAATTTCTTCTTACAATTTATTGGCGTCAGACAGCAAGATTTTGGGAAGTTTAACTACTAAACTGATTGTTTTATTACTTTAAGTTGTTGTATTGTTATATGCTTTCTCTTTCATGCTGCTGGTACAGCATACCATAACAGGGCATCTCCATCATAAGGTCGACCGCACTGTAACTTCATCGTATCCACAGCAGAAGTACCTGTCAATCCAAAACCATCATCGATCGAACTAAGATAAAGTATTTCGTCCGGTAACAGCCAAGTCTCCTGGAGTGCAATTAAATCTGCGTGTCGACAGATGAAGCTTGGAAATGTTATTGGTCTTTTACTTATTGCTCAAGTGTGAATTGCCGTTTACAGACGTACTGTACTGTGCTGTGACTGTACGTATTTCTGTGTTTGAAGTGTAGAAAGAAATGAAAGAACTTATAGGTTTTGTGATCATAGCATCCACTTACCATCAATCGGACAGTGTACCCATTGGTCACTTTTATACCTTCTGTGTACTAAATATCGGGAATTTGTCAATAAAACAAAAAATACAAATTATTCGTCCAAATTTATTTTATCGCCTTCAAAGTAGGCTCCATCGCTTGCAATACAACATCTCCAACGCTTCACTCAGTCTTCCATACATTTTTCATAGGCTATTTGCGGTATGGCCTTTAGCTCATTCAGCGAATTTTTTGTTATGGCTTCTATCGACTCAAAACGTTTTCCTCGAAGTGGTAATTTTAACTTGGGAAATAAAAAAAAGTCAGACGGAGCCATATCAGGTGAATACGGTGCTTGGTCGAGAGCTTTTGTTGAATTTTTCGTTAAAAACTCTTTCACTATAATGGCTATGTGTGATGGTGCATTATCATGGTGCAGCATCCATGAGTTGTGTTGCCACAAATCTGGACGTTTTAGGCGGATACTCTCACGCAAACGCTTCATGACGCCTAAATAATATTCTTTATTCACTGTTTCTCCCTTTGGAAGGAATTCGGAGTGAACCACACCACGGTAGTCAAAAAAAACTGTCAGCATCACCTTGATTTTGGAGCGACTTTGCCGCGGTTTTTTGGGTTTCGGCTCGTTTTCGAGACGCCATTCTGAAGACTGTTGGCTTGTTTGCATTTCGTACTCATAAACCCATGTCTCGTCGCCAGTTATTATACGTTTCATAAAGGTAGGATCCGTAGAAGCTCGGGAAACCACGTCTTCAGCGACATGCTTTCGCTGCGCTCTTTGAACAAAATTGAGCTCTTTTGGAACTAGTCGAGCGGCGACGCGTTTCATGCCTAAAATGTCAATGAGAATGTTGTGGACGGACTTAAAAGACATGTTCACCTCACTAGCCAACTCTCTCACACTCATACGTCGATTTTCGAGCACTAGCTTCTTGATTTTGTCGATGTTTTCTTTGTTCGTAGCGGTTGAAGGTCTACCAGAACGAGGCAAGTCTACTACTACTTCTCGGCCTTCTTTAAAAGCCTTATACCATTCATAAGCCCTTGTTTTCGATATACACGATTCGCCGTAGGTATTTCGCAACATTTTTAGTAAAACAAACACCACATGAAATATCATTCGAAACACAAAATTTAAGGCACACTCTTTGTTCAACAATATTTTCCATTGTAAAAATCGCCGAGAACTCAAAACTATGACCAACAAAAAGTGTAGTTTAAAACAAATTAAATGACAGATCCCGCTCAAACTTTGCGCGCTAAATCAGTACAGTGCTACCAACATGCAGTAAAAAAATTAGAACGACCTCTTTTACGCGGGTCTTTTTATTGACATATTCCCGATACCTTTTACACAGAGTATTATTATAAAAATGTCATACAAGTGTACAATTAAGGAAAGTAATTTTTTTCTTCAAAAATTGATAGTCTTTTAAGCTACCCGCAGATTAGGTCATCGGAGGGTTGTGATCGGCCGATTGCTAAATTCATCATGGACGTTTACTGAGTATTCAAACTCAGGACGCATTGAACGATTTTGCCGGCCGGTTTGATATCATAGAAGTAGCATGTGTTCAAGCTTTCTTCTTTATATGCATCAAAAGACACGCCAACATAAATAATTTGTCACATTTTACAAACATTATTGTCATCGTACAATAACTTGTCCAATTCAGGACCCAGAAGAAATAAACCCATTTTCTACCCCTGTCGAATTACCACCGAGAGCGGGTTTGATGTTTATGTGTTCATTTTTTCGTCTCACCTATATACCTGTTTTACAAAAACATATGCCAATTTCAAGCATTAATTTAGTTGAAAATTTGTTTTTGATTCACAAATAAAATAATGCGAAAAGTTTTTGAGTCAAATTTAAGTAACCATACGAAGTAGTAATTAAATATGTTTATAAAAAATGTATAAAGACTATAAATCTCTAAGATGTTTTTCTTATTTGAAAATAATTTTAAAATTCAAATAATAATCTTACTATTTATATAGTTACATTTAAGTTTATATAAAATTCACTTTCAAAATTTATATGCGAAATAAATTCCCTTAAGGCGCAAATGACTTACAGGGTTGTGGCACAGTTGCCAACGAGATAGTAATAAATAATTTCACATTGTATCTAGCGGTAATTCAGGTTAATATGTTAATAACGGTCCTACCGTTGACTTATATTCACTTATGTTGTGATACATTATATACGTAGAATGTTACCTTAAAACTATTAATATTTAAGCATATAAGAAACTTCCAGGCTTCTCGAAAAAAATTAAAATCTAAATTATTTGTCTAAATTAATTAAAGTCTAAATTAATAACTGTTTTGAACCGACCAAATATTCGAACCCGGGAACAAATGTTGCAACAACAACAGCAGTTGCACTTGCGACCATTAGACCAAGATAGAGAAACGTGATTTCCGAGTGACAACTTTAGTCAGGATCTGATGAAACTGTGACGTCGCATTATTAATAGTAAAAATTAATTTCTTTATAAAGTCATTTAAAAATATCTTAAAATTAATATATTTAACGATTAAAATGACTAAGGCGATAACGCCGTAAATTTATTAAACGACCTATAACTAAACTTTTAAAAAGATCAATATAAATAAGTGTATATCCCACTTAAGTAAATTTTAACTAATTATGTACGGCCATTTCTTATATAGAAGAGGGTGGGAGGGGAGCGAGCGTTATTAAACGAACAGACGTACAGGTAGGTGCAGGATCGATAAATGCAGATGGTTAAGAATACTGTGCTTCGTAGCAATCTATGCTTTTAATTGTAAAGGACGTAATTCTATATGGTATATTTAATAGTGTAATTAGTTTCTTAAATAAAGAGAAGTTGTTACTAACACAACTACACTACGAGGGTGATAATGAAAGTTCTTAGAAAATCAAAAGCTCAACAAACTAGCAAGTTTTAGTTGTATTATATCTTTTCAAAATAGTGTCCAATTACATCAATACATCGCTGCATCCGATGGAACCACTGAGAAAAGTACTTTGCCCACTCGTCCTTAGAGGTCTCTTCGACGGCATTTTGAAACGCAGCCACTGCTTCCTCGGTGCCCATAAAATATTTTCCTCGAAGTTTTTCTTTTATTTTCGGAAATAAAGGTACCACAAGGTGCAAGGTTGGAGCTATAGGGCGGTTGACCCAGTAATTTCACGTCTAACGTCACCAAGTAGTCGATTGTTTGATTGGCGGTGTGCGACGAGACGTTGTCGTGGTGAAGGAGAATCCTACTCGTCGTTTCTGGCGTACTTTTTCCAAGACAAGTGGCTAACAGTTGTTAGTGTACCACTACGCAGTAACTGTTTTTCGATCCTCTAAAACAATTATTACGTGAATGACCTGACCTTCCGAAGAACGAGGTCACAATCATTTTTCCCACCCGTCGGACTCTTCAATTTAGTTGGCAACTCCTTGGAAGGAAACACCCAGACAGCAGACAGTCTCTTAGTTTCGGGATCCAAGCAATAAATCCAACTTTCGTCAACCATAAATATGTCGAACACAGCATTTGAGTCACCTCCGTTTAACCTTTCAACCATTTCACGACACCAATGAACTCGACGGAGTTTTTGGGCCACTGTCAAATTATGAGGTATGCACCGGGCACAAAGCTTTCTGACCGCTAAATGTTCATGGAGGAGTTTGTGCACTTAACTATTACCAATGCCTAAGCTTATCCGAATCTGCTGATAAATCACTTTTTGTCAGTCTCTATCATACGCCGCACAACACTGATGTGATCTTTAGTCGTCGCCTTAGAAGGCTGTCCCTCACGCAAATCATCGTTGAGATTAGTGCAACTACGTTTAAACTTAATAAACCAGTAGTAAACAGTGACACGAGATGAGACTCATCATGAAAGGTCAATCGAAGCCTATCATAACTTTCTTGTTGACTTAAATGACATCGAAAATCATAAAAAAAGTTTGACACAGATAATTTTCTAAAATAAAATACAAATGACAAACTAATAAAATGCATACACAATGGGTGCGTTTGGCAGAAAAAAGCGCTAGCAAGCTCTTACAAGCGCTGAAATAGTTTTCGGCCAGGACACGATTGCTAACTTCAGTAGCGCTGACACAATCCGCCATTTTGCTTATATAATTTATTTGTTTTGAAGTAGAGTTTATAAGTTGTTTTGTGCAATATTAGTTTTTAGTTTTAAGTAATATATTGACATGAATAAACAAGTTACTAAAAATTCATGATTGGTTTAAAATTATTAATATGAATATTTTACAAACAAATATTTAAATTAGGTTAGGTTCCCCGGTTAAAACTAACTTCGTATCCTAGAGGAAAATAGCTACTTACGATTTGAGAGCGCTTACCGCTTACGATCGCCATTTTGCTTACAAGCGCTTGCTAGCGCTTTTTTCTGCCAAACGCATCCGATAATATTGGAAAAGAGTTCCGTTTTTAAAATTTGAACTTATTTTTTTGTTATGTCGTTTACAAGTGGCCAGTTCTAAAAAGTTGCAATGTCACCTTTTGTTATGTCGTTTACAAGTGGCCAGTTCTAAAAAGTTTCAATGTCACCCTCATACTAACTTACGAACGTTTTCCACGTACTAAACTACACCTGTACATTGGTAGCACCCGCGTAGCCCACTGAAGGATATCTTTATCATGTAAATAAGTCACAAAGTAAAAATGTACTTAGACTTAGACGTTTGTGTTACGTGATATTTAAACAAACTTTTGTTGTACAGTTGGATATATTTGTTTGAGTTTAAAAGTTGGGCATCACGGAAGTCTGGACAAATATGAAACAGTAAAACCAATAAATAAATATGAGTAAAAATATTTAAAGAAATCATCTAACTTG
This sequence comes from Parnassius smintheus behrii, assembly GCA_036936625.1. Lineage (NCBI taxonomy): Eukaryota > Metazoa > Arthropoda > Insecta > Lepidoptera > Papilionidae > Parnassius > Parnassius smintheus. The sequence goes on from JAUPFT010000022.1 coordinate 18,988,178, forward strand.
TTATTGATTCAGCTTGTATCTGTGTACTACAAAATGAAATGTGTGCTCTGAGAAAAATTATATTCATTTGGGACTTATTAAACTCACCAAGTTTAGCCATCAATAAACCGTTTCTTAATAAGCACTCTCTTCAATAACTAAGCTCTACTTATTGCGATTTCCGATCACGTTTGTTTTTCGACGTTTCGGCGTTATTATAAGAATAGTTTGCTGCTTATTTTATTACAGAAATAACCGATTCTGATTCCGATAACTAACTCGAAGAAAATTGTTTTAGCAATAATTTGGAAATGCATTAAACAATTAGTTTATAGTGATTAGATATGACTACAATCGATTTGCCTTTAGAAAAGGCAATTGATAGTAATAGACTACGAAAAATAATCGTCTGTTCCGGATGCGCATAAAATGTTCGCCAGTTTAAATTATTAATAATTAATATAATAATAAAAAAATCGACAGTGTTATTATATATTATAAGTGTAAGTTATTATCTACGTTCACCGATTTCCGGTAATTAAAATTTAAAATAAATTAACGTTTGAACGTACTACGTTGAAAACTAAAAAAAATATAATTTCAGGTATTTTATATAAATACGCTCGCTGTAAATACAACAAAACCCGGGTTCCTGTTTAACCGGGTTACTATTGTCGGGGGTTATGTGCTGATTTACCACGTGCTCGGCGATGAAGGAAAACATCGTGAGGAAATCTGCATGTCTGAGGAATAAGGAAAAAAAATATTTCGAAGATATGTGAAGTTCGCCAACACGCATTGGGGCAGCGCGGCGGACACTTCCTTGGCCTAAAGCCCTCTCATAAATGAAGGGAGGCCTGTGCCCAGCAGTGCGAAGTATATAGGCTGTAACTTTAACATAAAAATTATTAATGTTTTCTTTAGTTAATGTTCCTCGATATTTAATAATTCTGTTTTAGAACTCCTAGTCTAGTATCATGTAATCACTATGCTTATTGAGCGTTAAATATTATGCTAATAAAAATATTTTATTTGACATATTAGTTATTTAGTAACAACTGTTAATTAATCCACAGATTTTTTAATTATTATTTATTCTTTACTGTAATCCCTATTACAAAACGGGTAATACAAATACTACCCTGTGTATGGTGAGTGAGATTGGTGAGATTCTGACGTATGAAGTCTTTATTAGTATCAACGTTGCGTTGTGTCCCTTTCCTTTTTGAGACGAAGACAATTATAGGCAAACTAATAATTTGTAGGAATAACCTATACGGAAGGATATTAAAATCAAGGAATTAAGCAACATTTGAATACAAAGGTGTAATATACCTTTTAAATCTTCTATATTAGACTTCCATCTTAGAAATTCCTTCATCATCATCATCATCATTACAGCCCTTCACAAGTCCACTGCTGAACACAGGCCTCCCCCAAGTAATGCCACAAAGCACGGTCCTAAGCCACATGCATCCATCGACTTCCTGAATATCTTACCAGGTCTTCACTCCGTCCAGCGGGGGGTCGCCCTACACTACGCCTACCGGTACGAGGCTGCCACTCGAGAACCTTTCTTCCCCATCGGTTATCGGTTCTTCGAGCTATATGGCCGGCCCATCGCCACTTCAACTTACTAATCCGTTGGGGTGTGTCGGTCACTCTGGTTTTACTGCGGATATCCTCATTTCTGAGTCTATCACGCAGAGAAACTCCGAGCATGGCCCACTTCATAGCTCGCTGAGCGACCTTGAGCGTCCTCATACGGCCAGCAGTGAAGGACCACGTCTCAGGTCCGTAAGTCATCACTGACAACACGCACTGGTTGTACAATCAAGTTTTTAGAGATTGAGGTATACCTGACGAGAAGATATGTCGTAATTTCCCGAACGCTGCCTACTGCCGAGTTGAATCCTTCGATTGACCTCTCGGTCGAAGTTGGACCTAGTCAGACTATTTGTCCCAGGTAAACGTACTCGTCAACAACTTCGAGCTTAGTGCTCCCAACAACTACCGGCATAGGTGTGACATGGACATTAAACATGAGTCCTCCAGGAATTCTGCCATAAGGACTATATCGACGGCAAATCGAAGGTGAGTGATGTACTCGCCATTGATGTTAATACCGTATCCTTTCCAGTCCAGTAGCTTGAAAACGTCTTCCAATGCAGCGGTGAAGAGTTTCGGGGATATAACGTCACCTTTTTTTTAACATGGGGAAATGCCTACGCACCCGCCTCGCGGGGGCAAGGACGGGTTATGTCGGACTCGCACCGACTAAAACCCCATGGTGTTCCACCTTCGTCGCATATTGGCAGGGCTGCGGGAACGCTTTCGCACACTTCCGCGGCCCTACCTGCGACTGCCGCCCCATGGCAGCACCTTCTCGGGAGAGGAACATTCCTCCCCGTTCTCCCTCCCAAGTAAGGCGCACCAGAACACATGGCACGCCTTCCTCCACGGCCTCCAATTACATCTGCGCAACAGACGCCCCCGCGTCCGATGCGCGAAGGCCATGGGGCCAGGAAAAACGAGCACTTAGAAGTACTAGCCTTCCCGACCCCAGCGGCGGATCTGGTCTATGGCTCCGCCGCCAACCAAGACTCGGCTGCGGAGGATAGGGAGAGCGGCGCCTCGCAATACCGACAATCCTCTCCCCCCGCAGCCCCATCACCACCGCATCAACGGTGCGGCCCCGTTTGAGTCGCGGAGGATAGGGCGAGTGGCGCATCGCCATACCAACACTCCTCTTCCTCTGCGACTCCACCTCGGCTGTAGCGGTAGAGGGTGCGGAGTCCCCACTCGCTACAGTCCACCAGCACACATTCGAAGTGGGCTCCCCAAGCCCACTCGGAGTGGCCACCTCAGGCCGGCCCTTCACCTCGGGCCAGCTACGTGGGTTCCTCTTTGTTCACCGTGGGAGACCAAGCCACGGCTACTAAGCCCCCCGCCACGACAAGGCGGCAACCCGTTCGGGGGAGATATAACGTCACCCTGTCTTTCACCTCTCTGCAGTTGGATAGGTTTCGAGCTCTGGTTCTGTACTCTGATAGCCATCGTAGTCCTACTGTACAAACACTTCAGCACTTTAATATACCGACAGTCAACTTGGCACCGCTGAAGGTACTGTAGCACCGCCCAAATTTCGACAGAATCAAAGGCTTTCTCATAGTCCACATACGCCAGGCAAAGTGGCAGATTGTACTCTTCGGTCTTCTGTACAATCTGCCCCAGGGTATGTATGTGGTCTATGGTACTGAAGCCTTTTCGGAAACCGGTTTGTTCGGGAGGCTGGAAGTCGTCAAGTCTGCGTGCGAGACTATTCGTAATGACTCTCGAAGACAGCACGTAGACGTGACTCAGAAGGGAAATCGGTCTAAAGTTCTTCAAAAGAGCGTTCTCACCTTTCTTAGAGAACAAGACCAACGCACTTCTGCTCCACGCCTCTGGAGTAGTGCCACCATGGAGGACGGAATTGAAGAGCTTCTGAAGGACTTCAAGTACCGGTGTTCCACCCGCTTTCAGAAGCTCCATTCTCAGCATAATTCCATCCTCGCCTGGGGCCCTGCCGTTTTTAAGATGCTGGAGAGCCATTCTAATCTCGCTTAGACTGACATCCGGGATATCATCGGAATAGTGTCGGATAAGACTTGCTCTTGGATCGTTACTTACACTTGCGTGTGGCTCCAACGATGATGTGTACAGCTGCCCATAGAACCTCTCAATATCACTCAAAATCTCAGGTGTCCCGGAAACGATGCTGCCACACTCAGTCTTCAGCTTTGACAGTTGGCTCTTACTGGCAGACAGATCTCCGGCAAAGACTTTGGAGCCCTGGTTCCGCTCGATCGCTTCTTTAATACGAGCAGTATTAAAGTTGCGTAAGTCTCGCCGCATGCATTTGGAGATCTGTCTGTTCAGTTACCTGTATGCTGTCAAATCTGTTGACGATTGCAGCCTCATCTCCCGGCCATGAGATTAAGAGTGTGATCGGAGAGTTTTTGTGTACTTCTGCGGCGGGTCTTGCAGAACTTAGCTCCGACCACATGGACAGTTTCCACGAGCTTGTCATTCATATCGTCCACTGCATTGCAATCTTGTAGGCACTCAAAGCGGTTACGTAACTCGAGCTGAAAGGTTTCGGGATTCTGGATTAGAGCACGAGGGGGACGGAGCGTTGACTTCATTAGACGAGACCTCTCCAACTTAGCGTTTAGGTTCAGTGTGCCTCTAACCATTCGGTGATCGCTGCCAGTTTTCACCCTTGCGATCACTGAGACATCACTGAACAGTTGACGTCTGGTCATCGTAATGAAGTCAATCTCATTTTTTGTCGAACCATCGGGGCTCGTCCAGGTCCACTTCCTGTGGGGCTTCTGCTTCTGGAAATAAGAGTTCATCATAAGGAAACCCTATTTCTCCATAAAGTCAGCCAGCTGCTGGCCCCTACGGTTTCGTTGCCCTACTCCAAATTTCCCTAACTTCAGCTCACCGTTTTCTCTTGTGCCTAGTTTTGCGTTTAAGTCTCCCATCAACACCGTTTAGTGGGTTTTGGAGGAATGCATGGATTTGGAAATATCCTCGTACATTTCCTCCACCTCCTCATCGGGATGTGTCGAGGTTGGTGCGTAAACCTGTATGACCTTCAGCGAATACCGTTTGGTGATTCTGAGTATCAGGTACGCGACCCTCGTCGACACACCCCCAATCTTTACAACGTTGTTGACGAGAGACTTGTTGACGATAAATCCGACACCTCCTTGGGACAGATGGTCACCCTCCAACAATTCCAATCCAACTTCGGACCTCGGATAATCCTATAATATTCCAGCGCAACTTGTCTATCTCTTCTTCCAGCTCCAGGATCCTCCCGTCAGTCCTCAGGGTGCGTGCGTTAAATGTTGCCAGGTCGAGTCGTCGTAGGTGGCAACCGAACCTCCACCGGAGATTCTTAGCACCCCCTGCCCCGCCATTACCATGGTCGCCACCGTAGCCAGGAATAGCGGGGCCGCCGGGGACTGGGGGCCGTCTATTTGTGTTATTGTTCATGGGGGGTATATTGCCATAGTTGCCACGCTTGGCGAGCGGGTTGGCAACCGCAGTTTTTTGTCGTATAGTTGCTGTTATCAGGAAGATGCTCCTGCCCATCTCCTGCATGTTTCCCTCTGTCGCCTTTGATTTGTTAAATAAGACAATTTAAATATGACAACAGACTTTGGCATAATATAATTTAATAAAACGTAAATATTTCTAATTAACATAATATACAAGTTAAAGGAAAATAGTATTTTACAAAATTATACAGTATAAAACGCTTAATTTAAGTAAAAAATACTTGCTAAATCGCCGCCGTCTGTTGGTAGTGTGCCCAGAAGACTGGCTGAGTTGCCTCGCTGTATTGCGAGGCTGATCCGCTGACCAAAATATCTTCTAGCTTTTGGGTCACCAGAGACATTGACAAGGCGTGATGAGATATCCCTGTACAAACGTATTGCATCACGGCCCCAGCGCTTCTACACCAAACGGCACAAACATGTATCCCTCTCCGAGGGCTACATATTTGCGCCGCTTGTTAGACTCGGCAACAGCAGCAGCAGTACCTGCCTTACTGGTATATATTTTTCTATATATATATTTACTTTTACGTATTAATTGTGAGATACATTGTGTTTTCATGCGATGGCTAAGTCAATCTATTTATTTGAAACATAAAAGATTTTTAACATTGATACGATCACTATAAAATGTTGTTAGGTTAGCTAATTACGTAATATCTTAAAACAGAAGGACCCTTAAGTAGGGACTGAATAAGTTACCCAACTTGGTATTACATGGATCTCACAACTTTTTACGGTAGGAGAACTGAGTTGCGAGACTTGTTTTTTTTTACAAGTTATGTTTTTGATGGCATCTCGTTTCTTTTTGTAGATAAGATAGTCCTAATTTTTTTTTCTTTCTGGTACCTTCTACTACTTGAATATCAACAACGTACCTATCTACACCATTACAAGTACACTGATTCATTCACTGCAAATGTAACTTTGTAATTCTATGTATTTATACAGGATTACAAAGTTATTTATGCAGTTGGTGTATCTAGAAAACTGGACTAAAGTTAAAAAATGTTTTAGTTTTTCCTTGATTTATACACTAAACACTATTTGTATTATAAATTAGAAGCTTCTAGCTAGAAGTTCCTTAGAGTTTTGATGATCGGTCAGTCAGCGAGTGACAAAATTAGGAAACTTTGACTAGTTATTATTCTCGAACTACTGGTTCAAATTGAATGAAATTTGAAATATACCATGTTTATACTATGCCTAATTGTTTACTGGAAGTTCAGGTTTCTAGTTTTATCCACTGCAAAGTTATATGGGATCGAAAATGGCCTGTATTGCTTCGAGAATAGTATAGTACGGCCGTGCCGCTTTTTTGCTCGATTTGGCGGGGGCACTGCCGTGCCCCCAGATGATGATAATATCCTTAACTGTTTTTAAAATTTTAATTATTCTATTACGAAGGAACTTTCATATAATGTGAAACTTTGTGAGTTATTACGATAGCTGCCGCAAGGTACTTACTAAACAATTATCAAAACTAATAATATAAGAGAACATTGTTAAGAGCTGTGATGATCCTGATAATTATTTTATTTTACCTGATTATCCTGATCAGGATACTAGGACAAAGTTATTTAATTATTGTTTTGTCATCAGTCTTTGATAAGAGTGCAAATTTTCGAGTCATTTAGCCGTCTACAATTTGGGGAAATTTTCATTAAAATATTCCGTTACATAGATAGATACACGCGAAGCAAATAAAAGCGTATTAATATAAAAGGGATGTAGCTACAAACAAATATTTAACAATTGTATAACTAAATCAGGCAAACATTAAAGTTTTGTAATACAACTAAAGTTCAAAATCGATTATCGTAGAAACAATAGGCAATTAATATTAGCGCTTCACTTAATTAAAGTTACTTTATCGGTTTTCCGCTTAGGGAATATCATATATGGAATAAAGTAACTTCTGTGCAGATATTAAGCATTTGAGCTCACTCCACGTTCGGTGACCTCAATAACGAGTATTGAGTAAGATGTTTCAAAAGCACATCCTTATTCAACCTTTTTTATATTACTAGATATAGAAGTGTTCATAAATAAATTGCAATTATATTCCCCGTACTATGCTGACACGCGCATTGTACGGAGAAAAAGGCGATACATATTTATTTTGTTTGCTTTTGGGAGGGAAGATTCCCACCATAACCAAAAACCTTTAATACCTACATACTTGTGACTTCCGTTTAATAATGCCTAAAATCCCTAGTTTCACATTTTTAAAACATGACAACACTAGTACGCACGTAATATGGAGGCAGTTTAAATTTATAAATTGCACACATTAGTTCTTTGTGGGAACCCACGGCCCATAGCACCGTAAGTCATTGCTATGCCATTACGCCACGGAGCTACCGAGCTGGCATGAATAAATCAATTAAAGTCTGGAATAACTCTGAAAAGTTCCATATTTACCACGAACCCACTCCCTCAAGGACAAGGACCACATCTACGTGAATTAGAATAATTAATATCCCACCAAAAACATTAACGTCCAATGGAGGTCAATTTCCAAAATCAAAGTTAAAGGAATGCACAACGTTCTTCAATTGATTTATAAGATAGTTTTTAAATATAAAAAAATGGTAAAGCCATAGTATAGGATGTTACACGATTAGACACTTTGGAAGCCTTCGTTTCAGGTATACCTCGTTTCAAGCCTCTAAGAGATGACGTAATAAGAAGACTGATTTTCTCTCGCTCAAAGACTAAGTATATATATATATATATATATATATATATATATATATATATATATATATATATATATATATATATATGTATCCGTTAGAGGGCTGTAGTTAACATCATTACTGACTGATTTACTATGAAACACCATACCCTATACTCAAACGTTTTCAAGATATTGGAGTTATAATTTTTTTTTATAAAAATGACCTTTTTTGTCTAATGTACCACATTTAAGTTGCTTTATTATTTTTCACACCAAGGTTTCCGGTAAATACACAAACTGGGTACAAATATCTAAAAAGTATTTTTTTTTCTTTAAATCACTTGCCTCTAGAAAGCAAAATAAAACAATGCATTTAGGTTAATAACGAGGTATTGAAAATTGAATGCGTTCTAACACACTCTTTTCGCACAGACAGCCGACAAATTAATAAAAAAATTTTCAAAAATTCAATAATCTTCAGTCATATAATATTAATACACAATAGTCGACAGTTGAAAGATTATTCTACATCTAGAGCATCCGTCATTACATCCGCGACGAGGAAATAGAGAAACGGCTGAATTCTATTGGTGACGTGTTACACAGCGCCTTTTATTTCCATTATATAGGATTTTACTCGTACATTGGAATGGACTGTGAAAGTATGTTACATACTTACATTAAAGGTACAGTCCAATGGAGAGCCTCCTTTGTACGCACACTATATGTACAACATGTAACATGATTAACGCACTTTGAGAAAGTAGTTTGTTCAGTATCTTTTACTGAACCGATTCCTATCATTTTTAATACAGGTAATTTTTTATCCCAAAAATAATTAAAACTACGTAAATTACAGTCACACTAAATCTGTACAGTCAAAACAAACTGAAATGGACCGTAACTTAAGGCAATAAGACTTATAAGAGTGCAGTTTTATTTGTATTATTACTAAGTACCCGGTTGACCGAGCTTTGCTCGGTATTTTTCGCTCGGTTTTTTTTAATTCGTGTGTTATGGAAATTATATTTAGATACAAATTACATACTAATGAAATAAGAATAATATTTTTTGATCTTAGCGACATAATAGAAAAAACTGAACTGGTTTTTGAATAAAAAATCATGAGTGCAATTAGATTAATTTAAATTTTCGTGTTTTAAAAAATACTAAAAAAGGGCTCAAAAAATAGATTTTCTCAAAAAAGAAAGGAACATGAAAAAATAATTAAAAAAGTCGGTCGGTCGGTCTGGGCTCAAACCGGGGTTTTAAGATTCTGTGACGACCATTATACCAATTAAGCTATTTATAATCACTAACAAGCCGTCAAAATTTACCTTCTTATTCTAACGATATTGTAGCAGTTTTTCATTGCCTAAAAACACGGACAAAAGGACATTTTCTAAAAATAAATCCTAGCTAGATCGATTTATTATCCCCGAAACTCCCTGGACACTAAATTTTATGAAAATCGTTGGAGCCGTTTCCGAGATCCCGATTATATATATATATATATATATATATATATATATATATATATATATATATATATACAAGAATTGCTCGTTTAATAGTATAGGAGTCTGTCATTCAATAAAAATAAAGAAAAATGAACTTTATTTCAAACACGTTAAAGTCTTTGCGTTCGTGGATTTGTACTGTAACCACAATATTCCTCCGGAATAAGTATAACTAATTTGATAAATAATCAGTGCATAAAAATGTTTAACTAAAAATTCAGTGTATATATTATGATTATAACATAATATACTAATTGGGGTGTCTGAGGGTGTGCGTTAATTACGTCACATATTGTATATATATATATATATATATATATATATATATATATATATATATATATATATATATATATACAATATGTGACGTTTGTTTTATAGACTAATTGTGACAAACAAGCACACGGTTCACCTCATGGTAAGTGGATGTTGTGGCCCATAGTCGTCTACTCGTACATTTGTCCTCGATTAACAATCAAAATGCAGATGCGTTGTCACCGCAACCTGTTCGTGTAGAGAACCGGAGACACTTTTACTGGAAACGAGACATTCCATCTTAGCCCTGAGCGGTGATAACGCATCTGCATTTTGATTGTTAATCGAGGATAAATGTACGAGTAGACGACTATGGGCCACAACATCCACTTACCATGAGGTGAACCGTGTGCTTGTTTGTCACAATTAGTCTATAAAACAAATGTGTCCCACAGATGGGTAGAGGCCTTCTCTCATTTCTGAGAGGATTATGAAATAACCAGTCCCACATTATGTAAATAGTAGGAAAAATACGAGCTATAAATACTTTAGAAAAAAGTTACAGATAATACATAGGGCGTAACTAACTAAATGTTTAAATTTTTATGAAATACAAAGAGCTATTACAATATACAAGAATACATGACTGATAATAATTCCAAGAACTTAGTTGATCACTACCATGCTGCTTCTAATGTATAATACAATTGAACTACAGTGCAAACATATAAATTATTATTTATAATAACGAGTCCCACTGGGTTTCTTGGTATTGTTACGAGCTTGAGGTTCGTGACAATAAAAATTGCCGATAGAATTACCTAAATTAACACTTTAATTTACTTTACACAAATTAAAACTTAAAACACTAATAATTAAACTCACTAATTCACTTTATTCCGCTCCGAAGCATCGCTTGTCTCGCCAAATCAACACTACCTCGATCGCATCTTGCAGCGCCTATTTATTTAAATTAGCAAAGAGGCATCCCGAACATTCAAGCAAATGCGCGCAAAGGGACGAATATGCGAGTGCAGACTTTCCAGAAACTTAGTTCTTCGGATGGCGCTGTCGGTTGAGAGATTTGTGATGTCATTTTCTGCAAAGCTCCCCTCGCTCTCGTTCCTGACACTAGATGGCGCTAGTGTATCGTTGACTTGAGCGCGTAACACTGCCCTCTCCTAAGACATGCTCGTCCCGAGCATTATCGGCCCCATAATAACGCGACAAGCGGTCCACATGGACAATCTTAGGAGTCCCTCTTGCGCCTTTCTGTAACGGCTCCGCAATGTCAAGGGCTGTCCTATCCCGTGGTGCACCAACATTGTACAATTTCGGTGCACCTCTACTACGTGTCTGAGGTCCCCGCACGGCCGCACAACTTGTACATGTACGACACCAATCCTCGACATCGTCACGATAATGGACCCAGTAAAACTGTTCTCGGACCTTCAGTAGAGTTCGTTTAACTCCCAGATGGACTCTTGAACGACCATTATGGCACAGCTGTAAAACATTCGGCACTTTAGCTTTAGGGACAACCATTTGCAAACGACAGCTGTCTCCTCGACCATTGTCCCATTTACGGCACAGGACTCCATCCTGAAGCAGCAAGCTGTCCCATTGGGCCCAATAGCTTTTCGTGGTTGAACTCATCGCTGAGACGTCCCTCCACTTAGGCTTGGTAGCACGGGCCTTCATCCATCCCAGAATCGGCTTGATGTCCGGATCTTCCTGCTGTGCATGTCGTAGGCTGTCCTTCCACCCGTTGCTGAGGTGGTCTGTCCTGAGCATCCTCACGGATACCATTTTCTTACCTTGCCTACTACAATGGATGCCATCTTCAGGACAAGGTCTTCTTGACAATGCATCTGCGTTGTCGTGAGATTTCCCGCTGCAGTGTCTGATAGTAAAGTCGTATTCCTGCTGCTGCTGGGCGGTGCTGTTAGCCGCACTTCCTTTCTGAGACCGTTCACCTACCCTTCCTAGGGTGTGCTTAGGGCAGATGGACCGAAGATGGCCCCTTTCCCCACAGCCATAGCACCTAGGGCTGTATCCTTTATTGTGGTCGCGAACCGTAACTGCTGCAACCTACCTAGCGTGAGGTGAACGACGATCCTGTTGCCGCCAGGCAATGCCGTTAGCTGCACTACCCTCCTGATATCGTTCACTTTCCCTTTCTGCGCTTCGCTTAGGGCAGCTGGATCGAAGATGGCCCTTTTCCCCACAGCCACAGCACCTAGGGCTGTATCCTTTGTTGTGGTCGCGGACTGTAGCTGCTGCAACCTTCCTGACACGATGGGAACGATGATCCTGCCGCACGGCTTCCACTTCCAGTGCATGGGCCAAGGCATCCTTAAGCATCTCGTGGTGCCCGAGCCTCACAGCAGCTCTGACTTCCAGGTCGCGGATGCCGTCGATGAACGTCTGCACCAGTTTCCCTTCAATGAGCGCAGGTACAGACCGGTATGCTTTTCGCACCAGCTTCTCCACTTCTAGAGCCCACTGCTGCAGGTTTTCGTTGATGCGCTGCACACGATCTTTAAGCTGCGCACGAAAGACGTGTTCCAGGTGAGCGTCGCCATATCTCGCCTCCAATGCCTCAAGGAGTTGCTCATAAGTCACTTCCTCACCGAGAGCTTCCAGAACTGTTAAGGCCTGGTCACGCAGGCCTAGTGTGAGAGCAGTCATGGCCTGATTTTTATTCCAGCCGTTCGCCTTCATAACAGCCTCGAACTGGATTTTGTAGGCTGACCAGGAAGAGGTACCGTCAAACGGTGGTACCTTGAACCCACGTAGCGAAGGTGTAGTAGCTACTGCGGGGGCTGCAATCCCATCTCCAAGTTTGAGTTTATCCAGCGTTTTCTTAACTTGGTTGATATGGGTCTCAGCTTCCGACAGGCGGTTATCATGTTGAGCAACCTTATCCTTCACCTCCCTTATCTCTTTCCCGAAGGTAGCGTGAAGGTTCTTCTTGAGAAGCATCTGCTCCTTCCCTATCGCGTTTGAGCTGCTCTTCTAAGCGGCGGGCCTGTTCCTCCTGCTGCTCTTTCAACTGACTGGCCTGTTCCTCCTGTCCGCGCTTCAGCTGCTCTTCGAACCGACGAGCCTGTTCCTGCAGCATCACCATCAGAGCAACTTAGTCAGGTGCTGCAGATGTAGGAGCTACCGACGGGCCTGCAGCCGGTGGCTGGCCCTCCGACGTCTGCGGCGTTGCACCACCAAATCTTCGTTGGTCCGTCTCCTGCTGGCGTTGACTTCGGGTACGGACACCCTCCGTTTCCTCCTTAGGTAAAATCGGCATGATTTTATCCCACTTCTGACACCAATTGTTACGAGCTTGAGGTTCGTGACAATAAAAATTGCCGATAGAATTACCTAAATTAACACTTTAATTTACTTTACACAAATTAAAACTTAAAACACTAATAATTAAACACACTAATTCACTTTCTTCCGCTCCGAAGCTTCGCTTGTCTCGCCAAATCAACACTACCTCGATCGCATCTTGCAGCGCCTATTTATTTAAATTAGCAAAGAAGCATCCCGAACATTCAAGCAAATGCGCGCAAAGGGACGAGTGTGCGAGCGCAGACTTTCCAGAAACTTAGTTCTTCGGATGGCGCTGTCGGTTGAGAGATTTGTGATGTCATTTTCTGCAAAGCTCCCCTCGCTCTCGTTCCTGACACTAGATGGCGCTAGTGTATCGTTGACTTGAGCGCGTAACAGTATTTCTCGCCAGGGTTGAGGATTTTTTAAGATACATTGGTAAAATCGTAAATGATATTTACTAAGTATTACTTGTAATCTATCTTGAAAAAATGATTATATTCTACTCTACTCTACAAAGTTAATCCTTGATTAGGATGGACTTCATTACGAAACGTTATCGTATAAAAATTCTCTATTCTACATTACTCTAATAGTAGTTAATTAGTAAGTTAACATGAGTTGAACATTAAAAAAATCATTTCATTTCCTCTTCGGGTTAAAAAGCACGCGATGGTAGCATCTGATAATGCATCACCCTATTACTTCTCATAAGGTAATCAGTGTTTTCATTAACCTATACACCCAACAGCTTCCAGTCTCTTAAATTAGTACTGCAAACGCCCAGACTCTTTTTATAGAATAAAGGTGACAACCGAGCACACAGTCCATCTGATGGTAAGTGGATACTGTGGCCCATAGACATCTACATTTATCCTCGATTAAGTATCAAAACGCAGATGTGTTGTTTCCAGTAAAAAGGGGTGACCGCATCTCTACACGCACCATTCGAAACACAGCAATATTAAGCTGCTATTTTACGCTGGTATTCTGTGAGAGGGCCCGGTCTTTCCCCGGTCAAGCCGACCCATTCGTGCTACAACCATAATATAGCTGCAGCGTGGCTCTACCACGTATAAAAGTTGCTTGATTGTTCGCCACGTACACGACTTCCTTTTATTAAGCGCATCTTCTTCATCATCAGACCTTAACAGTCCACGGCTAGTTACGGAACTCTCCCATACTTGCCCTGGTACTTCTACTGGTGTTTGCCATTACAGCCATGATGGCTGTTGGCGATGGTAATAACAAATGTTTTAAGCGTCTATTGCTGCTCCTTGACGCCAGTCTGAGTATTCCATATCTGGGATTACGTAAAAAAGCTTAGCGCCATTTATGAAGTTTGGAGGCATTTTTAATAGGCGCCTCATACAATTACCACGGGATGAAAGGAACTGTTGAATTGGTAAATAAGTAAGTATAATCCCTCGATGATGACTACGCATCTGTTTTTGTGTTTATCGAGATGTTAGTCGAGGATATATAAAGGTGTTTATAGTCCACAGTATCCATTCACCATCAGATGAACTGTGTGATTGCTTGTCACGTCACAAAACATCCTTGGGTACATTGAGATTTATTTATCAAAACATTGTTTAGAAACACGTGTTAAATCACAATATTTCACAAATATTCTCCGGCGTTAGAAGGAATTGCAGGCAATTTTATCGAAGAAACCTCTTATATTAATTTTCCGTGTGTTACTCGTACAAGACTTCTAAGGACCGATAAAGTCACACATGAAAATTGTAGTAAAGTAAGAGCAAGCGTATGATTATAAGAAAATGGAAACAAAATAAGGATGTTTGAGTAACCCTTTAATTGTGTTGATATTACAAAATTAAAGGCTTACTTCATCATTATCGTTCATTACTTAATATGTGTAGTGTGATATGTATAGCTGTGTCGTAAGCTAATTACAATTATTTAATATTAATAATAATTATATAATTTAATTTATGTAGTACAAAAAACAATAATATTAACTATTTGATAGATATATCTCATGAAGGAAAATCGACCCTAAATTTTTAAAAAAAAATATGAAAATCACACATCAAAATTCATCTCTTAAATTCGCAATGACACATGCTTTTAGCCGCTTGCTTTGACGCAGTCCATTAGCCGACACGAACCTCTTCTTGTAACGTAAAGAAAGTTCAAATATAGAGGTAAAAATACAACTTAACATTAATTTTCAGTGATTAAGGAGTCACTATGGTTTTATAACTCTAAAGTCTTCTTTTAAATAATTTTGAAGTAATATATTGTACTACATTATGTAAATATTATTAATACTTAAACTTTGCAAATGTATTTTAACAAGTATGCATTATGAAGCTTTGGTGAGAGAATTTCCGGCAGCCGTTGCCTGTCACGCCGCTCGTTATCCGCAAGTAATGTACGGACATTACTTGGTAATAAGGACATTATAATATGGTACAAATTGTTTAAAAGAAAATACTAAATACAGAAAAGACAGAGAGTACAAAATCGGTAACAATATGTGACTTTCAATATTGTTCCTTCTTACCGTGTAATGGCGGTCTAAGAATATTCACTAACTCATATCGCCTCGTGGATGTCGTAAAAGACTCAAACTCAAACATTTGATTGCGTTCATGTGGTTACATAAATAGTTCTTAAGTTGGATATTAAAGCGACAGTAGCCTAATGGCAGGGCGCCGACCGCGAACTCAAAAAGGTCGTGGGTTCCAATCCGCCATTCGACTACTGGCGTGTACCACTCGTAACACAAGCAACTTAAGCTTACCACGAGTAGTTAAGGGGAATATTAGTAATGTTTATAGCATTGTTAATATTCTTTTTAACAAAAAAAAAACATGAGCCCTGCTAGGGCGTAGCATTATTATATTATACTATGTTATATATCAATTTAGTCTTATCAATTTAGAAAGACGAATTTTATTGTATTTACTTAAACTACTACTAGGTTTAATAAACATTTGCAATATTTACAACGATATTAAAGAGGTCTACATATTCAAAGTAAACAATTATTATTTTTCACCGAAAAACTCTGACAACTAATAGAAATTTTTTTCAATTAAATATTTTTAGGCTCTCTTTGTTTTTCTCTTTTCATACAACGATTCTTCTTTTTGTAGACATTTAGGAATTTTATTATAAATTTTTACACATAACCATGGGGTCCTGATTTAACCGTTCGTAATTTTGTGATGAAAAAAAAAAAGAATGAGTCGACGAAGTGAAACAAACCAAATCAGCAAAAGAAAACAACTCGTCACATCATCAACATACTTGTAGAATGTAGACCTTAAAGTAAAGTAAAGTAAAGTTACAGCCTATATACGTCCCACTGCTGGGCTCAGGCCTCCCCTCATTTCTGAGAGGGTTTAGGGCAAGGAAGTGTCCGCCGCGCTGCCCAAATGCGTGTTGACGAACTTCACATGTCTTCGAAATATTTTTTTTTTCTTATTCCTCAGACATGCAGGTTTCCTCACGATGTTTTCCTTCACCGCCGAGCACGTGGTAAATCAGCACTTAAAATTGCAATTAACAATTTCATTGGTGCCGGCGGGGATCGAACCCGGGTTACTCGCGTTCTGTTATATTTACAGCGAGCGTTGACCACTGAGCTACCACGGCTCTTAATGTAGACCTTATTTATGGTTATTTTTATTTTATAATAAAGAGTAGAGCAGTCCATGTTGGTCAGAAACTTGTATGTCTTTTCACGGTTTTCCACGCAGGCATAGGAAGATCTGGCTTCTAGACTATTTCTACATTCTTCTTCTTCTTCTTTAGCCCATAGAAGTCTACTGCTAGATATTGACTTTCATTCTTCTGCAGCTCTTAAATGGTGCCCTTGGTCACCGGTCTAAATATTTTGTATCTGCTGTTAGCGAAATTTCTACATTAATATTATTAAATCCAAATTATAATATACATATATATCAGGACAACAATGGCTTCATAGATTTAAAAAAACGTTGTCGTCATGCCAGTTTGCCCAGAAATAAGAAATGTTATCGAAGGAATATTATAGGCCTGCCGCCTTGCCGCCCACACTATGTTTACCCAAAGACAATCTCCACTCTTTGATATCTTTATACATATATATACAATGATTATAACTTTATATATATGTATAAAGATATCAAAGAGTGGAGATTGTCTTAGATATAAGTTTATAACAGCATTTCGGAAAAAAACAAGATTTTATGAAAGTGAAAGCCGGCTTCAAACTACAAAAAAATTAAAATAATTTTGTATTCTGTAGTCGGTGTTGAGACATAATTTATAGAAAATTAAAGCCCCGACTTTAGAATGTGAAATTATTTCATTTTTTTACCTTTTTAAATAGACTAAGAAATATCACAGTGTCTTCTTTATAGATACAATAAACACTTAATCACCTCTTTTACTGCTATCGGTGTAAACGCTTGAAGTATATTTAATAAAGAATGAATTATTAAAATCTGTTCACATTAACGAAAATATCAAGTAGCATACATTAAAAAAACACATTTCTTGTATGCTAAGCGAACAGAAGATGGCTAAAAAAGCTATACGTGGAGAAAGGATCTTTTATTTTGAAAGATGTTGCAAAAAGGACGTAAGGTTCTATACATCAAGTGACGGTAGAAACTCATTGTGTACATTTTTGATTGGTATATTCTTTTACAACAATAGCTTGTCTAGAAGTTTGGTGTCACCTATATGCTAAGAAAAATAATTGTGCAATGTACTGTTAAAGACACGTTAATGCTATAAATTTTAGGGTGTCGTCTATAAAACTTGACCCTTTTAACGTCCACTAAACGCTATAAGAATGATTCATTACTCCATAACCATAGTAAAATCTGATTTTATCCTTTCAAAATAATAACTGTTGCATTAGCCACAATTAAAAGAATATGGGCTTATTAACGCGTAAAAAGAATTTTGTCAAAAGAAACTCCTTAGGGTAGTGTTAAGGTTTTTAGCTCAGAGCCACTTAATAGGTTTAGGTTTAAAGACATTTATTCACATAATATAATAAATAAATAATAAATTTCATTTTCAAATTTCACTTAAAATATTAAAATTCAACGTAACGAACGTCATAATAAAACGCTTCACTAACTTATTGACGTATTTTTCTTACAAAGGAAAAAATAATAACTCGATATTAGATTTGCGGCAGCAAGAAAATCTGTTTTGATAACATCATAATCCTTTCTATTGAGTTGGAGCTGTGTGCTTATTTTGAGCTTGTTTTATTGTAATTCTGACTTTGTATTACGTATTAATTTCTCATTATCTATTTTTGAAATGGAATTTATATAGTTTTAGTGTCACAAAATCGTTTCTCGTTTCTGAGAGGGTTTTCGGAAAAGGAAAATTTCGTCGTGGCGAACTTCACGTTTCAGAATTTTTTTTGTAATTTAATAGACATGCAGGTTTCGTCACTATTTTTTTTCACCAAACTTGTTGTCATTACAAGCAACAACGATAAATCATTGGCTACAACTGTTTGAGATAATTTACGACACAGATTTTGATTTTAATTCGTTACTTATGGATCATGAAGTAATTTAAGCAGGTTTGTTTTAACTATGGTTTTGCTTTTGTTGTTTCTTTATAGAAGAACTCGAACACTTATAAAATTGCTCTGATTTTTTTATGTCTCATGCACACGAGCATACTATCACTAACAATCTTAAAATAAAGATATATAATATAATCTTAAAATATAGACATAATGTACTTTAGACCGAATTTTGGTTACAGCCAGTTTCAACGTAGAGTTGCCATCTACGTAGTACAGTGTCATAATACATCAGCGTGTGCACAGATGCACTCTCTGTTCTCTTACTTTCATAGTCCAATGGAACGGAAAGAATTCCGGAGTCAGGATGTTGGCGGTGCTTACGTTTGTCTTCCGCCTGATCTGTCTCTGCTCTAGCAGTGCGTACACTGATGTCCTTCAATCTATACTGATAAGTTTTCTTTCTTGGTTTCGTTTATCAGTTCAAGATCTTTTTAAGATCACTGGTTGTAATCTTTAATTTCATGAAAGATAAATCTGAAGAAGGCACACTTTAACTATTTTCCCAACTACTCTTAAAACATCTATTAAATATTTAAGCATTTTATTATTGAACAAAATTTATCGTAAAAATTAAGTGCACATTTTTATATTAAAAATAATTGCAACCAAATATAACAGATATAAACAGGCTAGCAATATTTTTCTTACGGAAGAGGTAACAAACGAGCACTATATCCACCTGATGGTAAGTGATTGCTGTGGACCGTAGACTTCTACATTTATCCTCGATTAAGAATCAAAATACAGATGCGATGTATCACCCCTGAGGACTTAAATGGATGGAATGGAATGCCTTGTTTCCAGTAAAAAGGGTGGTCCTTTTTACTCACTATAGAAAACACAGCAGCATTAAGCTACTATTTTACGCTGGTATTCTGTGAGAGCAACGCCTGTTGAGCCGTCTCATTCGTGCTGCAACTATAATATACCTTCAGCTTGGCTCTACCACGTTATAATTAAATTAACGAAGCAAGTAGTGATAGTTTAATTTTCAGAATAGGTATAGACTGCGATTAAATTGTATATAGTAACTACAAAATTAAATGGTTTCATAAGTATAAAGTTTTAAGACTTTTTTAATTTTTAAGTTTCATTACAAGACCTTTCAGATTATGTAGACATTTTTGTAATATATAAGGCTGCCGTCTGCTAAATTTTATCGCGTTTAATTACTACTTTTTTTATTATTTACTTATTTTTACTATCCCAACGTTTCGGGTGCTTTACAGCACCCATGGTCACGGGGGGAACTTAGATGTTTGACGTCCCAATGTCGTAGTTAGTCCGGATACCTTCAGTTTTTGAATATTAATTTTTATTTCGATTTACGCAAAACGAGTTTATAGTATCATGAAGTCTTGCAGTGGTATGCTTGGGTTTGGGTTTAATTTTGTTAATTATAGGATCCCAAGCAGATGGCAGCACCCATCCACCTTCTCTATTGAAATTTGAATGTTTTTTAATTTCAATAGCCTCACGTATCATCCTTGGTAGGAATCGGTGTACTTTTGCGAGGATTTGTGGTTTATCAAATCTAATGTAACGGTGGGGACGATCTTGAACATGTTCGATTGCAGACTTCCCGGAGCGTCGGTGCTTCACGTTTCAAAGCGACATAGGGTAACTAAAGAAGGAGATAGGCAGCAGTATTTTCCTGTTAACAACTCGAAATTGTAAGAAGCTGAGGTACTTAGCCGCATTTCAAGCGTGGCAACTATGGCGTAATCCCTCCTTAGAGGCAATGTATGAGGAGGGCTTATGTTCAGCAGTTAACTTTCACAGGCTGTAATGGATTGATGGATGAGAGAACGATAGGGCAGTGAGCAGAAGTTTTGATTTCCGCAGAGAGCAGAAATTAGTGTATGTATGGCCTATGATTGTTTCGGGTCTGGCTGTGAAAACGTAGGTAGGCAGGTTATGATTGTAAAACCCCTCCATAATGCAAAAAATCGTGTGGAAATATTTAGAACAGAAAAAAATAATGACTGTTTAATATAAGAGTATAGAATAATTTTTAATTCAGTTGCGGTGGTGCTGGCTGAAACTTAGTCGGCGGTGGATCCATACAAGGTCTAAATGTTCGTTTTTCCTGGCCCATGACCTCCATGATTCAGGTAAGATAAAGGTGGGCTGAAGTTCGACGGGAGGGTTCCGTGGAGTTGCTCAGAGAATAGATTACAAAAATACTTACTTAAGGTCATTTGAGCTTTATCACAGGTTCGGAAAAAAACTTTATTTTGGAAAGAACCAGCAGATCATCCAGTGGGACTTTGAAAACAAACTTTTCAATATAATATGTTGTACAATTATGAATGAAAACATTTTAGAAATAGCAAACAGTAGAAATTACCTTATGCTCAGGGGTTATTATGAAACCTATTTAGTGGTATTCCACAAATACTTTGTTAAATACACTACAAAAAAAACTAAACATTTTGAAGGATAGGTTTGCAAACTTTGTGCTATTTTGTTGTTTACTTACGAATTATCCTACGAAGGAATTATTGGAGTAGTTTAACGTTTCAAGTAAATTAGAGTAATTTTGGTGCTACCTCTCAAATGTATGGAAATTCACACAATGGATTTGTGAGGCTTGAGCCAAAATTACTCGATGTGCCTTAAATAAACAAATAGTTTAAAAGTTATGTATTGAATACAAATGTTTAAAATTCCCGCGAAATATTTTCATGTGGGTGCCCGCTGTAGCGCTAAAGAGTTTTTATGTTATATGGGCGATATATATATATATAACGACTAAAAATAACAATAAGCTGCTATTGTCAACACACCTGCTATAAGGCAATCTACGCGAGAGGCATATTATTATGTTCTGTAGTAAACTTTTTATAGGTTGCCGTTAATGAATTAATAATAGAATTTATAGGATATAATATAATTCCTTTTGAAGTATAATACATTTCAAATCTTGTAAATAATCACAAAAAATATTATAGACTTTAAAAACATTAGTGACTTAACAGTAGCATCCCGGAGTCAGGAAGTTGTCAGTATCTCACCCTGTGCCTCGGAAAGCACGTAAAGCTGTTAGTCCTGTACCTGATCTCTCTGCGGTCTATTGGTGTACCATCCCACCGGACTATGAGAGTGAGGGAATTCAGAGTGCACCTGTGCTTGCGAATACACTTGAGCACTTTCATTCTTTCCTGAGCCGATGGCTAGACTCCGTTGAGACTGGCTGCCGTAACCTAAATTCGGCCTGAAGGACATTATTATTATTATATCTAAGGCCGCGAATTCATTTGCGTGGATTTAGTACTAGTGTATTGACAAGTTATTTATTTATTTATACACTTTATTGTACTAAAGGTACAAGGGCGGACTTAATGCCATATAGCATTTTCCACCAGCCAATAGGAAAATTAGTGGGAGAAGCGTAAACTACAGTGATAATATATATATATATATATATATATATATATATATATATATATATATATATATATACGAGGATTTATTAGTATTTATTAAAGACGGGACCACAACAAACAACAAACTAATGGACCAACAAACGAATTGGGCAAACTGTAACTGCACCTGTGTTTCTTATTGTAAATAAACGACAAAATGAACTTACTTAAATTGCGTCAGACATCGACAGTCTTTTTAAAGTATATAAAATGTATAATTAAATATGTAAAAGGCTTGAATGTTCTTTGAAAGATGGTTAGTTACAGAATGAATTAAATTTCATGTTGGTTAATTTTAATAAAATTAATTATTTTGAATAAAACTAAATTTACGGATTTTATCGCGTTTATTTCATTACTTTTACTTATTTTTAATTCCCGACGTTTCGGGTGCTTTACAGCCACCATGGTCACGGAGGCGACTGAGATGTTTGACGTCCCAATGTCATTGTTAGCCCGGCTACCTTCAGTTTTTGAATATTAATTTTCGGTCCGATTCAAATCGGATCGAATATTAATTTTTGGTCCGATTCAAATCGGACTAAAAATTAATATTCAAAAACTGAAGGTAGCCGGGCTAACAATGACATTGGGACGTCAAACATCTCAGTCGCCCCCGTGACTACAGTTGCTTTAAAGAACCCGAAACGTCGGGAATTAAAAATAAGTAAAAGTAATGAAATAAACGCGATAAAATCCGTAAATTTAGTTTTATTCAATGTGTAGTGTTCGCGTAAATTTAAGAAATCATTAAATTAATTACTTCGCAACCTTCCGCTAACTAACTAAATACAATGATGTGTCTTACCTGGATTGAAGAGCACCTCCCGCCCTCCCTCAATTGCATGCACTAACTCCGTCACCACTAGTACTCCCAGCACCACTACTCCCAACACAACTATTCCAGGTAAGACACACCATCGACGACAATACGACACGTGTTTCGAAGTAACGTGTTAGCGGAAGGTTGCGAAGTAATAAATTTTTTATTGTAATGGATTTTCGCAAAGTAACGCCTGATTCTATCAATTATCTTGGTTAATTTTTTTACAGCATTGGATGACAAATGAGCTCACAGTCCACCTGATGGTAAGTGGATGTGTGGCCCATAAATATCCGCATTCATCCTCAATTAGGATCATAATACAAATATCTTGTCATCCTTGACGACTAAAATAGAATGCCTTGATTCCAGTAATAAAGGTCTCCAGATCTTGACACTCACCATGCGAAACACAGCAGCATTACGCTACTATTTTACGCTGGTATTGTGTGAGAACGTTGTCCTACCCCGGTTGGGACGACCCATTTGTGCTATGACTAATATAGCTGCGGCGTAGCCCTAACACGTAAAATAGCAATATGATAAGTTTCAAAAATTATCATATTGCTACCGGATAAGTGTGAGAGTTGTTTGTCTTACATTACACAGACGTATAATTTGACATCTTATAAAAATGCTGATGTGGCTGTTAGTAATTTTGAACATGGGACTGATTGAGGCGACATAACTCTTCCCTCCACAAGTTTGGGATTATCCTCTGGGTAATCTCGAATTTTCTGTATTTTCCAGATTTTAATATATTTATATTTAAGAATAATACTTTAAATAATTAATGTTATACGTAGGACACTCTATAAGTTCCGAGATATACAAAAAGTATCTAGATACTATTAATATTTATTTTACATCTTTTCAAAATATTCTCCATCATGTTCTATACAAAGTTGCATGCGCTTGCCTTTTATTTTTTCTCTGACTCTTCGGAACAAAAAAAAATCACAAGGAGTTAAGTCAGGACTATAGGGTGGGTGACTTAGAGTTTCAACACCAGATTCCTCAATAAATGATTTTGTTCTAAGAAGGTATGTGAAGAGGCGCTATCACGGTGCAGCATGATTCCCCGAAACCCGGTCTTTGGTCTTCTCTCACGAACAGCTTGAAAAGCTTTAGGTAATGCAACTGTAGTATACTACTCAGAGTTGAATGACCTACAATTTTCCAGCACTGACGTCAATAAATGTCCACTCCGTAAAAAAAACTAGCCACCATTTTTTTGCCGACGTGGCGAGGTCTTTGCAGTTTGTCGGTAACTGTCCTTCTGAGTAGACCCATACCGACGAGTGCCTTTTATTTTTAGGATCGTATTGATAGATCCATCTCTCATCAGCAGCAACGATTTCTGAACACGCCTAGATGCCCCATTTTCAAAACGTGCATTACATGGCACCAATCCACACGAGTCTGTTTTTCGCTTTCGGAGCGCAAACGACGGATCCATCGACAACAACGCTTCCTCATTTGATAGTGTAGGATGAAATGTTGATGTAGGATGTTATGAATGCTCCACGAACTAATGCCTGCAATCTTTTCGATGTCCGTATATGTGATTTGTGGGTCTTCTCGCACCAACATTTCAGTAGTCCATACATTTTCTGCCGTTACTGCGATTTGCGGGGCCCGGTTCTTTGGTCAACTTTAAGGTTAATTTTACCCCTTTTGAATTCTGCAAACCACCCAAAAATTGTTACGTGTGATGGAGCTAAGTGCCCTTATGCTGACTGTAACCGTTATTAAGTTAATTGTTGAGTTGAACCAAATTTTAAATTATAAAAGATCATAGCGCGAAAATGTTCACGGTTAAGGTACATCGTTTTAAATGAAAAGCGCGAGAAGCGTTGCATGAAAATTAATAGAACTTTGTTTCTTTTAATATTGAGCAATTGGCTTATGGAGTTCTATTTTTAAATAAATTTAACACGGGTGAGTTCCATTTTTAAATTTTGAACATCTCAAAACTAATTGAGTTACCTACGTAACTAAAATTATAATGTTCACTAAACTAACACTTTTCTTTCGCTTAACTCATTTTCACTAATTTCTCCCATAATTTTCTGCAGAAATATATTCAGAAATTGTACGTCTGCAATAATAATTCTATCGAGATTCATAGGCTTCTTCAGAGTACTTGATGAGTCAAGTAATATGTTTGGTAAGTTCATCTTTTTGGTAAGTCTGACATCTTTTCAGTTCGTATCCCTTGATTTTGACCTTGCAGTTATCATCCACAGTTAAGAGATAGGTTCCTAGTAAAATCTCCTGGCTTACTTCACTGTCGCAGAATTCAGTCGTGGCTGCTTCAGTATTTGAGTAAACTATCCAGCGATTTTGTTGTATGAGCTAGATCTTCATTATTTTAAGAGTGACAGGGATTGGGCGACAACTTGAGATATTTGTATGAAACTGCATGATTTCAATGACACAGTTGCAGTCGGTAAAGGGTTTTATGTCCTTTTCGTAACACAAAAATTGACGTTCGTCGACCTCGCGGCATGACTGAGAGAGCGGTGTTGTTTTCAACCCTTTCACAAGTATGTACGGATTTTAAAGTCGGATATAAATCGTCTGACCGTTATGTAATACATGTAGGGGAATTCTTGGAAACTCGTAATAAACTTTATCTGAATCTGTTTTATATAGAC
Source organism: Parnassius smintheus behrii (assembly GCA_036936625.1). Lineage (NCBI taxonomy): Eukaryota > Metazoa > Arthropoda > Insecta > Lepidoptera > Papilionidae > Parnassius > Parnassius smintheus. Next base: position 19,013,548 of record JAUPFT010000022.1, read on the forward strand.
TTTTATCTCGATACATCTTTCTAATTTTACAATATTTTGGTAAGTAACAAACTAAACGTATGCCACCGCACTTCAGCTTTTAGCGGTAACATATATATATATATATATATATATATATATATATATATATATATATATATATATATATATATATATATATATATATATATATATATATATATATATATATCTTATATATATAAAGTACGTGTCACGTTGTTTGTCCGCGATGGACTCCTAAACTACTTAACCGATTTTGATCAAATTTGCACAACGTGTGCAGTTTGGTCCAACTTGAGAGATAGGATAGCTTACATTTCAATTCATATTTGCAATATTATTTTATTCCAAATTATATTTGTATATAATTTGACAGTCACAATACATACGCTTTCAAGCGCATTAACGATTGCGCAGTACGTACCCGTACTGCGCATGCGTCAATGCTACGTTTGTAACGGTTCCTTTAAAAACCAAAAAAGTCTCAATAAAGCAATTTACATTTTTGCAATACGTTAGCGATGACATGTTTTGTCAAAATTACAGGAATAATATTTCGATTACTTATTTGTGACATCTGTCTTTTTTATTCTTTACAATTATTTAAAAAATTAAAATAAAAACAAAACATATAAAAACTCCACGGACATTCTCCTTTTCTCTAACCTCCATGGTTGCTACTTAAGTGAGATATGCGAAAATATGCCGTTTTGTGGATTATCTTAATCTTAATATATATAAATTACGTGTCACGTTGTTTGTCCGCGATAGGCTCCTAAACTACTTAACAGATTTTAATAAAATTTGCACACCGTGTGCAGTTTGGTCCAACTTGAGAGATAGGATAGTTATTTTTGCCCGTGAGTAACCCACAATTTATTTTTTGCGAATTTAAGGATTCTTAATAGGACATGACAGGGTCGTAGAAAAGGGCAGAACAACGTCTGCCTGGCAGGCTAGTATATATATAACTGTACATATCTGTACAGTGCTCTTTTAGATCTGCCCGTAAAATTGCACTGCCGGTTATAGGAATTCTCTAAGGAATACTACAAAACACGATCCTTAGCTACCTACATCAATCGACTTCCTGTATAAACAGAAAAATTTTAATCCATGTTCCAAGTTATTAAAACAAAATAACTAAACCCGATTAAAAAAAATTAATCCAGATCATCCACAATAAATCCTTGACAGATTCCAATGAAAGCAGATAGTTAATTTATGTTTGAGTATCAGTTTCGATTATGAGCAAATTTGCATCGTGATTGCCTATTAGTTAAATAGATCCAGGACAGAACATCTACTATAATATGTAGATAAATTGTCGTGTTAAATAATTTAAATGACAATAGGCGCTTAAATTGTTGAAAATACGAGCAAATGCGGTTGTCTCTATAGGCTATTGCTGCAACTTCTTGTTAATTTCAAATGCAAGGCGCTCCTAATTCCCTCATTGTGATGATGTTTTCGAGCTCGACCTAATAGGTTGCCACACTTTCATTGGCTGGCGGACGAAAAATAGCCAGACTGGTAACGGAAAACAGCGTGAAAGCTGCGAGACGCTTGGCACTCCAATCAATAATTCACATAATAAGCATGGCGCTTATGGCAAATACTCCTAACAACGGAGAGCTCAAATTCTAGTAGTTGATATTAATGAGTCATCTTCATCATTAGACTCCTTTAAAAGTCCCCTGTTGATCATAGGCCCCTCATGCCACTAAGCACGGTCCTAAGGCACCTCCAGATCCATCCACTTTCTGTGTGTTCTATCAGGTCATCACTTCGTCTAGTGGGGGACACCATACACTTCGCTTACCAGTACGAGATTGCAACTCGAGAATTCTTCTTCCCCAACGGTTGTCGGTTCTTGGAACTATTATGCCAGTTCAATGCCATTTTAGCTTACTAGTCCCATATTTATTTTATTTATTTATAAATGTCGCCGAGTACCGGGACAAACTTGTGTCTGAATTCGAGACTTTGTTGAACAAAATCTCGGACTGGGGGCGACTAAACCTAGTTCAGTTTAATCCCCAGAAGACACAAGTTTGCGCGTTTACCACTAAAAAGAACCCTTTCGTCGTATCTCTTCAGTTTCAAGGCACTTGTTGCCTCAGCCAGTATCGGAATCCTCGGCGTCGACATATCGAGTGACGTGCAGTTTCGTTTTCACTTGGAAGAGAAGGCCAAATTTGCCTCTAAAAAGCTTGGCGTGCTCAGCAGAGAGGGACAAAATCTCTTTCCGGCTCACCGCCTGCAACTTTACAAGGCGCAGGTTCGGCCGCACATGGAATACTGTTCCCATCTCTAGGCCGGGTCTCCCCAGTGCAAGCTTCTTCCATTTGATCGCATCCAGCGCAGAGCAGTTCAAATCGTCGGAGAGCTCTGTGCTCTATACGATCGGCTTGAATCACTGGCACTGGGAAGAGATGTTGCACCTCTTTGCGTATTTTATCGCATCTACCACGGGAGTGCTCTCAGGAATTGTTCGGACTAATTTCAGCCGCACAGTTTCACCATCGTACATCGCGACAAAACTCGCGATGCCATCCATACCATCTGGAAAACTATTGGTGCACCACTAAGCGATTTAAAAGAAATTTTCTTCCTTGCACAACTTCCTTGTGGAATCAACTGCCAACAGAGATTTTAAACTCTTAAGACCACTTAAGGACCTTCAATAAAATAGCCTATTCCTTTTTTTTAAAAAACCGGCCGGCAACGCATCTGCAATTCCCCTGGTGTTGCAGCTGTTCATGGGCGGCGGTAATCACTTACCATCAGGTGAGCGGCATGCTCGTTTGTCCCCTCTCCTGTAAAACAAAAATCAATAATTTACGATTAAAATGTAAATAAAAGTTAACAAGTGGTAAAATTAAATATTTTGTACAACCGACTCCAATATAAATAAAATCAGAACATTATCAATTTTGTCATCAACATTGTTCACATCAAAGTCAATTAAATTCGCATTATTAAGGCTAAATCAAAAACTACTCGTCAGATCATGGTCAAATTTATGGGACCACATGAAAAGCAACATCTTTCATATAAAAAGGAATTAATAAAACTGGTTCACCTTGAAAAAAGTTCTAAGGTACACATGAAAAATATTATAGTCGAATTGAAGAACCTTTTCCCTTTTTTTGAAGTCTGTTGAAATTAAAAAAGAGTTGCGATACCAAAATTATTTAAGACGAATTCGTGGCTACTGTAGCCAGAGTTTTAAAATGTCACCGAGCTGGTTCAGTCTTTGAATCATAGTTAAAATTACTATTTATAAAAAATAAATTATAAATTTTAAAGTTTTAAAGTCTAATGTTTTAAAAAGCGACGTGTTGAACGTGTATGAGTATCTACTACCACAAATTCTCCCGTAGGTGTCATACGAGGCAACGGAGGTACACAAAAAAGCGTCTTCCCAGTAAACAACTAAAAAATTAAAAACTGCGGTTCCTAATATCAACTGGAAAAAATAAATACCAACACGCTTGGCAAGTGTAGTCGATATGGAGGATATTCTTCTCGTCATATTCTTATTCATCTCGTGTTTTATAAGTCCAGCAGTGGACTTTAATAGACTATAATGAATGGATGAATAGTTGTGTTATGATTTCCTCGTATCTCAGATACTGCACTTTTATGTCTCCGCTGATGTTAAATAAACGCTAAATTGAGCACAGGTACATAAGAACTACAAGAAGAAGAAAGTTTTACCACGTGGTCGGCGGTGAAGGAAAACATCGTGAGGAAACCTGCACGTCTGAGGAATAAGAGAAAAAGAAAAAAATATTTCGAAGACATGTGAAGTTCGCCAATACGCATCGGGGCAGCGCGGTGGTTACTTCCTTGCCCTAAAACCCTCTCAGAAATGAGAGGAGGCCTGTGCTTAGCTGTGGAAAGTATATAGACTGTAACTTTACTAACTTTTACATAAGAACTAGTAAACGCCTTCTGCCTCCAATTCTTTGCAAGCTATTACAATTGTCGTAAATCGACCGGAGGGAGAAGGACCCTTACTTTATTGTTGCCGGTGGGGTTCGAACTAGAGTTGCTTGCACGTTATGAAATTTTCTTATACAAATTGAAACTAAAAATAGTACCGAAATAGCGATTTATAGTATCAGTAAACGATTAAAGTATTAAAAATTGTAAATAAAATATTTTGACACATAAAAACGCAATATTATTTAAATATACTTCTCTGTATAAATTCAGAAATTTCAGACGGCAATCCGCAACAATGTTCAGGGAATTTGAATAATCCTAAACACTTTATCTGACTCCGCGTCTAAAGTTATCGTTCTGTGTTGATAAAGAGATTTTACTTTAATTTTTGTGCGAAATCGCTAAAAATTATCCTTAAGAATTTGTTGCCATTAAAAATATGCGAACATTTCTTTTATCACCATTTGTATTACATTGCTTTATGTAATTCAAAATAACGATAAGAGTTTATAAACTTTCTTCCGTTGTAGTGATAGTTTTCCTCATTTATTTATCGTTTTTTTATAGAATAAGAGTGACAACCAAGGACACAATCCACCTGAAGTGTCACGATTTTTTTATAGAATATGGGAAACAAACTAGTACGCAGTGCACCTGATGGTAAGTGGATGCTATGTATGCTGAATCTATGGCCCATAGACATTAAATTTATCCTCCCTAGGACTAAAATGGAATGCCTCGTTTCCAGTAAAAAGGGTCTCTGATTCTCTACACAGAACATACAAAACACAGCAGCCTTAAAGAGTTATTTTATACTGGTATTCTGAGCATGGTAAATGAAATTACCATAATGCAGAAAATTATCATAATATCCGAACCATGTTTTAAAATTCACGATTTTATGACTTATCGATTCTTATCAAATCATTAGCTGTTTCCTTTCCTTGGCCATCTAGCATCTATTTTAGGTAATACTGTCGCCTTCAGAGTCAAATTTCAATCAATTTGTTTGATAAAATAACCTAAAGAACCAAGGGTGGTGTTTTATATCTCATGTACATGAATATACTACCACTAACGGTCTTAAAATTAAGTAATAATGTGCTTCAGACTGATTTTTGATCACAACGGCTAGTTTCAACGGAGACTATCTGCGCAGGATAGGGTCATGATGCACGAGCATGTGCGCAAGCACAGATGCAGAGAGTACATCTGTGCTTGCGCACACGCTCGTGCAACAAGATCCTTTCTTCTCATATTGATTTATATGTGATATATATGATTCCCTTATTCTCATAGTTCAATACGACGTAAAGTAGTCCGGAGTCAAGAATTAACGGTGCTACTTCCCCGTGCCTGTAAAGCACGTAAAGCCGTTAGTCCTCCGTCTGATCTCTCTCTGATCGGGTTCGATTACCGTCCCATCAGAATGACTGAAGAAACAGAGAGCACACCTGTGGATGCACTGCGTTGCACTGGTGCTCGGGCACTACAATCCTGTCCTGCACTGATGGATAATCTCCATTGAAACTGGCCACTGTGACCACAATTCGACTTGGAGGATATTATTATAATTATATTGCATAAAATATTTATTACTTAATACTTGACCCATTATAATTTTAACTTATGACTTTCGTGCACCTTATCTTATACGGAGATTGATGAGGAGTAGTATTCTTCTAAAAATAATCCACCATAGAGCGGCTAGCGCTGTTCGGGTCACTGATGTGTTCTAAAGTGTTCCTTTGGCTCTGTCAATTTTTGGCAAAGTAGACACCATGAGGTTTAAGTCGGTACGAGACCGACATAACCATTCCTTTTCTGTATTGGAGTCCATCTACTTATGTACCACTCTCTTACCTATATCTGTCGAAAAATAGTAGTGCGTACACTGATATGCTTCGAACTACACTGAGTTTTCTTTCTTAGTTTCGTTCATTAGTTCAAGATATTTAAGATCACCTCTTGGATGATTTTAGTTTAAGGAAGAAAAACTTACAGACTTAACTTACAGACTTAACTTAGACTTAACTTACAGACTTAACTTACTTTAGTTTAAGGAAGAAAAACTTAAGGAAGAAAAACTTAGTTTCAAGAAGAAGGCACATTTCAACTATTTCCTCAAATTACACTTAAAACTTCTATTAATCGTTAGAGAAATTTATTAATGTACAAAATTTATCGTTGAAATTATTAAGTGCAACAATAATAGGTTTTATCTATAAAATTGCCGTTTATTATGAAATAAGTTAACGTAATTTTTTCTATAATTTTATTTCTAATAATCATAGTCATCAATAATCATACACGCAATCGATGCATCTTTGCCAACGCATTGGCGGTTTATATATTAAACAGGCCTATTGGTCTAGTGGTTAGTGACCCTGACTTCTATGCCGGAGGTCTGGGTTCGATTCCCACCCAGGACAAATGTTTGTGTGATGAGTACGATCATTTGTTCTGTGTCTGGGTGTAATTTATCTATAATATTTATGTATTTAGAAATATATAAGTATGTTTATGTTGTCTAGTACCCATAACACAAGCTCTGCTTAGCTTGGGACTAGATGGCGTTGTGTGATGGTTGTGGAATATTATTATTATATTATTATTATTGACCGATAGAAGGGTGCTGGATGGGAGGCAAAAAAAATTCATAGGTGGTTTGTACTGCCTCTCGGGTATTGAATTCGTTTTCCGCCTAAAAAGTTATCCAAATACGGAGACGGAGACCTTTCAAGCCCAGCTCTTGTAACTTGAAGATCGTCTATTGCGCAGTATGAGTTCGCTTGTTGTCGTGCAGGAGTAGCGGAGACGAGCGATTAACTAAAGTTGGTTAGAAGCGTGCGAGCTTCTCCATCGTTGTGTTCAGTTATTCACAATACACATCTGCAGTATAGCTCATCCCGTTTGGTAAGAAACTATGACGAATCACACCGGCGCTAGACCACCAAACGATGACCATCACTTTTCTAGAGGTATTATTTATGTGATGACCCAAGATTCAACCAACTTACTAAGAACGTGCGTGTGTCAAACAGAATCCATTTTTATTGCAGGTAACAACGCAGTTCAAAATTCCTTTGATTGTGTATTTGTTAAGCAATACAAGCTATGTTTCGATGTGTACTTTACGTTGGCAGTCATTGAGTTCGTGAAGCACCCATTTTTCAAGCCTTTTTATCTTGACAATTTGACGTAGATGAACCAATATTGTTTTGATGCTAACTTAGTAAAATGCTGTCAATTCTGTCGTAGATAGAGTATCATCAGCTTCCACAATCGCCTTTAATTCTTCATTGTCGACCAAAGTTTTTCGGACGACCATGGTATTATATTTTCAGTTCGAAATTCCAAGAACAGAAGCGGGCAAAGCAATAAAATGTGGTGCGTTCGTTTGAAATATTTACTCCGCAACGATAGTCACATTCCACAATTACTCGAATTTTAACGTATCTTAGAAAAAGACTTAAATGTGATAAAATCAATAAACAAATGACAAATTCTACGTTTTTAAAACAAAATTAATTTGAAATTATAATTCTTAGCCAAAAGTTATTTTGGTTTGAATTAGCCAGTACTGCAGAACGGCAATTTCATTGGTATTATATTTTTTTAATTTAATTGTCACAATAACTTAACATAACCCAAACAGATATAAAAAGGCCTGTTATAGCGCTCAGTCCACCTGATGGTATTTGGATACTGAGGCCCATAAACATGTACATTTATTCACCCCTGAGGACCAAAATGGAATATCCTATTTCGGTAAAATACGAGTAGGTCCCCGGTTCTCTACACTCACCATACGAAACACAGCAGCATTAAGCTGCTATTTACGCTGGTATTCTGTGAGAGCGTGGTCCTACCCCGATCGAGCTGTTTCATTCATGCTGCAACCGTCATAGTATTTATACAATTAAATAAACGAAGCAAACAACAAATGGTTTCACAGGTAGAAAAACACTTTTCTTAAAATAATATCTACATTTTAAATCCCATTACGAGTGAATTGTAGTCTATTTTGGCTTCTTTTGATTCTTCTTTTAAATTTAATTTGATCTAGGGCTGCCACCCGCTAAATCGTTAAGCCGGAGTTAAGGGATTTTGTAAATAAGACGTTTTTGTTACTTTTCACGGAATATGCAGTGGCAGTGTAAGGATATCCTCTAACCTGTATCGCTACGTGGGTGTCCTAAAAGGTGACGCGACGGTGAGAAACTGAATTAAAATATGAGCATCAATATCTTCCTGATAACACCTCAAAATTATAAAAAGGCCCTAACTGCCAACCCGTCTGCCAAGCATGGCAACTATGGCAAAATCCCCGCTATGAACCAATCTATGAGGGAGTTCTGTGTTCAGTAATGGATTTTTATAGGGTGTAATGGATCGATGGATGAGAGCCTCGATAACGCAGTGAGCAGTGCTCTATAATTGTTACGGGTCCGGATGTGCAACCATGAGCAAGCATGTTAATTTTGTAAAACTCGTCCACAATACAAATGAATTTCTTAAAAAATCGTGTGTAAAAGTTTGAAAAAGGAAAAGCTTGAATTATTTATCATTCAGTACGGTGGTGGTCCCCGAAACTCGATCAGCAGTGGGTCCATGGAAAGCGCCTGACTCTGAGTGCTCATTTTTTCTGTCCCATGGCCTCCGCGTGGTGTGGGTGCAGTTGGAAGTTGCACAGAATATTGACTGACAAGAATACTTATTGAAAGTCATTTAAGGCTCAGTCAGGTTCGGAAAAAACTTTATTTTGGGATGAAACAGAAAGAAATACAACGGGACTTTCTAACATAAATTTTTCAATATGAGATTTTATACAATTAATATACTAGAAACAGCAAACAGTAGCAATCATCTTATAAGCAGGGGCTATTATAGATCATGTATCCTTTAGTGGTATAAACCATAATAAAAAATTTAAACTTTTTGATAGGTTTTGCATATTTTCTGCGCCTTTATTGTAATAGCGCATGCATTGACCAACGAAGGAATTACTGACTATTTGGAGTCGAGTAACTGGTATATTAATATTTAAAATGTCATTAATTATTATACTAAAATTATAAGAGCACTATCGGATCACAGAAGAAAAACGCGACACAATCCTTGATATTATAATAATTTTATCTTTGCTCATATTCCGATATAAGACGTACGTACGACACGTAGTACAGAGAAATCAAATCCAACACATAGACAAAAACCATTCCTCACCATTACATTAGATTATATAGACCACAAACCCTTATAAAATAACACCGATTCCTATCAAGGGTGATTCACGAAGTTATTGAATTTAAAAATAAAACATTTAAATTTGAATACGGAATCCTATCATTAATAAAATTAAATCCAAACCATGCATAACACGGCAAGACGTCAAGATACGGAAGTTCATTCTCCGTAGATCGGATAAAAATTTAAATTCAAAAGTTGAATGTATCCCAGGCTAACGTATTACATCTGGACGTCAAACACCTCAGTCCCTCTGCCACCGAGGGATTCGAGAATTAAAAATAAGTTAAATAAGTTACACTAATAAGTTTTTTACGTGGTAGAGCCATGCTGCAGTTATATTAGTAGTATAGTTGTAGCACGAATGGGTCGGCTCGACCGGGGAAGGACCACGCTCTCACAGAATACCAGCGTGAAATAGTAGCTTAATGCTGCTGTATTTCGTATGGTGAGTGTAGAGAACCGGAGACCCTCTTTACTGGAAACGAGGCATTCCATCTTAGTCCTCACGGGTGACAACGCATGTGCATTTTGATTCGTAATCGAGGATAGATGTAGATGTCTATGGGCCACAGCAACCACTTACCATCAGGTGGACTGTGTGCTCGTTTGTCACCCTATCATATATATAAAAAAAACTAAATGCGATAAAATCCGTACAATAAATTCTGGTCAATGTCAAGTATTCGAGTAAATTTCTTAAATAATTATCAAAGACAAGAACTTAGAGAATAGCAACCCTGGCAACATCGTAAGTTAGGTGTCAGATTATCGCGGAAATTTTCTTACGACGAATAAAGATGACAAGAAATTTCAAGTTATGCTGACTTTCTACCAACTCTTAATAACAAAAGTTTTAACAAGCGCCCGAACTTCGTCTTATAACAAAACACAAACAAAATCAAGGTTTTTCATCTTCAGGGACTATAGTTTAAATATCAATTATCTTCAATAAAGTTTTGAAATTTACATCGAAAAGGACATATCATCATCACCATCAGTCTCCAGCACTCTACTCCTGGTGAGTCTCTCCCACGGTGCGCTACTCAATCCCAGTGGACTTTAAGTTCGTTTTGTACTTCAGTTTAAAAAAAATACTACTACTAATATTTCTTCCCATTATCATCAAATCACAAAGAGCACACTTCTGAACATGGGCCTGAACCTTTCTGGACTTTAAGGAAGCATATGCCGTATTTTCTACACCGTACATTTAATATTTCCCAACTCCGGTCTATTTTTTTTAATAAGTACTACAGCTTCTGCTGATAAATTTTTGTTAAAGTTTAATTACAGTTATTATCATCATCATCATCATCAAAAGCTTATTAAAAAGTCCCTCTGTTGCCTCATATGAAAATCACGGGATGATATAGAACATTGAACTCTCTTGCACCTCCACTACACGTCTTTTTTTTTCATCTTTATACTAAATTCTAAAAACTCAAATAGAAAATTAAAAATTATATTTATTAGGAAGACAAAACCTAAGATTGCTGAATAAAAGTCTGTTTTCTGACATTGTTCGATGAGCCGTAAACGTAAAACCAGATTCAAGAGATCGTATTTGCTTTACTTTTATTAGTACTTTTTTGCATATCCCGTAAACCTTTATCTGACTCTCTTGCTTTTAAATATATCTCGGACGGTCGTATTTCGCAGAAACGAAACTCAAAAAATGATATTAAATTTTTTTTGTAACTAGCGATCTGCCCCGGCTTCGCACGGGTGATATCTGGATTCTATAACAGCGTCACTTACCGGGTCCAACTCTGCATAGGCATAGTGCCTTCATAGTTCATAACCTTCGCGAAAGTGCAAGCAATATGTTAACAAAGTTTTACTGCAATCTTATGAACGTTATGACATAAAATACGAATAAACATTTATTCATTTTTGTATAACAGATTATATTACTTTCGATTTTTCCACATATTTAATTTGTCTGAGCACTTGTGTCAACTGCTTGTTATATTCAATGGTGAGCCCTAATACTAGTTTGAGTTCTCACTCGTTTAAAAGTTCAGCCAATCTAATCGCAATAAACAATATAAAGTACTCTTTCGTATGTCGTACTTAAGTAACTTAACGTCTATACAATCCATACGTTTCATTTCCTTGTGTAGTACTCGACGCTACGTTGCGAAACGTATTAACATTAACTGAAAGGACTCAAGCGTAAGTTTCCCTTACTAGAAGGCCGTTGTCTCCATTACAAACATATACTATAAAATTTTACAAAATGTTCGATAAATCTCAATAATAAACACATACTATTCAAAAAGTTTACAATTCTCCTTGTAACAGCCCGTTTCCATTCACATTAGGCAAATCTGATTGAAGTTGGTCCGGTTAAACATTCCATGTGCCTGAAAAAGAAAATTGGATCCTTGCTTCAATTCTAAAGGAATGGCTTTTTAGAAACTTTCTAAATTAATTGTTAAACTAGAGAGTGATAAATAAATGTTTATACCTTTCATCATATGCAAGAAGTAAATGGAGTTAGGTGGCTTAGGAGAGTTCTTTGTGGCATTCCAAGGGGGAGTTTCTTGTTCAGCAATGGATTTATCGAAGGCTGTAATGATGATGATGATCATAAAATATATGTTCAAAACAATATTACATACAAGATTTCATGGGTGCGACTGGAGTCCCTCCCGTATACAAGTCATTCGATAACATTCATGGAAGTCAAAAAATCGGGTCACGAATAAATGTGAAGTGCCATACGAAATGGTTCCACAAGAGCCTCTTTTTTATAAGGTGCGACATCTGACAAATTGGAAGGAGCCGTTACAATTATCATTACTAGTCATACCAAAACTAAACAAAATTAACAGCGAAAATTTCGGTTTAGACTTTCTGTTATGTATTTTAGATCCGTTTTAGAGTTTATACACTTTAATATAATTTTCTAACTATCAATTCAATTGTTCTTGTAGATTGAAATAAATATTCATTATAGTAGCTTTTTTTAAAGATCTTAAGTGGTTATTTAAATAGTTTTGAGACGTTTTTCCTACATTAATTTACGTACAGATCTAAATTTCTTTAGTTAAACCCTCGCCAAGAAAGAGTATCGTGCCGTCAGGTAAGGGTGGCGTAAGAGAATCCACTACTTCATATCTCCCCGTGGATATCGTAAATGACGGCAGAATTAGATGGAACAGGAGGTAGGCAGAGGCATTTGCCTAATAACGACTCTAACTAATAATAAACTGCGGTTGACAACCCGCCTGATGTGAGGAAATCTATAACTCGTACGAATTAACTTGAGACCTGGGCCGATGACGTAATTGTCAATGTACGGTGTGCAAAATAATGCGTCGTAATATTTTTTATTTGAAATTTTTGAGATTTGCATGAGATTATTAACAAAAACAAAATAAAATGTTCTGGCAAGGGGTGAAGTAATAAGTGATATACTGTTGGCATTTTTATATATTTTAAATATTTATTTTATATAATATATATAATATTATTTTTAGTTAACGCGTCAAGGAAGGACAAAGAAATAAACATACACACTTTCTCATTTATCATATTGTTAATTTATTTATTATACACTTTATTGCACTATAAAAAGTGTTACAGAAAATATCGAACTAGAGTCGTGACGCGTATCCGTAACAAAAATGCTATCGGTACTGAGCGCGCACGGCCAGCGCGAAACGCGGTGCGGGGAGTCGGGAAGGGGGTCGCATTCCAGCGGAGTCTCAAGTTAATTCGTACGTGTTGTACAGGAGAGGCATATATTCTGCATTAACCTTTTTTATACTCTAATGGATAAATGAATAACATAGTGTGAGGGATATGTGACTAATATTCAATTTATTTTGCTGTACAATAACTTATAAAGCTTGTAAAAATCCTAAAAATATTATCAGTTACTTTACACAATACTATGACGTATATGACGGTTGAAATTTAAAATAGTAAGCGTTCCGAAACATCTGCCCGTTGATGAATTTTGACTTTGCATATTATTTTAATGGCAAAAGTTTACAGCGCTCGCTTTAATATTTGTTATTACAACCATCTCCAATTAGCTCTGCGATTTGAAGCTTTATTATTAACACGAGCGAAATTCGTCCAAAGTTTGTTTTGTGAAACAATGCCTTAAAAGTAAAACACACATCGATTTGCTTATACCGCTTTATTTAAATACCTCGAGAACGCAATGTACATCGTTTCTATGGAACAACAATATACCTTAACGATTTAGTAGTGCAGTGGCTAAACATTTATCTATAATGCTGCGATTCGTTTGTTAAATCCTGAAACAAATGTTACTATGGCCTACAAAAAAAAAAGTGCGAATCAGCTTCGACACTTGAAGTTTGTTTTAAGAACGTTTGTATCAAATTAGTCGCGTCTAGGCTTTCTAGCGTATATTTTACGTAACATTGTCACATTTAGAGTCAAGTCAACTAACTTGATAAAGTGACCAGTATAAAACTTATTCATTTATAAGAAATCAGAATTTTTTTATTTGCTTTAAACATGGTAGTGCAAAGATGTTAACATAGTGGTACGTCCTCATGTTTGTCTAATTTTTTGAATTGTCATGCAAATTTAAAAGAAGTTGTATTTTACATTGACTTATATATTACTGGCGTAAGGACCGTCCGACCGAACAACTAAAACAGACAAGTGCGCTGGCCCTAAAATTACAGTTTAGGGCCAACGCGAACCGGTCGATAGTAGTGCGCGCGCAGGACAGATTTGCCTGTCACAAATATGTCTAGTTGCATGGTAAAAGAATTCAAAAATTACGATACAAAGATTTAGAAAAAAACATGGAATATCGTATCATCGGTAAATAACCTTATATTATTTTTTTATACAATTAAATTATTATAGATATAAAAGCATTTTCAAAGTTTTATTTTACAGTTAGTTTAGTTACGATACCAAGATTAGGCCAGGGTTGGATTCAGACCCTCAAAAATATTGTACATGGAAAATAGAATTATACTATTTTAAAAAAATAATGTCGCGTTTGACGTTTCATGTTTCTTTTTCCCATGTACCGGGATTTTGGCGTCACGCGTCTAGTTTATCTATACGTTTAGTTTTTTGACGGTTTTATTTTTATTTATGTTTAATTTTTGTCTAAAGAACTTCTAAAGTAAAATGTTGAATATTGGTACCTAATGTATTTTGTATTCAATAAGTGTAAAACAAAAAGAGTACAAAAGAAACCATATCTGTTTAATTGAATATGGAAATTTGATTCATAAAATATTTTGAAATTCTGTTTTCAAACCGATTGCTTCTGGAGCATCGAATTTTTATCGTGGTAGCCCCTAGTTATAGTTGTATCAAGGATGCAACATAAATGCATCGATCGAGCATTGATTGACCAGAAAGGGAGCTAATTCTAATATCTTAATTTCTTCTAATTAAATTCTTATAATTAAAAAAAAACGCGATAAAAGTAAAGTAAAAATACAGAAATTCTCGGTATCATAGGGTTAATATTAAAATGTAAAAGGACCCAATAATAATACAAGTGGACCATTAGGTAAAATTATGAGATTTTAGGTTAGTATTATTACGATACTATGTACTACAAACTATGAAATAATGGTACAATTAAGATAATTATACTACGAAATCTGACCGTGGTTACGTTGTGTTTTGGTATGACGTTTGTATTATGACTGATGTGCTACTTTTTTTGTATGAAAAAATTATGAGTAAAATATTTAGATGGGCCTATCCTTCCTTTTAAAATCATTGTCATTTTAGTATACTTAGAGCTAAAAATAAGTTAATAGACTAAACAGAAAACTAATGGTAAACATGAGTCACAGACGGAACATTACATGTCATCATTTATTAATTTTATTATATTTTATGTCAAATTATTATTCAAGTGATAAAATAAAGTAAACGTAGAAAAGCTACAAATACAATTAAAATTCAAAAACCTCTTAATCATCTAAGTATTCCTCGACTGAATAAAAGCACCTAGTGAAAAGCCAGGAATGTAATTTCCTTTTAAACAATAATAGTGGCAGAGCTTTGAAACTTGGATCAAGCTTATTATAAAATTTACACACGAGCTGCCACGAGAGCCGTGGTAGCTCAGGGGCTTAGCGCTCTCTGTAAATTTCAAAATATGCGAGAAACTCGGGTTTGATCCCCACCGGCACCAATGAAATTGTTAATTTCAATTTTAAGCACTTAATTACCACGTGCTAGGCGGTGAAGACAATCATCGTCGGAAAACCTGCGTGTCTCAGAAATTAAAAAAAAATCGAAGGCATGTGAAATCCCCCAACACGCATTGGGGCAGCGCGGCGGACACTTGCTCTAAAACCCTCGCAGAAGTGAGAGGATGCCTGTGCCAAGCAGTGGGAAGTATATATGCTGTTACTTTGTTTTTATTTAGTAAACATTGGGTAAAACTACTTTTATGGATTTTATCGCGTTTAATTTAGTTGAATTTAATTTTTTTGACCACGATATAAATCAATCTTTGGACTAGACCTAAATTCAAGACAGGGCTAGTAATGGGTGTTATTGATGGTGGTAATAATATGTTTAAACAAAATTTATGTAACTTATTTAAAAAAAGTATAATGTAATTATTGGATGAATAAATTAGGAATTGCTTAGCTGAAACTAACATGTTAACATTCGCTCTGCAATACTACTGTCTTAAGTCGTGCTCTAATATCACGGCTCGTTTGTTCAGTTAATGGGTTTTTAGGGAAAACATGTTAGAGAAGCATCAATATTATCTTAACATGTTTATGTTCTTTCATTTTACACTCTTGTTCTAAAAATTATATTGATCTACTTGTATATTTTCGGTCTACTGTAGATGTTTTTATCCGTGTTATGTAGACACTTTTGTATCAGCCTGAGCGAGCCTATCTCTGAGGCAAAACGTTCAAAGAACTTCATCAATAGTGAATTTTCGTATAATTTAGTTTCACATAAGCGAAATTGGAATATGTGTTTATGTAATATGGTTTATTAAGATTTAAATAAAAGAAGTTATTTATAACAATAGTAATAATACATTTTTAGTTCCTATGTTAAATCTAAGTAGAAAATCTTTTAAACAACGGTTATTATTATTTAGAAATTGCCGTAATCCGGTGTTTTACATATTATGCTTGTTTAAGAAATTTTCAACAGTTTCCAGAACACTATTAGTGCTACTAGGTATAATTGAACGGAAGCTATTTGTGCGCACATCTCTCGAATATCCCCGATCCGCCAAAAAAGCGAGGCAGACCTACCAGCAGTGCCCTGAAACTTTTATTATACTGCATTTTTAGGCGTTGTATGCCTTCTGCGTGTAGTAGTTAACCAACAGATTGTAGATATAAAATGTTTGACAATATGACTTAAAAAATGAAATTTGCTTGTTTTGTTTGAATATGTACTAAAGTAATTACTATTTCTACCAGAAGACCTTATACCAGAGGAAAGCTCCAAGAGATTCATGTCGAAGGTTGTTCCCCAGATATAACTTACTAACTGTAACGAGCATTTACATTTATGAATTATGCCGATTTGTTAAGAAAAATCCTTATTATTTCCAGCGATTTGAAGATAGACCCAGTCACTACGGCACACGCCGAGGTTATAATCTGGTTGCTCCTGCCACACATCTCACATTATATAAAAATGGTCCCTACTACATGGCTATAAGGGTTTACAATCATTTACCTAATACAATAAAAGCCCTCCAGTGTCGTAAATTTGAAATAGTACTCAAGAGAATGCTTATTGTAAAAACATATTACAGTTTGAATGAATATTTTAATGATAAATTATAAATCAATTTTTATTATTTGACAATTTTCTTTATTTCTATTTACATATTTGACATTGTTAGTATTTTTCATCAAAATTTTTAAACTTTATATACATAATATAAATAACGAATGATCAGTTGACAATATTTAATGAAATTTAATTTTTAAAACAAATGTGTAAGTATTATTTAGTCTGACATTTTATAATATAATTTATATATTGTGTACCATAAATACTACTATAAATACTGTAACTTGAATGAAATGAAAACGAATTCTATATTTATTAAAATTTTAACTCTGTTTTAATATGCTACGCCCGTACAGGGTGTCACATGTTCTGTAAATATATTGTTCCAACTTTATACTTTGTGACATGCTATAAAGAATTATGAATTGAATTGAATTGAATTGACCTATTAGACAACTTTAATAGGCATGCCCTCTAACTTGATTGTAACCAGAATAACCACTTCGTAGTAACATTGCGTATCTATATAGCTTTTATAGAAGAGCTACTACGTCTTTTACGAGTATACCAAATGACACAATGGTTTATAAGACTTGACGATTAATGCATTTACTTTATTTCTTAATCTCATTCAAACGTCAAATGTCTTAATCGTAATTTTACCAATTTCAAAAAGGAGGAGGTATTCAATTCGAGTGTTTTTTTTAATGTGTGTTACTTAATAACTTTTCTCTGGGTTGTGCTTCTCTTATGATACCATATGAATTTAATCAAAGTTTGACCAGTCGTTTTAAAGTTATCTTTACTAATACTTATTTAATTGTCTTCGAATACATTGATGATGTTCTCATTTTAAAATTGAAGTCGATTGTGCTAAATTTTTAATTTTACTACTTGTCTTGTGGCCAGTTGCTTCGTGCTTAACTATTAAATTTATCAAGACTACAATCTATATTAAAACTACAGTATGTACAGAATACACATTGACAGCTCAAGCTAAGTTCATCCTGATAGCGTAGTGCTCTCTTCTTCCTCGGCAGTACCGAAGTATTGGCGACTACATGGCTACATATATCGCGATAGCTCCAAAATTCGCGTTATAGCGTTGTATTCAACCTATTTAAAACTCTACTGAAATATTAGCAAACTTTGATGATATTAGCAAACTTTCAACTATCTTCCAGAATATTGGTAAAGATATTTTAAAAATATTTCTATTAAAATATTTACAAAGGTATTTGCATATTTGCGCAAACATAAAAATGACTATTAAAATAAGCTAAATTGCGAAACTAGCCAACAACAAAACGAAACTAACTTATTTCTGTGTGCTCTTTTCAAGCCCAGGTTTGCGAGTTTTTAAACTTAACGAAGAGAGAGTTTGCAGACAACTTTGGAACAAGTATTCTCCAAAATGTTTCATAACTGCAATTTAAAATAAAGTTTCAATTTCGTATTAAATGATATATAAATATGATAAATATTGGAACTGCTCTTGAAAACGTTACTTATATAATTTGTAAATAAGTATGTTTTAAAAAAGGAGAATATTTATGTAACCTTAAATACGTAACCTTTTAACTTCTCATCGAAGGTATGGTGATTGCGTCTTAATTCTTCAATAACAAGCAATTGGCCATAAACACACTTAAGATTCCTACTAATAATAGTAATAATAATGTCCTCCAGACCGAATTTTGGCCACGGCGGCCTGCCTCAACGGAGGCTAGCCATCGGCGCAGAACAGGATTATAGTGCTCAAGTGTATGCGCAAGCATAGGTACACTCTCTATTCCCTCCCATAATCCGATGGGACGGTAAACCGACACGACCGGGAGAGAGATCAGGCGTTGGTATTGCTTTACGTGCTTTCCGAGGCACGGGGGTGAGATACCGCCAACTTCCTGACTATTGGCAGCTACTGACAATTTCTTGAGAGAAAAACTTAATAATTGATTTTTTGGCCCGACCCGGGGTTTGAACCCAGGAACTTATGATCAGCAGTCGCACTACTACATCCACTAGACCAACGAGGCAGTCAAGATTCCTACTACTACGTCTTGAAATATTCAAATTTTAAGTAATATTAGCTAGCGTCTTGTTTAGAATATGTGAGACGTATTTAGGTTGTTCCTTTGGCTTGAATAGAAATAGTATAATACAAATAAAAGCTGAAAGGGCTTACTTTGAAATCAAAATATCGAACACCCTAATAGCTCTGTGACTGAATACTGCCAAGTGCTCAAACTGAGGAGTAGGTATTACGTTTTAAAATTAATAAAAATTGTGGGTGCGCCGTAGATTTCATAGTGTCATCACATGAAATAAATAATATTTTTAAATTTATGATGGGGCTCACATGGGACTGGAGATAAAGGCCCCTAAAAATTAATTAAGAAAAATAATCATTATTTTTCGATTTAAGAAAATAAATTTCGTTTGTGAAATATCGTAACATATGTGTTTATTCAACACATCATGCTTGGCGGTAAAGGGAACGTTTTTTTTTTATAAGTATACCAGCACGTCTAATAAAGAATATTTCGGGGACATGTTTTATGGCCGCCAACACGGTAGTGTGCAAAACTCTTTTCTGCCAAAACCCCTTTTAACAATGGGTGCGTTTGGCAGAAAAAAGCGCTAGCAAGCGCTTACTAGCGCTAAAATAGTTTTCGGCCAGGACACGATTGCTACCTTAGTAGCGCTGACACAATCCGCCATTTTGCACATTTTGCTTATTTAATTTGTTTGTTTTGATGTAGAGTTTATAAGTTGTTTTGTGCAATATTAGTTTTAAGTCATATAATGACTACTAACTAATATACATGTTATAAAAAATTCATGATTGGTAGGTTTTTAATATGAATACTTTACAAACATACCTATATTTGAATTGGGTTAGGTTCCCCGGTTAAAACTAACTTCGTGTCGTAGAGGAAAATAGCTACTTACGATTTGACAGCGCTTACCGCTTACGATTGCCATTTTGCTTACAAGCGCTTGCTAGCGCTTTTTTCTGCCAAACGCACCCAATGAGAGGCTTGCGCCTAGCAAAAGAACATAATATAGTTAAACCTTATTTTTAACGCAAGTAAGAATAGAACAGTAACTAATTCATTCCTCTATGATTAAATGACATGCATATGAAATTTCGTGTCTTTGTGTATTGTTTTTAAATTTAATACTGATCAGTTTGATTATGTTTATCGTAATATTATTGACGTTACGTTATGGTTATTGTCTCTCAATAATTTCTTCTAAAAGTTATCTACCGCGTAAAACATAGTCCATAATAGGGCTTGAAATACCCACGCAAACCTAGAGACTGTATATTGTTCTACCCGTAACCTTCCCCGACCGAGGAAGGACCACACTCTCACAGAATATCAGCGTAAAATAGTAGCTTAATGCAGCTGTTTCGTATGGTAAGTGTAGAGAATCGGAGACTGTTTTTACTGGAAACGAGGCATTCTAACTTAGTGCTTAACGGGTGACAACACATCTGCATTTGATTCGTAATCGAGGATAGATGTAGATGTTTATGGGTCACAACAACCACTTACCATCAGGTGGACTGTGTGCTCGTTTGTCACCATAGCCTATAAAAAGCATATAAATAAGTAAAATAATTCAATCGAAGAAGAATCATCAAATTTTCATTTCATTTTTATGAGATAGACCTTTAACATAAACCCAAAAATATCGTTGTCTATTACTGAAAGTATGAGCAAAATTAACCGTTACTGTAATAGCCTATTAAAGTTCACTGCTGAACATGGGTCTCCCGCAAGGATTTCCTAACAGGGTGTTGTTGGTTGTTGCCATGCTTGGTAAGCGCAATTTTTTTATTTTTAGTCGTAATTGTGAACATACTGCTGTCGATTTCCTGATTTGTTTCCTCTGTCATCTCTAACAACACGCACAATACTACATGCGGTAGTGGAAATTCCAATACCGCCGCTACACAATAAATACTGTCTTTTATTTCATGCCGGCACACCGCCTGCAACTTTACAAGGCGCAGGTTCGGCCGCACATGGAATACTGTTCCCATCTCTGGGCTGGGGCTCCCCAGTACCAGCTCCTTCCACTTGACCGCATCCAGCGCAGAGCGGCTCGAATCGTCGACGACCGAGTGCTTTCCGATCGGCTCGACTCACTGGCGCTGCGAAGAGATGTTGCATCTCTTTGCGTATTTTATCGCATCTATCACGGGGAGTGCTCTGAGGAATTGTTCGGATTAATCCCAGCCGCCAAATTTCGTGAACGCACTACACGGCAAACGTCCCGATACCATCCACACAATCTGGATGCTTGGCGGTCCACCACTGTACGTTTCACAAGGAGTTTTCTTCCACGTACAACCTCTCTGTGGAATAGTTTACCACCGGCGATTTTTCCGGACCGATACGACCTGGGGACCTTCAATAAAAGAGCTTACTCCTTTCTAAAGGGCCGGCAACGCACCCGCAATTCTCCTGGTGTTGCGGTTGATCATGGGCGGCGGTAGTCACTTAACGTCAGGTGAGCCGCATGCTCGTTTGCCCCCTCTTCTATAAAAAAAAAAATACTGTCACTAAACGGTTTGCAAATATTTAGAGTAATACTTACATTATCTGAAGAGCAAAAGCTACAATATCTAAAGAAAATAAAACATTAAATTCGTAAACAACATTGCGTAAATAATATATTTTAAGTAAAGCAAATTTAAATTAAAAATAAAGTGAAAAATGTTTTAAGTTTTGTTTGTTGATAAATAATTTTCTAGGCGCCTGCCAAATACAAACAAAACTCAAATAGGTATGCTTGCTTGAATTGCAAACGATTGAATTGGAAAGTTGGTTAAAGTCAGAGCCTCTTAATAAATCTTAACTGTCTTAGCGGTTCTAAAACAGCAGTAGGTACTTGTGATTTTATGTTCAACAAAAGTTTAGCTATTCCTCTTAAACTTTACTTCTACTTGATAACAACTCCAACCGTGTTTTATCGATGGCTGTGTAGTAGCTCTCCCTGATTTTGTCATATACGGGAGAAACGCTATTTACAATACTTATGATAAATGCCCGGTCAATAAACTGGTAGTGCACTTTATCACTTTTTTTACGTGGTAGAGCCATGCTGCAGTTATGTTAGTAGTATAGTTGTAGCACGAATGGGTCGGCTCGACCGGGGAAGGACCACGCTCTCACAGAATACCAGCGTGAAATAGTAGCTTAATGCTGCTGTATTTCGTATGGTGAGTGTAGAGAACCGGAGACCCTTTTTACTGGAAATGAGGCATTCCATCTCAGTCCTCACGGGTGACAACGCATCTGCATTTTGATTTGTAATGGAAGATAGATGTAGATGTCTATGGGCTGCAGCAACCACTTACCATCAGGTGGACTGTGTGCTCGTTTGTCAGCGTATTCTATAAAAAAAAAATCTCTCACAAAATGGAATACACTATATATATATATATATATATATATATATATATATATATATATATATATATATATATATATATATATATATATATATATATATTTATCCCCTCGTCTGTCCAAACGCCATATTCTGGCGTCTCAAATAATATGCGCATCTGTTAAACGCCATAATATGTCGTCGAGTGACAGCAAACTATTTATGATATATGACTTTAATATACTTACTTAGTATATATATATATCATATACTTAGTATACTTGTTATATACTTACTTAGTACTTCGGAAAGTGCTCGACAGCATATTGCGGGTCATTTTTGCCAATATGCGCCATATTGACCAAAATGACCCGACATTCGAGTGGATATATATACGTTGGTCATACATATATACGGATTAAATGAACTTATAATGGAATTAAAATAATGGCGACAGTGTAAGAATATCCACTGCCCCATAATAACGACTAGAACAAAAACTGCGGTTGCCAAGCCGCTTGCCAAGCGTACCAACTATGGAATATATCCCTCCAATGAGGTAATCCATGGGGAGGCCTACGCTCAGCAGGGGATTTCATAGGCCGAGAATATTCATATTTACGTGCTTCTGGGTGTGGCGTAGCCACATAAATATATGTCAAAAAATTAAAAAGATAGTTCTGACTGACAACTGTCATAAGCGATATTCACTTCGTTTCCTTAAATATAAAATGTAGTTGCTAAATGAGTAAAAAAGCCTAAATTCTTACAAAATTGTGTTAGCCTTCTGCTTAAAGATTTGTGTGTTATTATAAACTGTATTGTGATAGTAATAGTACTGTTAGTGTGAACTTTAAATGCGTTTGTGTTCTGTCCGAAATCTGTGTAATCTTTCTCTTGTAATTCTCAATTTATGAACATTTATTATTATAATAATAAACTCTAATTTGTGTATATTGTGAATTGTGCAGCTGTATACAAGGGAAATAAACATTATAACAGTGAACAGTGAGTATAATTTTATCACCAATTTCACTACACTGGTGACCCCGACGTGATTATGGCGTAGCCACATAAATATATGTCAAAAAATTAAAAAGATAGTTCTGACTGACAACTGTCATAAGCGATATTCACTTCGTTTCCTTAAATATAAAATGTAGTTGCTAAATGAGTAAAAAAGCCTAAATTCTTACAAAATTGTGTTAGCCTTCTGCTTAAAGATTTGTGTGTTATTATAAACTGTATTGTGATAGTAATAGTACTGTTAGTGTGAACTTTAAATGCGTTTGTGTTCTGTCTGAAATCTGTGTAATCTTTCTCTTGTAATTCTCAATTTATGAACATTTATTATTATAATAATAAACTCTAATTTGTGTATATTGTGAATTGTGCAGCTGTATACAAGGGAAATAAACATTATAACAGTGAACAGTGAGTATAATTTTATCACCAATTTCACTACATGGGTATTCCTTTCTCCTGGTTCCATGATCCCGTCTTTTTTCTTTTGATAAAATGTGAAACGGCGTCATCTCTTCTATAAATTGTTTTCCTTTATTTTGATTTTAACAAACGGTACCATCTCTTTAGGATTTTGTCATGTACCGTGGAGTCAGCTTGCGTACGTAAATTGCACGTGGTGAAAGATCTAAATCCGAAATAATAATTTTTGGTCATACAATTATTGCTCCATACGGGAATTGAACCCACAGCTCTCAGCGCCGCAAGCAATTGCTAATTTATTAAACAGTGGTTTATTTTATTGCTACAAAACTATACAAGAGTCCTACTAATAAAAGCAGGTATTGCCTTAGTTATATAAGTATCGAATTGCACCAACAAAATGGCTACCGATGCAAGATGCCACTGCCGCAGTGCTATTATTATATCAAATCCGGTGACAGGAACCCACCATAAATGACAATCATGATGTGTAATTTTTCTTATTGAGATAAATACTACAAAATTGTTGTTATGATAAAATCATGTGAAAGTAAATTAGAAATTAACTTCTAAATGCAAAAGTATTATAAATTCTGACGTTAGCATATAATTTTAGCTGTTAGCAACACGCGCTATTTTATTGATTCAAATATACTTTTGTATAATTTCTGCAGCTGGTGATAAGGCGACTAGTTCTTTTCTTGCTTAGAGGCTAAGTTTAGCCATTCAGCTAAGAAAGACAGCTACATACCGCGTGGAGTTGGACTGAATGATAATATAAGTTTTTAATTTTAGTTTTCTTTGATTATGGGTTTTTAATATTATTTTTATAGGATAAAAGTGAAAAACAAGTACACTGTCCACCTGATATTAAGTAGTTGTTGTGGCCCATAGACATCTACATCTATCCTCAACTACGAACCAAATTGCAGATGCGTTGTCACGCGTGAGGACTAGTATGGAATACCATATTTCCCGTAAATGGGCTCTCCGGTTCTCTACATCACTACACAAAACACAGCAGCATTAAGCTGCTATTTTACGCTGGTATTCTGTGAGAGAGTGGTCCTTACTCACTTGAGCTGACCCACTCGTGTTACAACTACACTACTAAACTACTAATACAGCTGTAGCATAGCTCTACCACGTTCAAGAATTGTATATATTTCAATATTATATTCATTCTTTTTACTTTAATTTTTTCAGAACAAACATGGGATTAAAATCTTTTATTTTCTATTGAAAACAAATATCATTTCCAAGAGAACCCTGTCCAGATGATAATATTTGCTAAAATAAATTGTTTTGTTTTTCGAGTTCAATGGGCCGTTGTTTCAAATAATAATCAGAGGAATGGATCATGGATATATAAAGAATTGTAATGATTTTATAACTTACACACACTAATATTATAAATACGAAAGTAACTATGTGTAAAAATGATGTTAGTATATCTGTTTGAGATTAGTAGACTTCGACACCGTTTGACCGATCATGAAAGTTGGCACATATAAGTATTTTTTAACGGAGAAGGCTTTTATGTAATCCATTTTTCTATAACGATATGTAGATGGCACTTCAGGACATCAACTTCTTTATAGTTCAACCGTAAACACTGTAAGGACAAAGTCTGCCGGGTTTTGTTGATATTGTAAAAAAAGTAAAAGTATAGTGGTGGACCATGTAGTGGCGGTGCAAGTATATCCACTAACCCATAAGGGCTCGTCGGTATGGTAAGGGACGACAGAGGAAAACAAATTAGGAGGTTGGCCTCAGGTCTTCATATTAACAGCTAAAAAAACTACGGCTGCCAACCAACCTGCCACGCATGGTAATTATTTAAAATCACCCCTATGAGGTAACCTATGCAGCCTTGTATTCAGCAGTGGACTATTGATAGGGTGTAACCACAGAAGCTGTAACAGTACCGGTAAAAGTAAAGTAGTACGTCCCATTGAAATGCCTAGCTCCCTTTAACTTCTGGGAGTTTTAATGCGTGTAGGAGAGTTGTACGATGGCGTACTTATGTACTCGTAACTTTTATATGTTTTAGTTTCTCAGACATACTACGTTTTCATACATCGTCGAGAGTGTTGCTAACCAATACTTATATAGTTCTGCTTATTAATTCTATTGATGCCAGTGGAAATCGAATTTGAATTACTTTAAGACAAGCACCCAGCTGATTGTGGGCGTCCCCCACTAGAGGTAGTGACGAACTGGTAAGATATTCAGGAAGTCGATGAATGTTGGTGGCTCAGGGCCGTACTTTGTAGCATTCCTATGTCGAGTCCTATGTTCAGCAGTGAACTTGTGAAGGGATGCGGTGACGATGGTGATAAGCACACAGCCTAAACTATTACGACTCTACCAAACTGCTATGCCTCTCATTAGAATTAGCTTACATAATTTATACTCGTACGTTATTTTATTTTCACTCAACTTTAATTCTTTGTACTCGTAGCAATTCAAATATTACAAGTCTAAAGTGATATAAACAGTTCTTTATTGAAATGTATGATACGGTTTTCGAGAATTTACCCTAGGCATTATTAAATTTTAATTTTAATATAATTATTTAGATTTTCTAATAGTTTGACAGTTTTATAGGTTTCATAAGTGGTTCCATGAATATAAATGATCACTATATGTAAAGCAGTTGCCATTAACACCTATTACTAAAAATCAAAAAAATCAAGATATATTAACCAATATGCATGTTGAGATTTAGGTCTAGAACAATCCTAATCAATCCACGTCGTAGCCAACAATTTTTGATCTTCATTGATTTTTTGTGGGAAATATACCGAGTGCATGGTGAGTTTAAAACATGGAAAAACTCTCCTTACGGCACAAAAAAGTATTTAATAATTTTTATAATCATTTCTGAAATATTTGAAAGTTAAAGTAATGATATATTTAGTAGTAAATATATGACATAATATGTCCGCCCCACTGCTGCAGACAGGCCTCTTATTATTTCAGAGAGCGTTATCAAGCAAAGGTTCGTAGAGGTTCTTTGTGCAGGATTCTTTACGATATTTTAACTCGGGTTAGCTCGGGTTGTCCGAGTACTGTATTATTTACAGCGAGCGCTAAAGAATAATATAACTCAAATCGTGTTGTATACCTTTATCCTGTTATTTTCATCAACTCGTCTTTACTGCACCAATCTAAATCCCCAATTTAAATGTGATTCATTGGCAAAATTACGGACGATTACCGTACAAAACATCTTCCTCCTTGTTGTCAGTTACGAGACTCGTAGAGTATTTTAGTCTGAGATAAAGGAGATGGCCAAAGCACCATGTATTGGAGGCCATAAGATGTTCATAACGATATATTCTCTTACGACGCCACCACGAGTCACAAAAATCAATATAGCTGAACCTGATAGACGGCGTTGCGTTGGAGATATTATTAAATTTTATATTTACACTGCAAAAACACCGACTGAACGTAACTATCAAGTGTCTGTGAAGAATGTTTGTGACAGACATACTAACAAACGTCAGGATGATCACGAATTCCAAGGGAAAGCTGGGAAAAGTTAGTACATTATATAAACAGTAAATTCAAAACTACAAGAACAAAAATAAACAACAAAAATCGAGTTATTCATAAAATTTATTAAACGTGACCAAGATTGATGTTTATTTGCAAGCGTTCTATAAAATGAGGTTACGGCGTTCAAGATTCTAAAAATGATTACGATACGATAAAGATAGATGACTGCATCGTTTAAAGAACTATTGCTAAGATGGACAATAACGACTGCATTCGATTTTAACTCATTGTTACCTGCCCGTGTAATAATTTATTAAAGATTTTCAAAGGGAGTTTCTGTTCGAACATTCGTAACAATTTTATTTAAAACTCAAGTGCCAAACTACGTGTGGTATTAAGGCTTGGTGAATCCATTCTCGAGGCTACTGCGTACAATGGAAGCATACAACCAACTTCTCAAACAAATTCTATTAAACAAATTGAGCGCCGTTGTAGCCCAGATAGCTAGCACTCGCTGTAAATTTCACAGTACGCGAGCTTACTGGGTTCGATCCCCGCCGGCATCAATGAAATGGTTGTAATGTTTGCAGTTTTAAGTGCTGATTTACTACGTGCTCGGTCGTGAAGGAAAACATCGATAGGACACCTACATATCTAATAAATAAGAAAAAAAATATTTTGAAGGCATGTGAAGTTCGCCAAAACGCATTGGTGCAGCGCGACGGATACTTATTTGACCTAAAACCCTCTCAGAAATGAGAGGAGGCCTGTGCCCACCAGTGGGACATATATAGGCTGTAACTTTAACTTTATACTAAAAATTATTTGTGATATAAATCTCCAAGGCGTTACCTTTAAAGTCCATATTTTGTGATATTATTTTTGTCACTAAGCAAAAATACTATTAATATGTAAATATTTGTTATTTTCTTTACTTTGACTACGTGTTACATTTTTTAACTTGACTACAGCGACACATATCGGATCCTAGCATAGCTATGAACCATCGTCTTGAAGAAATAAATTATTGTGCAAGTGTTACCTCAATTGATTACGGCCTAATAATTATAGAATATATATATATATATATATATATATATATATATATATATATATATATATATATATATATATATATGTGTGTGTGCGTGTGTGTGTGTATGTGTGTGTATCGGGCTGTAACTTAAAAATACTCAACTTATAAAAAGTGTTTAATAAAAAAAATTGTATTGAAATTATTTATTAAATTTTTCACATTGCGGGTTTGATGTCAGTGTTATAAGTACTTTTACGGCTTTCTAAATTTTGAGTAAATTCGCATTTAAATTTATCGCGTTACTTTATTGCGCTATAGTTGGAATGGGCAGAATTACAACTGGGTCACCATGAAATCTAGTGTAATTTAATTTCTACTTTTTAACATTATAATTCACCATTATAACGTGTAACAATTTAATAATTTATTTCTTATATACTTGTTATGTATTATCGTTATAAATTGATTATTAATTAATAATTATATACGTTGTAGAGCCACACTTCAGCTTTATTATGTCTGTAGAACGAATGTGTCGGTTCGACCGGAGAGGGACCACGCACAGAATTCGAGCGTAAAAAAGCAGTTTAATGCTCCTGTGTTTCGTATGTTGTGTGTGACTGGAGAGCTTTTTTACTGGAAACGACGCATTTCAGTTTAGTACACAGGGGTGACAACGCATCTGCATTTTGATTCTTTATCAACGATAGATGTGGATGGCTATGGGTCGTAGTAATCCCTTACAATCAATCGGACAGTGGGCTCGTTTGTCACCATTATTCTATAAAAATGTCATACAAGTGTATAATTAGAGAGAGTAATATTTTTTATTCAAAAATTGATAAATTCTTTACCGCGGATAAGGTCATCGGGCGGTAATGATCGGGCGATTGTTATATTGGTCATGGAACGTTGGCTGAGTGCTCAAACTCAGGACGCATTAAAATAATTTTTGCCGGCCTGTTAGATTAGTACAATATGGATTGAATAGAACTAGCAGATGCTTAAGCTTTTCGCCCTTAAACGCATCTTATGACATGCTAACATAAATAATTTGTCACATCATTCAACCATTATTGTCATCGTACAACTATTTGTCACTTCAGGACCTAGAAAAATTAAACATATTTTCTAACCCTATCAAATTACCCCTGAGGGTGATTATCATGTTTTTGCGTTCATTTTCTTATCTCTTCCTCATTACACCTGTTTAATAAAGACGTATAGCGATTTCAGGCAGTAATTTAGTTGAAAATTTGATTTTGATTCACAAATAAAAATAATGCCAATAGGATTTTAATCAAATTTAAGTAACAATGCCAGTTAATTATTAAATATGTTTGTAAAAAGGTCTATTATTGTTTATTATAAATCTGTAACATGTTTTCTTACTTTAAAATAAATTCAAAATTCAAATAGCTATCTTTAATACATAATTATGTTAAGTATATATAAGAGAAATTCACTTAAAATGTTTATATGTGAAATCTATTCCCTTATGCCGCAAATGACTTACAAGGTTTTGGCACAGCTGCCAACGAGATGGTAATAAATAATTTCACCTCGTATCTAGCGGTAATTCAAGTTAATACGTTAATAACATAATAATATTTATGTATATAGGAAATGTTCAGGATTCCCGAGTATATACAAATAGCATAGAAATCAAAATTTTTCAGTTTTGGCAGTTATGAAGAAGTCAATGTTTAGGGTTTTCTCCGCAATCTGCAGGATCAAAACTGTGACGAGGATATCCACAGTTGGAAAACAATAAATAATATAGCTGCCTTATATATAATGGCAGCATTAATGAATTCTCTGCCCCATGTCATTGCGTTGATTTCGTAAGAGGTAAAAGAGGAAAATAAAACCACCAAAACCAACCAAAAAGTTACCACCTTCTACCCTATTTCTGTAACCAAATGACAGTGTACGCACCGCTGTGTTTTCGTTTGAATGGTATATCTATACCAATGCTAGCTATCTAGCTAGTATCGGTGTTCACGGAGTGCAGTAGACACATAACATCAGATGAACAGTAAATTCATTTGTCACTTCATTATTATTAAAAAAAAACTTCCGACTCCAGGCTTCTGCTAGGAATTTTTCGACAGAAAAATCTAATAGATTCTTCTAATGGATTTTGACCCGACTAAATATTCGAACCCGGGAAAACATGTTCAGAACTTACGACCGCTAAACAAATAAGGTAGTATCCGACAAAGAAACATGATTCCCGAGTGGCGGCTTCAGTCACGACGATTAATAATAAATAATGAATAATGATTAATTTATGCATAAAGCCGCCTAAAAATATCTAAACAGTAATATTTTAAACAATTAAAATTCAATAATAAGCAAACACAACGTAAGTAAGTGTCCTAAGACGCCATAAATTTATTAATAAGCCTTTAGAAAGATCCTTGGGAAAGATCAATGTATACATTTGTTTATCCCATTTACGTAATTTTTATATAATCATATACGGCCATTTCTATACAGGGGGGGGGGATAAGCGTTACAAAACGTGCGGGTTGGTGCCTTGACCTCTGTAAATTCCGGACGTGTCGGTGGAGTTCACGCCCGTCACTCCACTCTCTTACCTCATGTGCGCGACTTATATTAGATTTTATACCTCGCTTGCCTCTTGGCACCTTGTGTTTGGCGACTTTATTAGTGCTCACATTGTAGCGCGCAAAGCACGCCGTCCTGGGTGACAGTGGTCTTACAGTGAAGTTCATCGGACGCTTGTTGTGGTGCACAAAATACGTGCGTAACTCCCTTTCCTGGCTTCGTGGTTTTACGGCAAATCTTTAGTAGAGTGAAACACACCCGCCGCTTCAGAGGTGGCCATGTATTTTAAATTTTGTGTCGCTTGTTGCATTAGGCAACAGTTTGGTACAGCAAAGAACGCGACCCTTTTGTTTTTTTGTACATGGGGAAATGCCTACGCATACCCGCCTCGCGGGGGCAAGGACGGGTTATGTCGGACTCGCACCGACTAAAACCCCATGGTGTTCCACCTTTGTCGCATATTGGCAGGGCTACGGGAACGCTTTCGCACACATCCGCGGCCCCACTAGCGCCTGCCGCCCCATGGCAGCACCTCCTCGGGAGAGGAAAATTCCTCCCCGTTCTCCTTCACAGGTAAGGCGCACCAGAACACATGGCGCGCCTTCCTCCACGGCCTCCAATTACGTCTGTGCAACAGACGCCCCCGCGTATGATGCACAAAGGCCATGGGGCCAGGAAAAACGAGCACTTAGAAGTACTAGCCTTCCCGACCCCAGCGGCGGATCTGGTCTATGGCTCCGCCGCCAACCAAGATTCGGCTGCGGAGGGTAGGGAGAGCGGCGCCTCGCAATACCGACAATCCTCTCCCCCCGCAGCCCCACCACCACCGCATCAACGGTGCGGCCCCGTTTGAGTCGCGGAGGATAGGGCGAGTGGCGCATCGCCATACCAACACTCCTCTTCCTCCGCGACTCCACCTCGGCTGCAGCGGTAGGTGAGGAGGACACACCTCTCACCGCAGTCCACCAACACACATCCGAAGTGGGCTTCCCAAGCACACTCGGAGTGGCCACCTCGGGCCGACCCTCCACCTTGGACCAGCCATATGGGTTCCTCTTTGTTTCGCCGTGGGTGACCAAGCCACGGCTTCTAAGCCCCCCCGCCACGACAAGGCGAGAACCCGTTCGGGGGGGAAAGAACGCGACCCTAAGACAATACGATCACTACCGCGCAATAGATAATTCATTTAGACTGCGCAATCTCCAAAAAGATGTAAAGGAGCGCATTGCCGAATTCAGAAATGATAAGTGGGATAATCTGCTGGAGGATATCGAACCACCTCAAACTGCCTAAACTGCCTCTGGTAGTTGAACCGAGCTCTGAAAGCTGAAAAATCCTCACCTCGCCTTTAACGACTCAGCGGCTGCAGTCTCGACATAGATAGCGACTCCATCGCAAACTACCGATCGCTAAATAATAACAACAATAATTGCTTGCCGTAACGATGCTTACAATAAATGCAAGTCTCTACAGCCGAAATTCCGTGCAAGATTGTTAATTATCTTTACTTTATGTTGTTGTTACCCTAACGAAAAACGTATTCATAGTGCGGGTTTTCTTAAAAAAATGTTGGCTGTTAAAAAATAATAGGGAAAATTTGTAGACATTATTTTATAAAAATAATTGCTTTTCTTTGAAAATTGTACAGAAATAGAAGAAACCTTTTCTTATAAAAATATTTTGTATGTAACTTACAAGTAGCTTTTACCGTTTCTAAGAATTGAACTAACTTGTTAAATTGAATAAAACTAAATTTACGGATTTTATCGCGTTTATTTCACTACTTTTACTTATTTTTAATTCCCGACGTTTCGGGTGCTTTACAGCAACCATGGTCACGGGGGGGACTGAGATGTTTGACGTCCCAATGTCATAGTTAGTCCGGAAACTGAAGGTAGCCGGCCATAAAAATAAGTAAAAGTAGTGAAATAAACGCGATAAAATCCGTAAATTTAGTTTTATTCAATGTGTAGTGTTCGCGTAAATTTAAGAAATCATTAACTTGTTAAATATCAAAGGACATAAAAGTTTGCCTCTTTGCAACACTATTATATGTTTGTCTCGATTTGACAACGTTGACATTACCTACATATCATTTATTTTATGCTACACATTTTATAAAACATATCATATATTTTAATATATAAAATTTAGTTTATATAATATTTTCAATGGTGGGGGACAGTGACGCAGGCGCAGGCCCGGTTTCGAGCTGCGTTAAGTAAGTACAACCCGAAAAGTATAACTGGTACAACTTGTCCAAATAATTATATATACACCTATTTCGAATCTATCGTTGTTTATTGAATGGTTTGTTTAGAGACTGTAATTTTTACATAATTTTTACATAATAAACATATTTTTTGTAATTCTGTAAAGGTACAAGAATTCACTATCGTCTAAATCTAAGGGATTTTCACTTTCGCGCCGGTTTCGTGCGATTTGCCGCCGCATAACCGTAACACGCCTGTGTTCTAGTTCTGACAAATACCATGCTAAATACGATTCCGCCATAATAACTTAATACTTTTATTATAACCTTATATTATAATAGATAAAGATTATTTATAAAACTGTGAAACAACTTATGATCGTAACAAACACTTAGCGGACTGTCAAAAATGGTAGTTAAAATAATAGCAAACATAACAAATAATTGTAAAGTTTACGATCGGTACCGATCGCTTTGACAGTACAGACTACCAAAAATCGTTATATTCGGATTGTTATGACTTAACAACAAATATTGGTTGTAAAGTGATCGTTATCTATGTCGAGACTGCAGCCGCTGAAAAAGCCGAATGTCTCGCGGACAGTTTAGTTAAAATTTATATCAAACCATTGTAGAAGTTTATTTGTTTCGTCATAGAGTTTATATTACGTACAATGGCGACGTCAGGAAATCCACTATCCCATATTTATATCGTAGGCGCCGTAATAGGCAACGGAAGAGAATTAAAGAGAAGTTGGGCTGCAGTGAGAAAATACACCCGAAAATAACTTAAAACAATAAAAAATATTTGCCAACCCTCTTGACTCGTGTGGCAACTATGGGAAATATCCAAAACGAGTTAAGTTTCCTCATAGGATCAGAAAGTAGTGTAAAGAAATATTTTACATAACTAATTTGAAGTGAAAATCAAAGTTGTAACTTTGATTTTAACTTCACTTGGACTGTAGTCCAGCTGATAGTAATCTGTTTAGCTACTGCCCTTAGGCACCTGCAAACAAATTCAAAAAAAAAGTCTACAGGTGCGTTGTCACCCGTGAAAACTAAGCTTTCATGCCTCATAGCCTGTTAATTCATATTTTACGTGTAGGTTTTTATCTATATTTACCGAATTCCAGAAACATTCAGTTAACCAAAAATAATTTAAATTTAAAATACTTGAATATAAATCTTGATTTAAAACAAAATAATAATACAATTTCAGTTATTTAATAATATTTATTAACATTTTTTATTTAGATAATCTTGATATCAATTAATACTGTTTTTGAACTGCTAGTCTAGTGTAATTTAATCACTATGCTCATTGAGCGTTAAATATTGTGCTTATAAAAATATTTTATTTGATATGATTTAATTTGATTTGACTTGATTTATTTACTTAGTAATTTAACGCCATGACTCTCTAACAGTCACCAACCCAAGGAGTGGTGACTTAACTTTTTTGGACGATTAAATATTTAATAATAAATTAGATTATATATAATATACATAAATACAATAACAATATTTGAATCATCGTTTATTAAAATGACAATAATAACAGTGACATACTCACTGTGTTTGTATAGGAATATCGGTATAAAGGTGCACCTCGTATATTATGAAAAACCACGTACTTATGGCACGGTAATATTATCTATATAATATTACCGTGCTTATGGTATGTTAGGTTTTAATTGTTTCTTTTTTTAATTCAATGCGATTGCAATTTTTTTTAATTTATCTCTGCGTTACCCAATAACACGATCACGGTATACATGATCAGCATATTTTTGGACTTCAGAGCGATATTATTAATTACAGTGGACTTCCGGTAATCCGGCCCTTGGCTAATCCGCACCCCCTTGTAATCCGACATGCCTTTTTTACTTTTTTATTATTTTATATTTGATATGTAATTTTTCGGATTACAACTCCCTCATTTTCAAAAATATCCGGATTACTAGGGGTTTGTGGCAGTACGCTATAGTCCGTCAAATTTGATAATCCGACACTGCCTTGCAAAACATTTGTCGGATTACCGCGGGTCAAGTGTAAATTGATTTACTTGCAAGGGAGGTATGCCAATAGCAGGTTTTACGTCTCTTCGTACTAAATGCGTGGCACTGGCAACGATACTCTCCAGTGTTATCGACGTCGTGTTGCATCCCTTTTCTTCTTGAGGTGAAGGCAGTTTAAAGAGAAACTAAAAATTTGTAGAAGTAATTTATGTGAGTTAGGATATTAATATTAAAGGATTGCAAGCCATTTGAATACAAAGGTTTATATATAATAGCGTTTTCACGTGAACAATATCTACTTCATAACTCTTCTATAGATTTCCATCTTAAAAATTCCTTATTACACCGGGTAACGCTCGTGTCCAACTGACACGAAATGGACTGTGTGATATAATGATAAACTGATTATGAACAATTATTTACCGATGGCTATCTAATTATTTGTTTTGTTAGTTGTCTAAGTTAGCATGTGGTTAGCTACGGTTATTGCGTTTGCCCAAAAGCTCCTTTACCCACCCATGTAGGTAGTTCAAGATGGCGATCGTATCATGTTATCTGTTTAAACCATTGCGGCTGTATTTTACTTGTATGCAAAGATTTACTTAATTTTTGTTTAACTTTAATAATATGAGTATAATTTTACAGTTTATTCAATAAAATATAATATATAAATTTAATAATATGTTATGATAATATATAAAAATAAATTTATATAGATATTATCATAACATGAGTGCTAAAAACGAATTATAATAGCGATTCACAGTAATTTCTAAAACAAAAATGACGGAAATGAAATCAGCGCTTTCGATGACAGCTGCCGACGATATAATTGCCAAAACAAAGACAGCTACGGCTAAGCTCAAGACAAAAGAAGAAGGTGTTACGTGCCGAGTAGAATCGACATAAGACAATCCGTAACGGAACTCTTGCTAACTCATATCGTACCATGGTTGTCGTAAGAAGACAAATGAGCAGCAATGTCTTCCTGATAACAGTTTAAAATAATTATAACATAAAAGCGTTTGCTAACACACCTGCTAAAAGTGCTACCAATGCATGTTATTTATGTGGCATATAACTACGACAAATATCTTAAGTAAAAGATAATCTATGGGTCTTGTTCGGCATTGTTCTCACATTGGCCATAATTAACAAATGAAAGTGCGATTGATATTGAAATTGATAATAATGATGACATTATCTTAACTGTTTTTTAACAATTTGAATTATTTTGTTAGGACGAAGCTTTAATATAATACGAAACATTGTGACAGTAATTACGATAGCTGTCACAAAGTATTAAAACATTATCAAAACGTATTATTCGTTAATTCGTAATTTACGTAATTATTTTGTAAGAGTTAAAAAAAACTTAACACGCATTGATAAGAGTTGTGATGATCCTGATAAATATTTTATTTTATCCTGATTATCCTGACCAGAATACAAGGACAAAGTTATTTAATTATTATATTGTCATCGGCCTTTCATACGGGTGCATATTTTAAAGTCATTTAGCTGTCTACAAGTTGGTGGAAATCACATTAAAATATTCCTTTACATAGATAGATAGATACACGCGAAGCAAATAAAAGCGTGTTAATATAAAAGCGATGTAACTACAAACAAATAATTTAGAACGTTATAACTAAATCAGACAGAGAATAAAGTTTTGTAATACAACTGAATTTCAAAATCGATTATTGTAGAAACAATAGGCAATTAATATTAGCGCTTTACTTAATTAAAGTCACTTTATCGGCTCTCCCCTTAGGGAATATCGTTTACGTAATAAAGTAAATTCAGTGAAGATATTAAGCATTTGAGCTCACTCAGTGTTCAGTGACCCAATTACGAGTACTGTGTAAGATTTTTCAAAAGCCAATCCTTATTTACACACATATATATTTTTTTATATTACACACATACACATTTTTGATATAATATCTATTTATTTATTTATTTTCCACTATACAATTATCTTTACAGGTTTATAACCTAATGCGATAATGTAGACAACTATTTTACCAAATCCAACCACACAGTTACAAGCTAATAATTTTATGTACTTATTGCTATTTCAAACACGTATCTATATCACAGCAGGACCATAACTAATTTCAAATAGAGCTCTTACTATGAACCCACCCAGAGTACAACAAAATATATCTATGTCTTCTGCTATGCGGTTGAGGATACGGAGGGCGCGCGTAAAGGGCTCTTCAGTCACCAGCTTAGTGCGGCCGCGCGGCACAGCTAGCAGCTGCGGCCGCCGCCGTCGCCACACGTATCTGTCCGGAACACATATGCGCACTTGTTGCAATACGTCTGGATTGTGAATCTTTCCCCTCATCACCTTAAAGATATATGAAACAAGCGCTAAATTCCTCCTAACCTTTAGCTCATTGTATCGTACCATACCTAAGGTGAATAAGGTAGGATACTTATTTGGGTAAAATGGGTATACTCCATACATTTTTTGATATAAATATCTAATAAATATATTCTGCACTCTCTCCAACATGATATTATACTTAGTCTCATGTGGAGACCAGATGACCGCGTTGAATTCTAATTGGCTCCTCACTAAAGAATTATATAATGCAATAACTGCCTTTATATTAGTGAAGTCCCTTGCTACCCGTAGTACGAATCCCAAATTTCTGTAGGTAATAATAAGTACTAAGTACCAAATTTCTGTAGTAACTAGTAATTGTGACAGTTACATATAGTTCATAAATAAATTGAAATTATATAAACACATGGCAGTGCTTCAGCATAGTTCGGAAAAAAAGGGAGGCGTTGGTTTTCAATAGCAGACAGGGTGACAAACGAGCACACAGTCCACCTGATGGTAAGTGGTTGCTGTGGCCCATAGACATCTACATCTATCCTCGATTACAAATCAAAATGCAGATGCGTTGTCACCCGTGCGGACTAAGATGGAATGCTAACTAAATGATGGGACTTCGCTAAGTCACTGCGCCACGGAGCTACCGAGCTGGTATGAATAAATCAATTAAACTTATTGAGTTATTAAGATCTGAAAAGTTCCGTTTTATCACAAACTGAGTCCCATCATCAAAGACATGGACCACTTCTAGGTGACTGAGAATAATATCGCACCAAAAACATTAACGTTAAAATGAGGTCAATTTCCTTACAAAAGACGTTCGAGATCGGCTTCGCCAATAATTGAGTTCAGATGTGAATAGGTACGTGCCAAGTTCCGTAGTAGTTCCAAAACCTTAGCTGTAGGGATACACAAAGTTCTTCAGTAGATATAATAGATTTTTTTTTAATTTTGATATAGAGTTTAGATCTAATATATAAAATAAAGGTAAAGCTCTAAAGTGAGATGCTATCTGAGTAGCCTTTCGTCTCAGGGATACCTCGTTTGAAGCCGGGGCGGCTGAACTAAGCACGTGGCGCAAGGAGTCTCTGAAATATAACGAAATATTTGTGTCATTTGATGTATACACTATCGGTCCATGGGGTGTACGTGCGGTGAATCTCTCAAGGAACTAGATCCTTTACTTTTCATAATAAGAAGGCTGAATATTTTCTGGCTCAAATACTAAGTATACCTTTAGTTCAGCGATAAAACTCAGCCAGCGCTTTTTACACTATACCGCCATTTTTTAAAAGAATCTCTTTAAAAGAACATGAAACGGATCGTTTAGAAATAAAAAGATAAATACTTAAAATAAATATATAATGAAAGCGGTATATAATATCAAATTATATTGGTTGAAAAATGTTGATGAATTATTTTACAAATAATTTCACTAAAATTAATCTAACTCGTTAAGATCTCAACTAGGGTAGATCCCGGTGTGGTTTGGATTCACAATCGGAGGCGGTACGCCCTGCTGTCAAGATCCTGAAATAAAACATGCGAAGCCGGAGCAGATCGCTAATAATATATATGAATATTATAATTAATGTAATTACTCAATACTTAGAATATATATATATATATATATATATATATATATATATATATATATGTAAATATATATATAAATATATATATATATATATATATATATATATATATATATATATATATATATATATATATATATATCGTAAAATATATATATTATATATGGAACAATCTATTTTTCGTGGAGGCAACAGAAGAGAACCCATGCAGACATCCGTTTTAGCTCGAACTATATTTCAAGATGAAACATGCAATAATGGGAAGTCTTGTCCTAGAAGTTTTACCGAAATCTAACACTATATTTTACAATTCTGAAGGCGACTATCAGAACAAGGTTTTGAAACCTGTATGCGTTTTATGATTATTGGTGAGCAAATAAAATTATTAAATAATTTAAACAGTAATAACTAATAATATGTATGAGCGCGCTCGGTTCGCCGTGTCATCCGACAAATAATTAAAAATTTATTCATAAATTTAATAATCTTTAGTCATGTAATATCAACTCAAAAGGCATTTAAAATATTATTACAGAGCATCCATTATTACATCCGTGACAAGGAATTTTTAAGTGTTTTTTTTTAAATTATTAATTTTTTTTTTAATTTTTGAAAGTTCATAAATAAAATACAATTATCATTTGATCTGGTTGAAAATTATATAGCTATACTATGAAAGTATATGTTATATACTAAAATGAAAAGTACTGTTGAATTTAGAGCCTATATGTATTATAGTAGCTTTGCTTTATTGTAAACATTAAGCTTTTCTATAATATAAGTATGAGCTGAGAGTTCTTCCGACGGTAAGTGGCCTCTGTAGAATATAATAGATCCTTACATATGAAATTGGCATTTTGTATGGGAGGAATAAAAAGTCAATTTTTTTTTCGTAAAATATATTTAATTAATCAAAGTATGCACCGTTGCTATCTATGCACTTTTTTCATCTCATAGGTAGTTCACTGATCTCTTTACTAAAAAAAAACTATGGGGGCGAAAATCAATAAACTCTTTGATGGCGGTTTGGACTGCCGCATCGGTGTTGAATTTTTTCCTGGTAAGAAGTTGTCCAAATTCCGGAAAAAATGGTAATCTGTTGGAGCAAGGTCCGGGGAGTACGGTGGATGTCGCAGACTCGGTTGCTTAGCAGCTAGTTATTCCTTCATGATTTGCAGTTGCTGACAATAGATATCTGCCGTAATCGTTTGGCCAGATTTTAGAAAGCTGTAGTGAACGACACTGGCGCTAGTCCACCAAACACTCACAAGTAACTTTTTCTGAGTCAATTTTCGTTTAGGGCTGGATTTGGCTGGGTCTCCAGTGTTCAGCCATTGCGACGAGTGCTTCCGATTATTGCATAGTATCCACTTTTCATCACAAGTAATGATTCGATAGCTCCATCACGCACAATAATTTTTAGGTGGTTTTCTGAATTCAAAAGGGGTAAAATTAATCTTAAAGATAACCAAAAAAAAGCCCCACCCCAAACAGCAGTAACAGCAGTAAATGTATGGACTACTAAAATGTTAGTGCGAGAAGACTACAGAGGAATCACATAAACGGACATCGAAAAAATTGTAAGCATTATTTCGGGGAGCATTCATACCATCCTACATCAACATCTTGAAGTGAGGAAGCTTTGTTGTCGATGGATCCCTAGTTTGCTCTCCGAAAGCGAAAAAGACTTGTGTGGACTGGTGCCATGAAATGCGTCTACGTTTTGAAAACGGGGCATCTAGGCGTGTTTCAGAAATCATTACCGGTGACGAGACATGGATCTATCAATATGATCTGGAAAATAAAAGGCACTCATCGGTATGGGTCTACTCAGAAGGACAGTTACCGACAAAACTGCAGAGATCTCACAACGTCGGCAAAAAGTGGCGGTTAGATTTTTTTTCGCGGAGCGGACATTTTTCGACGTCAATGCTGGAAAATTGTAGGTCAGTTAACTCTGAATGGATACGTATACATATACTACAGTTGCATTACCCAAAGATTTTCAAGCTGTGCGGGAAACAAGATCAAAGACCGGGCTTCGGGGAATCATGCTGCATCACGATACTCGTAACGCCTCTTGACATACCTTCCTTTGAACAAAAGCATTTATTGAGGAATCTGGCGTTGAAACTAACCATACCTACAGCCCTGACTTAGCTTATTGTGATTTCTTTTTTTTCCCAGGAGTCAAAGAAAATATTTTTTCTTTGACTCCTGGGAACTGACTTCTTTTATTAAAGGCAAGTTTTTTTTCAAGCGCCGAAGAAGCCGTGGCTGTCTACGAAGAAGCGATTTCCGACTTGCCAGATCAAGACTGGTAAAAGTGTTTTCAGAGTTGATTTAGGCGAATGGATGGTATAGAGCATAATGGAGAATATTTTGAAAAGATGTAATATAAATATTAATAGTATCTAGAATATTTTTTGTATATCTTAAAACTTATCAAGAGGATAGAGTAAGTCAGCTCAAATTCTAATTTCGCCCCCACTTCCCCGCGCGTCGTATGCTATGTACCGATATGTTTGTAATCACTAATACTGTAAGTAGAAAGGTCGTTAGACACTTATTTCATTAGGTTTATCATATTTATGCCTGTTTCTTAACGCCAAGCCAGCCGCGTCTTACTTTTATCACGGTTATTTCCCATTTTAATTTTACGTCGTACTGTTGCGTAATGTATATTCTGACCGTAAGCGACACAACTTCTCCCTTCAAAAACCTAAGCGATACTAACGGGTAGACGTGGGCGTTATTTCACGTCACTAGATACAGTAACTGGCTACGCGGCATGTAACCGAATCACTAGTTTCGAGTCATGTTACAAGTAGTGATTTTTGTAAATGCGTGATTATGATTACTGTTACCCGTGATTATTGCGGGAGTCGACTGTCAGTCGCTCGAGCGCAAAGCGCACATGTGGCATACAACAATAAACAAACCATCGTAAGTAACAGTTTTATTGTACGTTTAATTTTCATACGTAAGACTATAGACATAAACAATAAAATAGAGTAATCTCTGTTTGTAGATATTTAACGGTTTGTGATTCCGGGAAGCGAGTCACATTGAATTTAACTAAAATAATTTTTAAAACATTTTTGACGGAGTCATGAACTCGTTTATTCATAAAATTAAAATATAACTAAAAATGAGTATAAAAAATTAAAAAATTTAAATGTTTATAATATTATAAAACTTAAAAACTGTGTGTAAATAGCCAAACAAACAAACATATTAATTGTACAGTGTAAATAAAAGTGCAAAAACAAATGACAGTGAAAACGTTGAAAAAGTGTAAATAAACTGTAAATATCAATAATCATTGTATATACAATCAAATTGACTTGTAAATATGCATGCATTAATAATTTTATGAAAATATTAGTGTCATAGTAAACGCAAATCAATCATAAATACATTTAATGCAGTCTGTCCTAAACCTAAATACCTAAAGTATGAAGGGAAGTTAATTTATTGATTTAACAGAAAACAGTTACTGTATAGCTACAAACACGGATTGTGATTTTCGTTTCGTGTGTAACTGTATAGTTGGTGGTGATATTTATGCAAACAATCACAGTAGCCGAATAAAAATAGCCAGTTACAAAAATCACTAGTTTCGAAACAGGTGACGCCGGTCAAGTCACTGGTTTCGTTACGTTTCTTGAAAATGACGTAACGACCCACGTCTACTAACGGGGCGACAGAATTCAAGCTCAAGACGCCGATAGTTTAGGTAATTTCTTTTTACAGTGAAAATAATGGTATTTAAAAAAAAGTAAATAACATAAGCACTGCTTTATAGTTAGTTCAGTTAGTATGCAAAGTTTCATGATCTTATTTAAAGTATTTTATGAATAACAGCGGTTTATTGTTTATTTTGGAGGTAACTTTGGATTTTTTCTATCGAGAAAATTTTACGAAATCGTGTTTTCGTCTAACATAATCACTAACATTAATCCTCAACTTTACCATATATTTATTTCAAAATTAATGCTGTAATATTTTCGGCATAACGAAGGATCTTGCTAAGCCATTTGACATTATATTTCCCCTTAAGTATCCCACGTAAAGAGTCCCTCTTTCTCCATGAAGTCGGCCAGCTGCTACAAAATAACAAAAGTTACCAAAATGAGGGAGAGAAACATGATGATATTGTGCTTCGTATAGTTCTACGTGCTACTTCAACCGTTCTATGAGCTCAAGCAGAATTAAAAACGGGTATAATATCTGTAATTTTAATCATAAAAATAAGAAACAAAATATTCATGAGCAATTAAATCACAACGGCGAATTGTACGGAAGACCGAATAGTACAACACTTACACTTTGTGATGCGTACGTGGACTATGAAAGTCAATCGATAGATTCGACCAACAGCGTTCGATAAATTACGACACATCTTCTCGTCAGTTATGACTCAAAACTTGTAAACAAGACTGTACAACCAGAGCGTGTTGCCAATGCAGTGATGACTTATGGATCTGAGACGTGGTCCTTTACTGCTGGCCGTATGAAAAAACTTCAAATTCACTCAGCAAGCTATAGAGAGAGCTATACTTGGGGATTCTCTGTGTGATAGAAATGAGGATATCCTCAGTAGAAATACATTTTGCTACATAGCCCCACGTATTACGAGTTGAGCTCAAGTGTATAGCTCGAAAAACCGACAAACAATGAGGAACAAAGGTCCTTAAGTGGCACCCTCGTACCGGTAGGCGTAGTGTGGGGAGACCACCTACTAGGTGGAGTGACGACCTGGAAAGACATGATGAAATTCGATCGATACAGGTGGCATAGGACCGTGCTTTGTGGCATTCTTTGGAAGAGTCCTATGTTCATGTGGACTTGTAAAGGGCTGTAATGACGATAATCATGATGATGAATTT
The DNA here is from genome assembly GCA_036936625.1 of Parnassius smintheus behrii. Classification (NCBI taxonomy): domain Eukaryota; kingdom Metazoa; phylum Arthropoda; class Insecta; order Lepidoptera; family Papilionidae; genus Parnassius; species Parnassius smintheus. The sequence continues at coordinate 19,057,549 of JAUPFT010000022.1, forward strand.
ATTCATAACTATTCACTATCGAAACCACTCCAACTAGTCTGTTTAGTTCCCTTTAGTAGTCTACTTTTAGATATTTTTACCAAGCCATGGTTAACCGTAATTCAAATGAGCTTGTAGACGTGTTCCTTTCTAAGATAAGGCCTTTTTATTGCAATTTTTAAGCTTACATAATATATCTGGTTGGTGATATAAATTAAAAAATATTGTGTTTTGCCTGACCTAAAGAATAAAAAAATTATAGTTACTTCACATAGTTATGTACAGGTCTTCTCTCATTTCTGAAAGGATTGTGAAGTAACTCACTAACTGAGTAGTCTGACGTGCCGTTTTAGTAAAAACCAAGATACCTGGGTTTGACCAGTCTTCTCCCAATATTTAAATTGATATTTCTCGTATGACCCCACATAATAAATGCAGTAAGGGGTTTCATAAGGCATTTGCCTTATTATACCATTCTGACATTCTTGTATAATAAGATAGACCAGAATGCCTGGTATAGTAAGGCAAATGCCCCTTATTGCATTTATTATGTGGGGTGATACGAAAAAATATCAATTTAAACACTACAAAGTGCATTTTCCGCCATGGAAATATTTTTATTTTATCCATAAAATCTAATTTTATTCGTTAAAGAAATCTAGGTTGCATCAAACAATCCAGGAATAGTATGAACTCCCTACTGTCTTTATTCCGGATAAATTGTTTCGATTTACCTGTGCGGTGTATGTTCCCTAAACGACAAACAAAATTAACTTTTATTTGAATTGTGGAAACAAAGCTGAAATTGAATGGTTGTGATTTGTTTATCTCGTATATTGTTTATATTATTGGTCTAGTGGTCGAAAATGCGATTGTTAATCTGAAGTAAAATCTGGGTTCGGATTCCGGGTCGCACCAAAAATCTGTTATTAAGTTTTTCTGTCTATAAATTCTCTGTAGCCAGGTTCAGGTTTTTGGCGGTGTTTCAAACCCGTGTCCCGGAAAGCAAGAAAAACCGTTGGTATGGCGCCTGAACTCTCTCTTGTAGTGTAGGATTGCTGTTATTTCGGACTATGAGGGAATAAAGAGAAATCTGTGCTTTTGCATTCACTCTGGCACTGTTATTCTTGCAGCCATTCGCGTAACGCCGGCTCCGTTGAGACTGGCTACCTTGACCGAAATTCGGTCTGGAGGACATTACACGTAGGTATTAAATTCATTTAAGAACCAAATTATGGAAATAGAGAACAATAATAAAATAAATAAAACGAAATGTATTAAATTTATAGCACTGAATTTCAGACATATACTAATTTTGTTTAGAATGGGGTTTTCAATCTGATCGCGAAGATTTAATGTCTGTTCTATATTTCTAAACTAGCTAGCAGAATTAGTTCTGCTGTAAAAAATGTAGTAGCCCATACCTAGAATAATTAGCTATGGAAATTATCCTTAGTTTAATATCAAATGGAAGTAAAATTCCATATGATCTACGGACTCCATAGCAAGATTGTAATTGACATTAAAATAATTTTTTTTTGAAGAAAAGAGCACCAAAAAATAAAAAATAAATATATTAACTTTGACCTTTTAGATTTACAGCAGTCAAAAAAAGTTTTATAAAAAATAGTGATGTACATTATGTAAATATTGGGCGCTGCGAAGGGATGTTGCATCTCTTTGCACTTTCTTTCGCATATACCATGGGGAGTGCTCTGAGGATTTATTCGGATTAATCCCAGCCGCCAAATTTCGTGAACGCACTACGCGGAAAACGTCGCGATACCATCCACACCATCTGGATGATTGTCGGTCCACCACTGTACGTTTCACAAGGAGTTTTCTACCGCGTATGACCTCTCTATGGAATAGTTTACCACCGGTGATTTTTCGGGACCGATACGACCTGGGGACCTTTAAGAAAAGAGCTTACTCCTTTTTAAAGGGCCGGCAACGCACCTGCAATTCCCCCGGCGTTTAAACTATAAATAATGATTTAAAAAACGAATCCCTCTGGGTTTCTTGCTGGTTCTCTCCGGGGTTGAGCATTTTAAGAACCTTTAGTAATTTCGTAAACGCCTTTTACAGGGATCACTTAACATCTATGTTAAATAAAAATTATTATTCTATTTTAATCTACTAAATTAATTAGCCATGATTAGTTGGGACTTCATTACGTAACGTTATCCTTACCAAAATTATCAATTCTACATTACTATAATAAACGAAGAAGTTACCATGAGTGTTGAACATTAAAAAATCATTTCAGTTTCGCGTCAAGTTAAAAAGCACACGGTGATAGCGTAGGATAATCCATGACTCACAAGCTAGATTTGCTGTCAATATGCGCTTGTTTACATTATCAGACCGTAAAGGTCCACCGCTAATGATGTAACTCTTTCTTACTCACTCTCATACTTCTAGTGATACTTACTAGTATTTCTATAATGGCAAGTTGGCGATGGCAATACTAGACATTTCAAACGTTTAACGCTGCCCTTTGACAACAGTTTGGGTATTTTATGTCTGGCTACATGTGAAGTGATTACCGCCATTTATAAAGTTTTAAAGCATTTTCAAGAGTCGCCTCTTACAACACTCACGATATTAAGTCAAATTTTTTTAGGTCGTCTTTTACGATACAAGCCATACAACTTTGGAACACCCTCCCCAACTATATTAAGAATGCCACAAATAAAAAAGTTTTCAAAATTCTTCTCCGAGAACATTACCTGAAGGAAACTACTAATTAACATTATTTTTCCTTAATTTTTGTCTTTCTTTTCTTCTTTTTTACTTCAAATATTTATTTCATTATATATATTCAAACATTATATATATATATATATATATATATATATATATATATATATATATATATACTACTCTGTGTAAAAAGTATCGGGAATATGTCAATAAAAAGACCCGCGCAAAAGAGGTCGTTCTAATTTTTTTACTGCATGTTGGTAGCACTGTACTGATTTAGCGCGCAAAGTTTGAGCGGGATCTGACATTTAATTTGTTTAAAACTACACTTTTTGTTGGTCATAGTTTTGAGTTCTCGGCGATTTTTACAATGGAAAATATTGTTGAACCAAGAGTGTGCCTTAAATTTTGTGTTTCGAATGATATTTCATGTGGTGAATCACTAAAAATGTTGCGAAATACCTACGGCGAATTGTGTATATCGAAAACAAGGGCTTATGAATGGTATAAGGCTTTTAAAGAAGGCCGAGAAGTAGTAGTAGACTTGCCTCGTTCTGGTAGACCTTCAACCGCTACGACCAAAGAAAACATCGACAAAATCAAGAAGCTAGTGCTCGAAAATCGACGTATGAGTCTGAGAGAGTTGGCTAGTGAGGTGAACATATCTTTTAAGTCCGTTCACAACATCATCTCATTTACATTTTAGGCATGAAACGCGTCGCCGCTCGACTAGTTCCAAAAGAGCTCAATTTTGTTCAAAGAGCGCAGCGAAAGCATGTCGCTGAAGACATGGTTTCCCGAGCTTCTACGGATCCGACCTTTATGAAACGTATAATAACTGGCGACGAGACATGGGTTTATGAGTACGACGTGCAAACAAGCCAACAGTCTTCAGAATGGCGTCTCGAAAACGACCCGAAACCCAAAAAACCGCGGCAAAGTCGCTCCAAAATCAAAGTGATGCTGACAGTTTTTTTTGACTACCGTGGTGTGGTTCACTCCGAATTCCTTCCAAAGGGAGAAACAGTGAATAAAGAATATTATTTAGAAGTCATGAAGCGTTTACGTGAGAGTATCCGCCGAAAACGTCCAGATTTGTGGCAACACAACTCATGGATGCTGCACCATGATAATGCACCATCACACACAGCCATTATAGTGAAAGAGTTTTTAGCGAAAAATTCAACAAAAGTTCTCGACCAAGCACCGTATTCACCTGATATGGCTCCGTCTGACTTTTTTTTATTTCCCAAGTTAAAATTACTACTTCGAGGAGAAAGTTTTGAGTCGATAGAAGCCATAACAAAAAATTCGCTGAATGAGCTAAAGGCCATACCGCAAATAGCCTATGAAAAATGTATGGAAGACTGGGTGAAGCGTTGGAGATGTTGTATTGCAAGCGATGGGGCCTAGTTTGAAGGCGATAAAATAAATTTAGATGAATAATTGGTATTTTTTGTTTTATTGACAAATTCCCGACATTTAGTACACAGAAGGTATATATATCATTCATTTGGATATTTATTTACGAAGTTTATAAGCATGTATATATATTATATATATGTATGTATATATTATTGTACGTATATTTATACTATATTTGTGTATATTTAAATGTAATGTGTATGTATGTAATTTGCATATATGTGTATTTTAATGTATAAGCACTTATTTACGTATAATGGTCGTACCTGCCAACAATTGTGCTTGGCACCCAGGGTTGACTGGCAGAGAATGCCACATGGCATTAAGTCCGCCCTATGTACCCTTTAGCTTAAGGTGTTACGTGTTAGTTTTTAAATAAATAAATATTAAAGGAACTGTTGAATTAGAAAATAAGTAAGCATTGCCCCTCAACGAGGCGTATCCATTTACAATCAGGTGGACCATGTTCGCTTGTCACCTGTAATACATTATACCATGTATACATTGAGATTTACTTATCAACACATTGGTTTGAAGTACGTGTTAGAACATTAAATATTTCACAAATTTTCTTCGGTGTCAGGAAGATATTGCAGGAAATTTTATCACCGAAACCTCTTACATTAATTTTCCATATGTCACGCCTACAAGACTTCTGAGGAGCGATAAAGTTACACACGAAATTCGTAATGAAGTAAGAGCAAGCGTATGATTATAAGAAAATGGAAACAAAATAAGGATATTTGAGTAGCCCTTTAATTGTATTGACATGTACAATTAAAGGTTCTTATGGTGACCGTACAATAATATGTGTAAAGTGATTGGTGTGTGTAGTAGGTAAATTATAATAATATAATGTTAATAGTGATTGTATAATATAATGTGTGTATATATACATAAAATTATTTGATTAATATATTATATAGGATATATAGGTAATATAGTATAAGTATATTATATATTAATATTTTGTATGGAATAAATACATAAAGAATTGTGAAAAACATCAAAATCCTTCTCTTAAATTCTTATTAATTCTTGTATTCTATTGTACATTATATAGAATATATAAAAAATTATGAAAAACACATTCAAAATTCATCTCTTAAATTCGCAATGACACATGCTTTTAGCCGGTTGCTTTCATTCAAGCAGTCCATTAGCTGACACGAATCGCTTTATCGGACGTAATGAAAATTCAAATTTTACTTGAAATTCTCTACTTACTAAATACACAAGTAAGTTATACAGTAAGTAAGTTACTAAATACTACTACTACTACTAGTTATACAACCTGGCTGGAATGCAGCCCAGCCCAACTGAATCCGCCAATCGACTTCTTTCTTGATGTTGTTTCTAACTGCACTCTCTGGCTAAAGTAGATATACTCTTGAACAACTTCAAGAATCTCACCATTAACGATTATCCAATATGGTATGACATGATCGTTAAACATGACTTTCGTCTTATTTTAATTTATACGCAGTCCAAAAGGAGGATTCATTTAGGCTCCTACGCATGTCTTGTAGTTTCGAGCGTGGACTTCATCGAACGGGCTCTTTCAATTCTAAAATCGATATTCGGAGTGCTTATAACAAGGTCGGTGATCGCTTTCTGCATTAATCCTTATGATCACTGAGATATCTTTGTATATGTACTTGTTGTCCGTCATGATGTATTCGATCTTAATTATCGTTACGTTGTCAAGCTCCACCGGGCCTATATTTTTATTATAATCTTGCTACACCAGGTCAATATTTCTATTTTCGAAAAAACCCTAAAGGATTTAATAATTAGAAATATTGAATAATTAGATGAAGTCTCTCTTTTTCAAGGAAGTTGATCAGCATTTTCCTCCTGTAGTTTCTGTTCCCTAAACATAATCGTAACATAATCGATTTAAAACCTGTATGCTTCTCTACTTTGGCGTTAGGGTCCCTCATGACGTTATTAAAGTGGGCTTTAGTGGTATAGTGTAAAACTTTCGCTATGTCTTCATACATAGCTTCTACTTTATCATCCAAATGTTTCAAAGGTGGTGCGTAAACTTATACAGCCTTTACAATATATTTTTCAGTTTTTTTTAAACAAGATACGACGCTGCCCTCGTCGAAACACTGGAGATTCCCGAAATGTTTTCACGGAAAGTCCCATCGGAATAATGTAAATAATAAATATTGATTATTTTTATTACTTTTATCAAATTGAATTCATGATTTGATTTGTAAAATTGGCAAAGGTAATTTCAATTAAAAAAAAACTTAATGAATTTAAAGATAAAGGAGGTATTTAGATCAAAAATCTTTAAAATTTTGAATCCATTTGAGCTAAGTAGTAAATTTTTTTCCGAACTATTGTTTTTATCGGCTTTATTAAGGGTATTAAGCCGCAATATAAGCTAGCTCTTTGATCATAATATAAGGTAATTATTGGATTTTTAGATTAATAATTTTTAAATCCTATCTCATTTCATATTCTATATCTTTAAAAATACATGTCACAATGTAGGCAGTCGCCGAATGAGGAATGACCTTGGCTTGTGCTTTCCAGGATGTATCGCTCGAATATTGCAAGCGCTTTTAGTACTTTATGCTTGAGATTTCTTCGAAGCTCTCTGTCAATTATTATTCGCTGTTCTCCATCTGCCACCACTATGTAGAATTCAGGTTAATTTTTGGTCAAATGGATTTTATTTTTCCTGCCTTTTTAAAAAAAATGAAGTGACACATTAACTTTAATTCAACTGATATTAAATGGCTATTGCTATCCATGGACCCGTGCCAACTGCAAACGAAGAAGGCTACAGATGCTTTGTCACCTCTGAGAACTAAGGTAGAATTCTTTACGTCATTCAAGCTTTTTGGTCAATGTTACAATTAGTAACGACCGTGTATGTCACTTATTTGATACGCACCAACCCATTTCTTAAAAATTAAAATTCAAAAACCGATAATTTAAGTTAGATCACACTTTTTACTAAAGTACCCGATTATTTAAACTAATGTATGCCTATAAATTTGTTTAAACAAACGTGGTAGAGCCACGCAGCTATATTAAAGTTGTAGCATGAATAAGTCAACTTGATCCGGGAACACGCTCTCATAGAATACTAGCGTAAAACAGTAGATTAATGCTGCTGTGTTTCGTATGGTTAGCGTAGAAAATCGGAGACCCTTTCTATTGGAATCGACGCATTTCACCTTAGTCCTCACGGGTGACAATGCATCTGCATTTTGATTCTTGATTGAGGAAAAGTAAGTTCCCTTCAATCCGAAATATCTTTTCGTTACCGAAAAATTCGGCGATTGGCTTATCTATTATTCCTGGAATGAATTAACTATCTATATACATACATATTAAGTTTATACAAATCCCCCAGGGTGCAAGTCCTTCTAGCACCTGGAAGGTTTTTAATTAAAAATGGTGATTATTTAACTAAAATAACACTCTTATTATTTAAAAGATTTACAGCAAATAGCGTTTGAGTAGATTAGGACTTCGAAAATTGCCTTCTACGTCGTAGATACTCGTAGCTACCGATTTCATTTTGTCATTAAAGCGCGCATGCTGGGCTCTTAATCGCATTGCAACGCTATTAGTTCACTTTATATTTTATGCGATTAGTTAACGCGATATTGGCAGTAAACAACTTTTGCGTTTATTTAAAAAAAATAATCAAAATAAATTCCATTTTAGTCTTCGAACCTGACAACAAATTTGTAGCCCTTTTTGTTTGAAGTTTAAGAAAGATATTTTTTTGATATTAATGTATAATCTCACCGATTTCTCTTGTCACATCACTTTCCAAGTCTGATTTAATATTGTTACGAGCTTGAGGTTCGTGACAATAAAAATTGCCGATAAAATTACCTAAATTAACACTTTAATTTACTTTATACAAATTAAAGTTAAAAACACTAATAATTAAACACACTAATTCACTTAATTCCGCTCCGAAGCTTCGCTTGTGTCGCCGAGTTCAACTCTGTCTGATCGCATCTTGCGCCACCTATTTATTTAAATTAGCAAAATATCCGGAATGTTCAAGTAAACACGCGCAAGGTACCGAGAGTTCGAGTATAGATTTTCTAGAAACTTAGTTCTTCGGGTGGCGTTGTCGGTCGACAGATTTGTGATGTCATAAACTGCAACGCTCCCCTCGCTCTCGTTCCTGACACTAGATGGCGCTAGTTGTGTCGTCTACTGGAGCGCGTAACACTGCCCCCTCCTAAGACATGCTCGTCCCGAGCATTATTGGTCCCATAATAACGCGCCAAGCGATCCACATGGACGATCTTAGGAGTCCCTCTTGCGCCTTTCTGTATCCGGTAGGTCACATCGTTGATCCTGGTTACAATCCGGTACGGGCCGTCCCATTTAGCTTGAAGCTTAGGAGATTTCCATTTGCTGCGGACTGGATTGTTCAACCACACTAATGAACCTTCGTTGAACCCTTTATTGTTCATTTTGCGGTCGTACCGGGTTTTCATTTTCTCAAACATTTGCTGGCCCGATTGTCTGACGTGCTCATAAATGTCCGCTTTTTGTTTGTTTTGTTTTATTTTGTTCCGCAAGTCATTTGCATAATCGGTTCTACTGCGTGGGGCATCAGGTGGTATCCCGGTGATCAGGTCCGCAGGCAGCCGTAATTCTCTTCCAAAGTTTGCGAAAGCTGGTGTCACTGCTGTACTTTCGTGAACAGAACTTCGATATGACAACAAAAACGGTTGTATGTGCTTGTCCCAATCTCGTTGCCGATTGTCTACAACTTTTGCTAGGTACCTCTCCAATGTCTGATTAAATCGTTCCACCATTCCATCAGATTGCGGGTGATAAGAAGTCGTTCTTGTTTTATGAGTACCCATAACTCGGCAAGTTTCCTGGAATATTTGAGACTCAAAATTCCTTCCTTGATCGCTGTGAATCTCTAAAGGTACTCCAAAACGACAGAAGACTTCATGAACTAGTTTATCTGCAACTGTTGAAGCTTCTTGATTTGGAATGGCGAAGACTTCTGGCCACTTAGTGAAGTAATTCATCACAACCATGAAATACTTGTTACCGCTTTCACTCTCCGGAAACGGCCCCGCCACGTCAATGGCTATTCTCTCCCATGGTGCACCCACATTGTACAACTTCAATGCACCTCTACTACGAGTCTGAGGTCCATTTACAGCCGCACAACTTGTACATTTGCGACACCAGTCCTCGACATCGTTTCGTCAGTGGACCCAGTAAAACCGTTCTCGGATCTTCAGTAGAGTTCGTTTAACTCCCAGATGGCCTCCTGAACAATCATTATGGTACAGCTGTAGAACATCCGGTACTTTAGCTTTAGGGACAACCATTTGCAAATGACAGCTGTCTCCCCGAACGTTTTCCCATTTACGACACAGAACTCCATCCTGAAGCAGCAAGCTGTCCCACTGGGCCCAATAGCTTTTAGTGGTCGAACTCATCGCTGAGACGTCACTCCACTTGGGCTTGGGAGCACTGGCCTTTATCCATTCCAGAATCGGCTTGATGCCCGGATCTTCCTGCTGTGCATGTAGTAAGCTGTCCTTCCACTCGTTGCTGAGGTGGTCTGCCCTGAGCATCCTCACGGATACCACTTCCTTACTCTCTTGCCTAGTACAATGTTTGCAATCTTCAGGACAAGGTCTTCTTGACAATGCATCTGCGTTGCCATGAGATTTCCCGCTGCGATGTTCGATCTCAAAGTCGTATTCCTGCAGTAGTTCAATCCACCTCGCAACTTGTCCTTCTGGGTTTTTAAACTGCAATAGCCATTTTAGTGCAGCATGGTCAGTTCGTAAGTGAAACTTTCGTCCCAGAAGATATTTGCTAAAATGCTGCAACGACTTTACCACAGCGAGCAATTCGCGTCTTGTGACACAATAGTTCCTTTCCGGTTTTGACAATGACTTGCTGAAGTACGCTATCACGACCTCTTGGTCGCCACTCCGTTGAGACAGCACACCGCCAAGTCCTATATCACTTGCGTCTGTGTCAACTATAAATTCTTTGCTTGCGTCAGGGTATCCCAAAATAGGTGTTTTGCACAGACGGTCCTTGAGCTCCTGGAATGCGATATTGCAACTTTCATCCCAGCAGAAATGTCGCTTCTCCTCGGTTAGCTTGTGCAGAGGTTTGGCTATATCTGCAAAGTTCTTCACGAATCGCCGGTAATAGGAGCACAAACCCAAAAATGCTCTAACCTGCGTCTTGCCTTTTGGAACCGGCCAATCCTTGACAGCGGCGATTTTCTCTGGATCTGTGCGGATACCTTCTTCCGATACTACAAACCCCAAAAAGTTAACTTGCCGTTGGAATAGTGAACATTTCTTCGGGTTCAACTTGAGGTTGGCACTCTGAATCTTCATAAGCACGCGTTCCAGGTTTTGAAGGAGTTCCTCAAACGTACGGCCCACGATGATGATGTCATCCAAGTAGACCAGACAGGCATCGCCAATTAGCCCGGTAAGTACAAGTTCCATCAGCCTTTCAAACGTTGCTGGAGCATTGCACAACCCAAACGGCATTACTTTGAATTGCCACAGACCCTTTCCCGTCGAGAACGCAGTTTTCTCCTTGTCCTTAGGGTCAATTTCAACTTGCCAGTAGCCACTTTTTAGATCCAGCGTGCTAAACCATTTTACTCCTGTAAGCATGTCCAGCGTGTCATCAATTCTTGGCAAGGGATAGCTGTCCTTCTTTGTAACGTCGTTCAGACGGCGGTAATCAACACAGAACCGCATGCTGCCATCCTTCTTTTTCACCAGCACCACTGGCGAACACCATGGACTAGAGGAAGGTTCAATAACACCATCCTTCACCATTCCTTCAATCATGGTTTCCACTTCCTTTTCACGTGCTACCGGCAATCTTCTTGGCCGCTGACGGATAGGCAACTCTTCACCTGTGTTTATTTTGTGTTGAACTAAACCAGTCTTTCCTATGTCAGCATCGTTTGATGAGAATACATCGGCGTACTCGAGTAACAACTTCTTCGCCTTGACCAATTCGTTCGGGGACAGAACACTGCGACAGTCTTCCAAAAGTGTGGTCACTCTTGTTTCTGCATCCTTGCTGGGGGTCCCACTCGATATATATTGGCACCGACGTAACCAATCCACTTCCTCACAAGTACCAATTAATGTGCCTTTTTCTATAATCTGGTCCCGGTCGCAAAGGTTCAGCACACGTACTCCTGAGATGTCAGTGGTCCTGACCAAGGTTCGAGCTACTTTCCATGGAAGGTCATTGTTTACCCTTTCCACAAGTACACAACGGTGAGCTTGCCCAGCGTTTCGGGGAAGACTAACCGGAACAATCGTTTCCGATCTCGGCGGAAGAACAATCTTCTTAATGCTGTACACGTTCCCTGGTAACGCACCTTCCATAAAAAGTTCCTCCTGTCCACATTTCAAAACACCTTGCTTAACGTCGATCTCACAACAATTATTCCTCATAAAGTCTAGGCCTAGGATGCAGTCGTCCATTATATCAGCCACGATGACATTATGCAGGTAGATCACGTTGCCAAGCTTCAACTCCATCTCCTTCTCTCCACGGACGGGTATACGCTGACCGGTGGCTGTTACTAAATTAATGCGTTCTCGGTTGTATGCGGAGTCCCCAAGGAACTGACTTATAAGTTGGGAACTAACAACCGTACGAGAGGCTCCAGTGTCTATGGTCAGTTTACACGGCATTCCGTTGACCTCGCCCTTGATGATTAGACTGTTCCCATCATGGGTTTGTGAGATCGAGATCCTTGGGGCTCTTTTAACATCAGCCAGCACCCACCCCGCAGTTCTGGCTTTTACTCGTTTCCCTGCTGCTGCTGGGCGGTGCTGTTGGCCGCACTACCCTCCTGGGATCGTTCACCTTCCCTTTCTAGGGTTCGCTTAGGGCAGCTGGATCGAAGATGGCCCTTTTCCCCACAGCCATAGCACCTAGGGCTGTATCCTTTGTTGCGGTCGCGAACTGTAGCTGCTGCAACCTCCCTGACGCGATGGGAACGATGATCCTGCCGCACGGCTTCTACCTCCAGTGCATGGGCCAAGGCGTCCTTAAGCGTCTCGTGGTGCCCGAGCCTCACAGCAGCTCTGACTTCCAGGTCGCGGATGCCGTCGATGAATGTTTGCACCAGGTTCCTTCCAATGAGCGCAGGTACAGACCGGTATGCTTTACGAACCATCTTCTCCACCTCAAGGGCCCACTGCTGCAGGTTTTCGTTGCTGCGTTGCACGCGATCTTTAAGCTGCGCGCAAAAGACGTGTTCCAGGTGAGCGTCACCATATCTCGCCTCCAAGGCCTCAAGAAGCTGCTCATAGGTCACTTTCTTACCGAGAGCTTCCAACACAGTTAAGGCTTGGTTGCGCAGGCCTAGGGTGAGTGCAGTCATGGCTTGGCTTTTATTCCAGCCGTTCGCCTCCATGACGGCCTCTAACTGGATTTTGTAGGCCGACCAGGAAGAGGTCCCGTCGAACGGCGGCACTTTGAATCCACGTAGCGAAGGTGTTGTAGCTACTACGGGAGCTGTTGTTCCATCCCCAAGTTTGAGGTCGTCCAGCGTTTTCCTCACGTCAGCCATTACGTTGTCAACCCGATTGTTTACTTGGTCGATTCGGGTTTCGGCCTCCGACAGGCGGTTGTCATGTTGAGCAACCTTATCCTTCACCTCCCGTATCTCTTTTCCGAAGATAGCGTGAAGGTCCTTCATGAGGAGCATCTGCTCTTCCTTATCGCGTTGGAGTTGCTCTTCTAAACGACGGGCCTGTTCCTGCTGTCGGCGGGCCTGTTCCTTCTGTCTGCCCCGCAGCTGCTCTTCCAATCGGCGGGCCTGTTCCTCCTGTCCGCTCTGCAGCTGCTCTTTCAACTGACGGACCTGTTCCTCCTGTCGGCGAGCCTGTACCTCCTGTCGGCGAGCCTGTTCCTCCTGTCGGCGAGCCTGCTCCTGCAGCATCACCATCAGAGCACCTAAGTCAGGTGCAGCAGATGTAGGAGCTACCGACGGGCCTGCAGCCGGTGGCTGGCCCTCCGACGTCTGCGGCGTTGCACCACCAAATCTTCGTTGGTCCGTCTCTTGCTGGCGTTGACTTCGGGTACGGACACCCTCCGTTTCCTCCTTAGGTAAAATCGGCATTATTTTATCCCACTTCTTACACCATATGTTACGAGCTTGAGGTTCGTGACAATAAAAATTGCCGATAAAATTACCTTAATTAACACTTTAATTTACTTTATACAAATTAAAGTTAAAAACACTAATAATTAAACACACTAATTCACTTAATTCCGCTCCGAAGCTTCGCTTGTGTCGCCGAGTTCAACTCTGTCTGATCGCATCTTGCGCCACCTATTTATTTAAATTAGCAAAATATCCGGAATGTTCAAGTAAACACGCGCAAGGTACCGAGAGTTCGAGTATAGATTTTCTAGAAACTTAGTTCTTCGGGTGGCGCTGTCGGTCGAAAGATTTGTGATGTCATAAACTGCAACGCTCCCCTCGCTCTCGTTCCTGACACTAGATGGCGCTAGTTGTGTCGTCGACTGGAGCGCGTAACAATATCTTAAAGTAGCTGGGTCGGCAGATGTGACACTTTACGGTGTCATTTAAAAAATTTCATACCTCATTAATTGAGCCTGTAATATCAACATTTTGTGGTAACCTCTTTAAATAAAACCGACATATACTGAAAATACCTGATGTTTGTCCATAAGTGGAATTTATTTGAACTTGACTACAGCGTCACCTATCTGATCGTAGCTTAACTATAATGTAATGTCTCAACAAAAAATATAATGTGAATATGACCCCAATCGGTGAAGGAATGTATGCTTGGACTTCACCCATCGTGAAGACTTCCGTGCAAAAAAGCTTTGTCTCAATATCTGAAACTATTTTTCTGTTTTGTTGCACAACAAATTTAAAAAAAAAAAGATGATGTCATCAATCGGTATTTTATTGATGTTGAAATTTAATTCGATGTATTTATTTCAATTTTTATTTTTACGAAGGCATCATAGATCCAAATCATTTTTTTCTTGTGGCTAGTTGTTTTGTAAATAATTCTAAAATGTTAGATATCAAGACTACAATCTAAATTTAAAACACAGAATACACCGATAGAAGTGTGGCCGCTTAAGCGAAGTTCATCGCGATGACAAAGTGCTTTCTTCTTGGCCCGAAATGCCAAAGGCTTGGAGACAACTTGCTATATGTACCGACAACTCGAATATTCGCGTTCTCGCAACGTAAGCAACCTAAGCAGTAGAAATTAAACGATCACTAACAGACGGACTAACGATTATATAAAGATGTAATTATTTATAAAAAAGCGGTTTAGGTGCGACCCAAAAGGTCCACACGAGTAACTTCCCAGTAGAAAGAATAAAAAAATATCATGTTTTAATATTTAATACAATTTTTCGTACGGCACAAAAAATGACTTGACCGATTTTGCTGAAAATTTAATGAGGTCTAAATTACATACATACTTTACATAATTACAGTCCCATGCTTTGAACCGAGATACACGAGGCAAAAATTGAATCCGAACATACATACATACATTTCTGTCTGCTCTTTTAAAGCCCCGGTTTATGAGATTTTAAAGTAAACGAACGGAGAGTTTGCAGACCACTTTGGAACAGGTATTCTTGGAAATGTTTCATAACTGCAGTTTAAATTAAAGTTTCAATTTCACATTAAAAGATGTATAGATATGACAAGTATTTAAATTGCTCTTGAAAAAGTGATTTATATGATTTTTAAATAAGTATGTTTAAAAAAGGAGAATATTTATGGACCTTAAATACATAACCTTTTAACCTGTAATCGATGGTTAGGTAATTGCGTCATAATTCTTTAATTACAAGTGAATGTAAGTATCTGCATCTGGCTGTAAACACACTTAAGACAGGCCTCCGTCACTCGCTCTAGGCCACGCGTTATATGCCTACCGCTCTACGTATCGTCCACGATACAACCGACATTGGGCTGCCGCAAGCAATGTTTCCCGCGCTTACTCGTCGAAATGCCAAAACCATGTAATTATTGTTCAATGGATGGGTGTAAAAGTAAAAAAAAAATACAAATTCTCTTTTTTTGCGTTGACTCATGTATTAAAGTATTTATTACATAAATGATGCAAAAAAAAAACATAACTGCACTAGCTTCAATGCTTTGTTACAGGAGAACTCTAATGTTGACGAAACAACACTGTGTACTCACTTCAAAGCTTATAATAAAGATTCATCTTTTTATGGTGGGTTAAAATTCCCACCAGAACCGTTTAATAATTATATTGAGGTATTAGAAAGATCATTCTCAAATAATTTTGAAAACGTCATAATGAATCGGCCTGGCAGCACCGTGTTGCAAATTTTACAAACCATTGTTTTTCCTCCGCTTTGCTCTTGTGCTCTCACGAGGAAATCGTGATTATTTATTAAAATTATTTACGCGATTTAGGAAACTTCAACGATAAAATTTAATAACCGAGAATTCAGAGAAGAAAAAAAAATACAAATCATTTTATAAAACTCAAACATATTTGATTGAAAAATAAAAAATATTGTTAGTATGTATGTATTTCGCAACATTCGTTTTATTACAATTTGATCAAAAGCATTAATCATCATAGGTACAACCTTGTTACAACCCTAGCGCATTCGTGCGATGACGTGCTTGCACGTGAGTCGCACGGCAGACAACACAATCTCGACTCTTCGTGCGCGTACTTACGATACATTTTATTCTAGCTGCGAGCAGCAGATATTATTATTAAGATTTTGTAGGCTATTATAGCGGAGGTATTTTCGCTTTTGTATGGGAGTGATGTATCTGTTGGTAAACTATTTATAAATTTGTGCTTAAGATTACTTCAGTAATACCTTACAAACAATCTACGTTTTGAAATATTCTAATTTTAAATAGATGTTAGCTAGTATCGCATTTAGAATATGTGAGAAGTATTTAGGTCGTTCCTTTGGCGTTAATAGAATTATTATATACAATTAAAAACTGAAAGTACATAGGGCTAACTTCTAAATCAGGATATCTAACACTTTACCTAATACCACTGTCACCATGAGTACCGAGAAGTGCTCGAATTGTGAAGTGTTTCGGGTATAAAATTAATAAGATTTTCTTGCATTTAAATATTTATGATATTAGTTTATCAGGATTTTGCAATTGGATTGGATCAGACAATTGAAAAAAAAACTTTATAAAAGTAAAATCCGACTTCAAACTACTAAAATAAAAAAAATAAGTCGATGTTAAGATGTTATGTAAATTAAAATTAAATCGTGGGGGATTAGAATGTGAAATTATTTTATTATTATTTACCTTTTTCAATAAACTAATAAATATCATAATTTCAATATCGTCGTTAATAGATATATTAAACACTTGATCACCTCTTTTGCCACTCTTGAAATATATTTAATAAAAAAAGAAAATTCTCGAAATCTGTTCACATTGACGAAGCTACCGCGTAACAAAAAATATAGCATATCTCGCGTTTGAAGTGACCAGAAGTTGGCTAAAAATATTCGCGAAGGAAGGATTATTTTTATTTGTAAAGATGGAGCATAAAGGACGTGAGGTGCTATACATCAAGTGACGTATAGAAACTCAGTGTGTACATTTTTGATTGGCATATTATTTTACAACAACGACTTGTTTTAGACGTTTGATGATACCTATATGCTAAGAAGAATACTTTTTGTTTATCAATATACTGTTAAAGGCATGTTAATGCTATAAATGATATTTTAGGGTGTCATCTATCAAACTTGACCCTTTTAACGTCCACTACACGTTATAAAAATGATTCATTACTCCATAGCGACGGTAAAATTCAATTTTATCTTTTCAAAATAATAGTCATTGGCTACATTTTAAATAATATGGGCTTTCTAAAGCGTAAAAAGAATTTTATCAAAAGAGAATCTTTAGAGCAAGGGTTTTGGCTCAGAGCCAATTAAGTGATAATGACGGTTGCCTTGTAACATTAAAGGTAAAATATTTATACGCTATAGACACAACAATGTATATTTCAGAACCTTTCCCTTTCTCTTATTAAGTCGTCGAGTGAAGTCGTATTTTCTTTGAAAAAACTACGCTTGATTTCTTGTTTATTTCAACAACGGTAACTACTTTTGAATACATCACAAAAATAATTGTAATGCAATAAGTTTGCACAGTCTCGCATGCACGTACTCATTCACACACGCACATTAATAAACCATTTAAAACAATAAATGTCACTTAATATATTAAAATTCAACGTAACGAACGTCATAATAAAACGCTTCACTAGCTTATTGACGTGTTTTTCTAACGAAGGAAAAAATTATATCTCGATATTACATTTACGGCAGCAAGGAAGTCTATTCTGATAACATTATAATCCTTTTTATTGAGTTGGAAATGTTTACTTATTCTGAGGTTGCTTTATTGAAATCCAGACTTTGTGTTACGTATTAATTTCTTTATATTTAATTTGTAAAATAGAATTTTTATTCAGCTATAACTTTAACGTCACAAAATTGTTTTATTGTGGCATTCTTTATGTTCATCTGTAGTGATGATGGTTATAACATTTTAATGCAAGCACACACTCACGCACACGCACACACACACACACACACACACACACACACACACACACACACACACACACACGCACACTCACTCACTCACATACATACTTTAGAATTACAATAATCGGCTCTATTGCACTAAGTTGCAAATTGAATGTTGTGGTAGTCATGTCATGAATTTACAGAACAAACTATGTATACACATATATGCTACCACACGAAGCATAGGCCGCTCTCCGGGCTGAAGATCTACTCCTTCCTTCCACGGCGAAAAGTTTGTTAACTTAGTATAACGAAGACTTTAAGCCAAGACTTTGAATTATTTATATGGTAAGTATTATATATTTTTATATTTTATCGATCTTTTTATTATTTTACCCTTTTACGACCACCCGTTAGGAATATCACAAGTTCAAGGTGGGAACTAGAATATTTTCTATAGCTATATTTAAAACGGCATTATCTATTTTCTAAACCCATACGTGAATAACTTTTTCTTCAAATTAAAATGGGATAAGTATCTCCCCCGATAGTGACTAGTAACCCCTGAGTTATATAATAAAAGAAGAACCTTTAAATCGATTCAATCGTTTTCGAGAAATCGATAAAAAACATACTCCTATATATATATATATATATATATATATATATATATATATATATATATATATATATATATACCTCCTTCTTTTTTGTCATTTAAAAAGTTAAGACATCATTTCGTGCGTTTTGTTTGCACAGCTCTCATAAAGTAACAAACATTTTTTTACACCAACAAAAACAAGACAACATCTCAGTCGTTACAAGCGATAACGACAAAACATTTGGTACAACTGTTTGCAATTCTGGAGATAATTTACGACGCAGATTTCGGTTTCCATTAGTTATTTATGGGTTATGAAGTAATATAAGCAGATATATTTAGCTATAGTTTAGCTTTTGTTATTCCTTCTCCGTGCCGTGTAGTGGCGGTCGAGAATATCCACTACGCCCTATCTTCCCGTGGGTGTCGTAAGAGGCGACAGAGGGAGACAGGCAGGAGATGGGCAGCAGCATCTTCCTGATAACAGCAATGATATAATAAAAAACTGCGGTCGCCAACTCGCTCGCCAAGCGTGGCAACTATGGCAAATATCCCCCCATGAGTAACGACGCAAACAAACGGCCCCCAGTCCCCGGCATCCCCGCTATTCCTGGCTACCGAAGTCCGAAGAGAGGGGGAGGACACGGTAATCCTCGAGTCCGGCAACTTGTTCTATCACCGGGAGGGCGACCATCTGTCGTGTTGGATTCATCATCCACAAGTCTCTCGTCAACAACGTTGTAAAGATTGGGAGTCGACGAGGGTCGCGTACCTGATACTCAAAATCACCAAATTTTGCTAAAAGTCATACAGATTTACGCAACAACCTCGGCACATACCGATGAGGAGGTGGAGGAAATGTATGAGGATATTTCTAGAGCCATGCATTCCTCCAAAACCCACTACACGGTGTTGATGGGAGATTTCAACGCAACACTAGGCACAAGAGAAAGCGGTGAGCTGAAGTTAGGGAAATTTAGAGTAGGGCAACGGAACCGTAGGGGCCAGCAGCTGGCCGACTTCATGGAGAAAGAGGGACTCTTTATGATGAACCCTTCCTTCCAGAAACGGCCCCACAGAAAATGGACCTGGTCGAGCCCCGACGGTTCAACAAAAATGAGATTGACTTCATTATGACGACCAGACGCCAACTGTTCAGTGATGTCTCATTGTTTGCAAGGGTGAAAACTGGCAGCGATCACCGAATGGTTAGAGGCACACTGAACCTAAACGTTAAGTTGGAGAGGTCTCGTCTAATGAAGTCAACGCTCCGTCCCCCTCGTGCTCTAATCCTGAATCCCGAAATCTTTCAGCTCGAGTTACGTAACCGCTTTCAGTGCCTAGAAGATTGCAATGCTGTGGACGATATGAATGACAAGCTCGTGGAAACTGTCCATGCGGTTGGAGCTAAGTTCTGCAAAACCGGCCGCAGAAGAACATAAAAGCTTTCCGATCACACTCTTAATCTCATGGCTGTTAGACGGGAGATGACGCTGCAATCGTAAACAGATTTGACAGCATACAGGCAACTGAACAGACAGATCTCAAAGTGCATGCGGCGAGACTTACGCAAATTTAATACTGCTCGTATTAAAGAAGCGATTGAGCGGATCCAGGGCTCCAGTCTTTGCCAGAAATCTGTCTGCCAGAAATAGTCAACTGTCAAAGCTGAAGACTGAATGTGGAAGCATCGTTTCCGGGACACCTGAGATTTTGAGTAAGATTGAGAGGTTCTTTGAGCAGCTGTACACATCATCGTTGGAGCCACACGCAAGTGTGAGTAACGATCCAAAAGTTGGTTTTATCCGACACTATTCCGATGATATCCCGGACGTCAGTCTGAGCGAGATTAGAATGATTCTCCAGCACCTCAAAAACGGCAAGTCCCCGGGCGAGGATGGAATTACAGCGGAGCTTCTGAAGGCGGGTGGAAAACAGGCACTTGAAGTCCTTCAGAGGCTCTTTAATTCCATCCTCCATGGTGGCACTACTCCGTAGGCGTAGAGCAGAAGTGCCGTGGTCTTGTTCTTCAAGAAAGGTAACAACACCCTCTTGAAGAACTACAGACCGATATCCCTTCAGAGCCGCGTCTACGTGCTGTTTCCGAGAGTCATTACAAATCGTCTCGCGTGCAGACTCGACGACTTCCAGCCTCCCGAACAAGTCGGTTTCCGAAAAGGCTTAAGTACCGAAGACCACATACATACCCTTCGGCAAATTGTACAGAAGTCCGAAGAGTAAAATCTGCCACTTTGCCTGGCGTATGTGAACTATGAGAAAGCCATCGATTACGTCGAAATTTGGGCGGTGCTACAGTCTCTTCAGCGGTGCCAAGTTGACTGTCGGTATATCGAAGTGCTGAAGTGTTTGTACAGTAGGGCTACGATGGCTATCCGAGTACAGAACCAGAGTACGAAACCTATCAAACTGCAGGGAGGTGTAAGACAGGGTGACGTTATTTCCCCAAAACTTTTCACCGCTGCATTGGAAGACGTTTTCAAGCTACTGGACTGAAAAGGATACGGTATTAACATCAATGGCGAGTACATCACTCACCTTCGATTTGCCGACAATATAGTCCTTATGGCAGAATCGCTGGAGGACTTAAGCACTACGCTCAATGACCTCAATGGTGTCTCCCAACGGATAGGTCCTAAGATGAACATGGACAATACAAAGATCATGTCTAATGTCCATGTCACACCTATGCCGGTAGTTGTTGGGAGCACTAAGCTCGAAGTTATTGACGAGTTAAACGTACTCGTACCTGGGACAAATAGTCCGGCTAGGTAAGTCCAACTTTGACCGAGAGGTCAATCGACGGATTCAACTCGGCTGGGCAGCGGTCGGGAAATTACGACACATTTTCTCGTCAGGTATACCTCAAAACCTGAAAACTAAGTTGTACAACCAGTGCGTGTTGCCAGTGATGCCATATGGAACTGAGACGTGGTCCTTCACTGCTGGCCGTATGAGGACGCTCAAAGTCGCTCAGCGAGCTATGGAGAGGACTATGCTCGGAGTTTTCCTGCGTGATAAACGTAGAAGTGAAGATATCCGCAGTAGAACCAGAGTGACCGACATAGCCCAACGGATTAGCAAGCTAAAGTGGTAATGGGCCGGCCATATAGCTCGAAGAACCGACAACCGTTGGGGAAAAAAGGTTCTCGAGTGGCAGCCTCGTACCGGTAGACGAAGTGTAGGGCGACCCCCACTAGATGGAGTGACGACCTGGTAAGACATTCTGAAAGTCGATGGATGCAGGTGGCTCAGGACCGTGCTTTGTGGCATACCTTGGGGGAGGTCTATGTTCAGCAGTGGACTTGTAAAGGGCTGTAATGTTGATGATGATTCCTTTTCAGGTGAACTGTTCAAGTTCTCACAGTTCAACTCATAAATTTATTCTGATATTTAACTTCTCGCTATGAAAGTCAATGATTTTCAAAAAATCGGGAAGATATTGTTTTCATTTCGATTTTCGAAAATCATTATGTTCGAATTTTATGTATGTATTTTTATGTACGTTTGCATGTGTGCGCGGGTGCACGTGTGCACGTCTGCACCTCTGTACATTTGCACGTGTGCGTGAGCGCTCGTGTGTTTGAAGATTCAAGCTTCGAAGATCGTAAGAGGACCGGCCGACCTCGTACTGTTAGGACACACGCGATCATCAAAGCAGTGGAGACGCGAATCTAACGAAATCCTGTTTGTAAACAAAAAATCTTAGCTCTTCAGATGGGCCTAAGCAGAACCACGGGCAAAAGAGTAATGAATGAAGACCAAGGGCTAAGAACTTATCGTAAGAAGACCGGACATTTTTTGAACGGGCGTTTGAAAAAACTTAGGCTGGATAGATCCCCCTCTTTGATATGGCGGTATGCGGGAAAAAATAACACGATATTTTCTGTTGGATGAAAAATTTTTAACGTCGAAAAAAGTTATAATAAACAAAATTGTAATTTGTATGTCTACAGCAGTGAAGAAGCCAGCACGTGTTTTCCTAGTGTTCAACGAGCACATTTTCCTTCGTCACTCATGGTTTGGCTTGGAGTTTCATATTCAGGATTAACTAAGGTGTTTTTCTGTGAAAAAGGTGTAAAAACCAGTGCTGAATTGTACCAAAATACCGCTCTAATGAACATAGTAGAACCTCTTTCTCAAACAATTTTCAGAAACAGACATTGGATATTCCAACAGGACTCTGCGCCAGTTCGTAGGGCACAAAGCACGCAAAAGGTTGACTACACATGTAATTGACTTTATCGGACATGAAGTTCTTCTAGTCCAGATTTAAGCCCACAGGATTATGAGGTATAGAGGAGAAAGTCTGCGCTCAACCTCATCTGAATTTGGAATCTCTCCGAGTATCTTTGGCTAAAGCAGCGGCAGAAATAGGTATGCCCTACACTACGCCTACAAGAACCTTTTTCCACAACGGTTGTCATTTCTTCGAGCTATATGGCCGACCCTTTGCCACTTCAGCTTACTAATCCGTTGGGCTACGTCAGTCACTCTGGTTCTACTGCAGATATCCTCGTTTCTAAGTTTATCACGCAGAGGAAACCCGAGCATAGCCCTCTACATAGCTCGCTGAGCGACCTTGAGCGTCATCATACGGCCAGCAGTGAAGAATGAAGTCTCAGTTCCGTAAGTCACCAATGGCAAAACGTACTGGTTGTGCAATTTAAATTACGACACACTTTCTCGTTAGGTATACCTAACGAGAAAATGTGTCGTAATTTCTCGAATACTGCCCAGCCGAGTTGATTCCGTCGATTGACCTCTCGGTCGAAGTTGGACTTACTTTTGAGGTCATTGAACATAGTGCTTAGATCCTTTAGTGATTCTGCCATAAGGACTATATCGTCGGCAAATCAAAAGTGAGTGATGTACTCGCCACTGATCTAGATACCGTATCCATTCCATTTCAGTAGCTTGAAAAAGTCTTCCAATGCAGCGGTGAAGAGTTTCAGGGATATGGCGTCACCCTGTCTAACACCTCTGCAGATAGAAAGTTTTCAAACTCTAGTTCTGTAGTCGGATAGCTATATATACTGCAGCACTTCGATATACTGACAGTCAACTTGGCACCGCTGAATGGACTGTAGCAGCTCCCTAATTTCGACGGAATCAAAAGCTTTCTCATAGTCCACGTACGCCAGGCAAAGTAACAGATTGTACTCTTTGGTCTTCTGTACAATCCGCCGCAGCGTATGTATGTGGTCCATGGTACTGAAGTCTTTTCGGAAACCGGCTTGTTCGGTAGGCTGAAAGTCATCGATTCCCCCCTTGAGTAATGCACTTATTATCGGTTCAGAATACTTAATGTTCCTTTATATACCTTCCCTCGCGACTTTGTATGTACAGATTTTAGTAAGCTGTTGACTCTGTATGAGGTATGACATTAAATGAATGCAATTTTTTAAAATTTTATGCACGATGTTTGATCAGAATCGAAAGTTAGTTAAGTGTACTGCAAATAAAAAGCACAAAATTATCACTTTCCACAGGTTTCCTAAAATAGGAAAAGAAAAACTTATGACAATATTGTGGTAAGTTTTTAAATATTTTGAATTCATAGACTGTTATTTAGGGATTATTACTTTATTGACTCGAATTTTATATGTTCTAGATCACGTATTTGGGCGGAGTTTTGTTTTCGCCATGAAAATTTTTCCAGTTGGAATTTACGTTAATGTTCTGTGAAGAACATATATTATATATCAATAACATGCGATTTACGTTTGCAGCAGCTAAGGGAGGGTTGAAGTGAAAGGAAACGAAGACTTTTTCTATATTACTTTTATTTTCTAGCTTACAAGTTAACTTAAGTACTGTGACAATATGAGTACACAGGAATACTATAGACTACTTAACTTACAAACTAATTTAATTACTACTGGGTTGTCTTAACAACTATACTTTGGTTTTTATAATTTGTTGAATATTCTTACGTCACGTAAGTAAATTGAGTCTCATTTATAAAGACATGCTGGTTTTTGCGTAGCAGGCGGTAAGTGACTTCCTGGTGGCACCGTGTTGAATATTCTTAAGTCGCATGCTGTTATTTGCTTAGCAGGTGGTGTCGTAAGATAGGTGATATCCTAATTGCTTGCAAGGTCTCGGTAGGGATATGTAACTTGCTTGAAAATGTTATGTGTAAAAGCAATAAAAAACATCAATATGCAGTTTATAAATCAATGAAATTTTTTTATATTTTATTTTGCTCCACATGCTGCTTTAAGTTTGGTGCTACCTCTCAAATGTATGGGAATTCACACAGTAGTATTGTAAGGCTTGAGCCAAATTATCGAATTTGCCTTAAATAAACAAATAATTTAAAAGTTATGTACAGGATACAAAATTTTGAAATTCCCGCGAAATAATTATATATTTTCGACGCCCACTGTGGCGCAGTAGTATAGATTAATAGCTAGTATACACTCATAGATAGTCAATGTCAATCAAAATATATAATAAAATACCAGAATATATCAGAACCATTAAAAGCCTAAAAAGATTCAAAAAGAAATACATATTTAACGAAAAAGTGTTATTACTCGTGGCAGGAGTTTTTAGTGACTAAGTAGGAAATAGGAATATATAATATAGTATGATCTCGTTAATATTTAAGTTAATTGTAAAATGTAATAATAATAATAATAATTTCCAATGTTTGCGGTGACCTTTCAGGGTTCTTTTTTGGAACTATTTTTATGATTAATACCATATGTATACAACAAGAATGGCAAATAAATTGAATTGAATTGAATTGATGCGTGTTAAATTTCTTTTTGTTCGGAGATAACATTCTTATATCGATACAGAGTAAAAGTGTTGTGTGTGGAGCAGCGTCTATCTAATAACGACTCAAAATAATAATAAACTGTCGTTGTCATTACACCTGCTGTAGGGTAATCTGTGGGAGAGGCACATGTTCTGCAGTAAATTTTTTATAGACTCTAATGAATGAATGAATAATAGAATATAAGCGATATTTTAAGAATATTTTCAATTCCCTTTGCAGTACAATAACTTTGAAATAAAACATAAACACTCACGCCTGTCACCCAGAGGGGTAGGTAGAGACTACGGACTTCCATTTGGCACGATCCTGACATACCTCCTTCGCCTTCTTTACATCCATATATCTACGCATACATGCTCGTCGGTTAAGGGTACTTCCAACGTGGCCCATTTTCAAAATATCGCCAATTTGGTCGATAAACTTTTTTATTCCCTTCCCGACTCGGCCGTTCACATCTGCCATATAAATTTGCTTTGTCACACTTTCCTCATTCATTCTTTCTACATGACCAAACCACCGAAGCATTCCTTTCTTAATCCTGGTCACAACATCATCTTGCATACCACATTTATCTCTTATCACGCAATTTCTCACGCTGTCATTCAGAATCAACCCTAGCATATTCCTGAAAGACCGCATTTCTACAGCATTTATTCTACTTTCGTGCTTCTTCTGCCACACCCAGCTTTCACTACCATACATTAAAGTAGGGACTAACACAGCATTATGAATTACCATACGTGCCTTTTTTGACACATTCTGGTTCTTCATAATAGAGTGCAGTGCCCCATTCACTCTATTCCCTGCATTTACTCGTCGTTCTATATCCCTATCATATCTACCATCCCTGCTAAATACACATCCCAAATACACAAACTCATCCACTTGCTTAATTAACTCTCCTTCTATTCTTATTTCACATACCGTTTTGCTTTCTTCTCTTTCAAAAACCATCACTTTCGTCTTACATGCATTCACTTTCATTCCCCTTTCTTTTAATTCCCAGTTCATTAATGTAACCATCATTTGCAACTCAGTCGCCGATGACGCAAATATGACTTGATCATCGGCATACAAAAGGCATTTGACGGTTAACTCGCCCATTCTTAACCCACGTTCTTCATCTTTCAAAGTTTTCAAACACCTGTCCATAAATATGTTGAACAGCCACGGGGAAGCTACACAGCCCTGTCTGACACCTTTTTGGATGCCAAACCAGTCCGAGTAGACCCCATTGATCCTGACACAAGCACTAGAGTCCCTATAAAGAGACCTTAATGCCTTTATCAAACCAGCGCTCAACCCATATGTTGGCGACGCGCCTATAAGAATGTTTCAGTTTATTAAGTCAGCCGATGACGAATAACTTTTCAAAGACTTATTGTCCAATTTAAATGTTCTGATAAGAAAATGCTTAGTTAAATCTTAAAGAAATGTCGAATTAATGATAAGAAGGTCTTGGGTCCGACTCCCAGGCCAGACTAGTTTGTTCGTTTTCCTAAGTAATATCGCTTAATAAATTCATAAGGAATTTAAGATATAAATTATATTACCGGATTTGTTCCCCGGTTGAAATCATCTTTCTAACGATGTAAATTCAAAGGAATATTAAAGTGAAGTTAGGGATCGGATTGGTTCCCCGGTCGAGATGATCACTCTGTGCATAAACAGAATTAACGGAAATTAATTGCATAAGTATTGTCTTGTATAAGTATGATATGTTTGTACGAAAACAAATGCCTATTTGTTATGATTGATTAATGAAAACATTCACTTGTATTGTTATCTGATAAGAAGCATGATAACGAATAAGAGTCTTATCAGAAATAGTTTCCTACTGTTTGAAAATTATGTAGAAGCACTCGTTTATTTAATATTGTTAAAATTAAGTGTATTTCAGACTTTCATTTTTCTGATAGTCGAGAGCCGTGCAAAGTTAGTTGTTCAAATAGTGTGAGTTCACGGAAGCACGCTGGCCACGCCCTTAGGAGGCCGAATATGTAAAAATGTAAAATGTTTGTAATTTCAGCAATTTATGTAAA
The DNA here is from genome assembly GCA_036936625.1 of Parnassius smintheus behrii. Classification (NCBI taxonomy): domain Eukaryota; kingdom Metazoa; phylum Arthropoda; class Insecta; order Lepidoptera; family Papilionidae; genus Parnassius; species Parnassius smintheus. The sequence goes on from JAUPFT010000022.1 coordinate 19,084,712, forward strand.
AATGACTTGTAAAACATTTCAGGTTGATTGTACGTGCTAAAAAGGTGAATTCTGTGTTATTTTATGTGAAAATTCCTGTGTATAAGTGAAATAATGATAGTTTTGTATAAGAAATTTAAAAGTGTTTTAAATAGTGAAATAAATAGAGAAAATGTAAATTAAACTATTGTATTAGTTAACATATGTATAAATTCAAGTGGGAAACATTGTTTTAACTTTCTGTGTTAAATATTTAAGAAGTTTGGATTTTGGATTTGTGAGTAAAGTAGGCATATTTTGTTTTATAAATTAAAGGATTTTTGTAATACGGAAAAATAATGTATATCATGGTGTAGATATTGTTTTGTGCTATCTAAATAGATAACTTGTATTTATGTGTGATTTATGTGAATAAAGAAATTAAGTGAAACGTGAGAGGGTAATAGTACAAATTCATGTTGTTAAGTTGCGCAGGCACGCGAATGGCGCGGCTCACTTTCGCGTATAGTTCTGGGGGTAGCTTAGTGAACGGGTTTTATTGCAATTCGTTCGGGGAAGAAAATCCTTCGGGGAAGAAAATAGTTCGGGGAAGAAAATAGTTCGGGGAAGAAAATAGTTCGGGGAAGAAAATAGTTCGGGGTAATAGTTCGGAAAAACAAGAAAATCCTTCGGGAAAAGTAAAAAACCAGCAGTCAAGAAGAAAAGTATAGGGAAAAGTGATTACTCTCTCACGGAACGGTTTGAAGATAATTGCTGTTTCATTCCCAAGATCCCTTAAGTTATACAGTCCACATCGAAGAATTAAGGCGTCGGGACCGGGACGACTTCGGAAGACCCGTAATCCCCGTCTGAACCTACTTGCTGAAAAGGAACGAGGTTATCGCCCTAGTGTGTTACTCCGTTGCGGAGATCACATACGTTGTTCCCGAACCCAACGTAGGCGTTGCAGGAGGCCGGATCGAGAGAAGCCTCGATTCCTCCCTTCTGTTTCTTAGTTTCCGTCCGTTGTGTCCTTTTCAATTGGTCCTTGCGAGCCGAATTCCTTTTCACCATATGAGTTCAGTGTTTGCCATAACACATTCCTGTCCACTCCGTCATAAGCCTTTTCCAAGTCCATGAACGCACAAAAACCTTTCTGGTTTTTGGCCAAAAACTTCTCCGCAATCATGCGCATGGAAAAGACTTGATCTGAACACCCCATTCCCTTTCTAAAACCCGCTTGCACATCCCAAATTTTTCCATCAGTTTCTTTCATAACTCTTTCAATTAACACCTTAGCATACAATTTACCCACAATACTAAGCAAGCTAATACCACGGTAGTTTTTGCAGTCCTGCTGTGACCCTTTTCCTAACTAACTTTGAAATCTTCTAAATAATCATAAAAATGTTATAGAATTTAAAAACATTAGTAACTTACACAATACTACAACGTATACGGAAGTCAAAAGTTACAACAGTAAGCTCTGAAACATCCGCTTGTTGATGAATCCTGACTGTGCATATTATTTTAAGGGCAAAAGTTTACAGCGCTCGTTGTAACTTTGGTTATTACAGCCATCTCGAATTTGTTCCGCGATTTGAAGCTTTGTCATTAACATGAGCGAAATTAGACCTAAGTTTACTTTGTGAAACAGTGCCGTATAAATGAAACGCACTTCAATTTGCTTATACCGCTTTATTTCAATTCCACGAGAACAAAATTTTTACCGTTGTTCTCTATTAAAGAACAATATACATCGACGCATTGACTTATATATAGTAAAACAAAAAAAAACCTAATAACTCAGCAAGTAAGCTGAGTTATTAGGTTTTTTTTTTGTTTTTTTTTTGTCAAGAAATTTCCAGTAGCGGTGCCTCGTGCCTCGTAAAACACGTAAACCCGTTAGTCCTACACCTGATCTCTCTCTAGTCAGTGTCAGTATACCGTCCCATCGGACTATGAGGGAAATAGAGAGTGCTCACTATAGTACTGACCTATAGTGATGCCGCCGATGGCTAATCTCCGTTGAGACTGGCCGCCGTGACCGAAATTCCGTCTGAAGGATATTATTACTACTATTACTAGTTAAGATCGTGACTTCCTTTGGGTGAAATTAGTACTTTTGTTATGATAAAATAGAAAAGATAAGATATCTTGTTTCTATGGCATGAGTTACCATATTTGCCATTAATATTAAAAGTATTTGAAATGAAAAACTACAATCTAGTGCCTATCTAAAATTAAATACCCAATTTGTTAACAAAATGTATGAAATTACGTATTGTCTTATCCTACAAACAAATGAAAAATAAAACTAAAATCAACCGAGGAAAGTCTTTTCAACTTTAAATACCTATTATTTAAAGTTGAAAAGACTTTCAAGACCCGTTGAGTTTTCTATTGAAAAATTTTCAGTAGCAGCCAACATCACCGCTCCAGGAGTGATGATTTTAGCGGCGTCTTATCTATGTGCCTCAGAAAACACCGTAATAATTAAGATTGGACGCACAAAACCGTTGGTTTTGCGGCTGATATCTCTATATTTGTGTCGGATTACCGTCCCATCAGACTACGAGAGTGAAGGAATAGAGAGTGTATCTGTACTTACGCACACACTCGTGATACAGAATCCTATCCGGCGATATTTAAATATAATGTTCTGCCTTGGTACTAGTAGGTATTCCTTACCGAAAGATTCGTACATAATATCTCAATGTTCTGCATAAGTATTCATTGAGACTGGCCGCCATGACCGAAATTCGACCTTAAGGGTTTGATGGAATAGTAAGAAGATAAAAAATTAAAAAGTATTTTCCACCTCTTAAGAGGTAAATATTTATTTTCCAAAATCTAAAATATGTATTATTCCTTAATATCGTAATTATCCCACCATCGTCCAATTACACACCATTTTTTTCTTTTCACTTAAACTTTTTAATTCTACTTATCACTTTATGGTAACACACTTTACGGTAAGACATCGAAGAATAAAAAAGGTATTTAATTGATTAATCCAAAAGTGTGCCCACTAATTTTCAAGTAACAAAACATCTTTAATATTTTCAAAAAAAAAGAGATCAAATATATCAGGACAGTATGTCAAGGCAGCGCGATGAAATTTTCCGTGCTCCAAGAAAACCCTCTCAATAATATGAGAATGTCTACAAACAGCTGTTATACGTGTATAGGCTTTTACTTTACCTCTTACTTGAACTTTTTAGCCCCTTTGGATTTTTAACGCTAGCTTTTAAACACACTCCATATATCCCAACGCATTTAAATTAAATATATTTAAGAAAATTAACAATGTTATATGAGCTATTTCGCCTATATAGTGAGTAATTAAATGTATAAAAATGAGCAGAAAAAACAACCCGCCTTTATCTATCGCTTTTGAAAGAAATTTGCAGTCTGGTCTTATAATCACATCATTGACTAGTATATAATGTGAAACATATTGCTTTGAAAGCGCCATCAATGACAGTTGTGTCTTATATCACAAATCGCGTATAATAAAATCATACCTTGCTTTAGAATATCTATAGCGCCATCTAGGTTAAATTAAGGTTATTAGTTGTTATTATATTAAAATTAAAACCGTGATATTTAACAAATAATGGGTAGGTATAATATAAGAGCAACTCAAAGTCGGATAATATGATTTTTCAATCTCATAATGTAAATTTAAAAAAAATGTAGCCGCAAAAGGAAAGATTATGCCTACTACTCAGCTCCTGTGATAGACAGCTTGATTATATATATATATATATATATATATATATATATATATATATATATATATATATATTGGAGACGCCAGTAACTTAAGGTATCTTCGATAAAGATTTAGTGGACTGTAATTTTGGTGCATACGGCAAAGGGGAAAATAAATAGGTGGGATAGCACGCACTGACCTGATGAGGGCTGCCGCGCCTTCCTCCTGGAGTGTCTGCTATGCAGCGAGCTCGCCACGTGGTTCGGCTCACACGCACTCTCGGAACAGTCTTGTGAAGTCCCACACTCTCCACCTTTGCCCTTACGGGGGCGTCTCACACTTTTATGAGTTACAAAGACACAATGTCTGATGCGGTGAATATTAAACATAAACAGGAGAACTCAATGTTCATCCTGCGCGGTTTGCAGTTAATGTACATAAGACGCGACGGGTGGCCGTGCGTTGCGGATGGCGTAATATCACTTAGTACAATGACGCGCGCCGAGATCCTCTTTTTCACCTCGGCGGCAGCGCGTGCGGTAGGAAAGGGAAGGAAGGAAGGAAACAAAAAATATGCACTAGTCATGTCGATAAAGTAGATATAACTTAGGACGAACTCAATGCGATATGTAATGTAATGTTGATAAAGTAGATTGTTAACTGGCGTTACCATTTCCTCCCGCCCTTAAAGGGTCACCTTTAAAAGACAACCGTAATATAAAAGTAAAAGGAAAACAAATAAATAAGCGGTATATAAAGTGAGAGGATGCGCTCAATGCGCATGTCTCATCTACTAACCTTACTTGGTAAGCGAGAAAATGTATACATAAATATAATATTGCGGTTTAATACTTTTTTAATATATATAAATATAAACTTAATTCCTAATTTGGATAAATAATTATAATCAAAATAATCGTGATTTATTGTCTTGGGAGAGGGCAAATACGAGCAACAGGACGGAGATATGTTCCCTTAGTAAATCTCACGGTCACTACTCGAACTACGCCATCCTTCGAAGGATGAACAGACTCGACAATCGCTAATGGCCAAGCAAGGGGCGGTTCATTATCATTTATCACAATTACAACCATGCCTGGTACGATAGCCGTAGACGGGGTGTTCCACTTCTGACGAACTTGTAATCCGTGAAGGTATTCCGTCCTCCACCGGTCCCAAAACGACCGAACTAATTTATCCAGTAAAGAATGCCTGTGTAACAGACTGGTAGAGTCAGATTTGACTTTGGGTGCGGGTAATGACAATAACAATTCAGGCCCAGCGTGTAAATTTTTAATATGATAATAGTCAATGATCATTTCACTACATGATCACTGCGCGGGAGTATAATTGGATGTTTTTGTGTGTAATCTAATGCGGAGTTCGAAAGACGACCACCAATGCGGATTAAACCATTCTCAATAAAAGGCCTTAAACGATTGAAAGCGGGCGAGCAAGGTTTGTTACCTTCAATATTTAAATATTCCACTGCAAAATGCTGTTTTTGCAGGGCGCGGAGGATTATAACCTCAGAGAAACTGAGATCATCAGCAGTCACTACAGTAGTGTTGCGGCGGGGCAATAATTTAGCAAACTTACACACGTACGCAATTATACGTAGAAGTTTACTCCAAGAAGAGATGCGGAATGCGAGCTCATAAATCGCAGAATTACAGACGGATGTGCACACAGTGTGCGACAAAATCTTCTTCTCAGGCATATTTGCAATAACCTCATTGTCTAAAGTACGAAGAGGTCATTGAGATGGATCTAACGAAGTCCACTGAGGCCCATGGAGCCACAGGGGGCTTTTGAACTTGAAACTAATTTATTTGGCGTAACGCCACGTGAAAGTATGTCAGCGGGATTCTCAGTACCTGCGACATGATAAAAGTTATCAGCGCGAATATTGTCGGTAATCTGAACAACGCGGTTTGCAACAAAGGTCTGCCACTTGTGTGGCGAACTCTTTATCCAGTACAGAGCTACTTTTGAATCTACAAAGGCATAGACTGATATTGCAAGGTCAAGAGAATAATTGTCGAGTACTCTGCGAAGCAATTTTGAGAGTAAAACCGCTCCACAAAGCTCAAGGCGTGCAATAGATAGTGGTTTCGTCAGTGCGACTTTAGTCTTTGCACAAATCAACTGGACGGTGTTACCATTGACGCTCTTTACATGTATGTAGACTACGGCACCGTATGCGCGCTCGCTGGCGTCGGAAAACCCCAGGAGTGACGCAGTACAGTTTTTGGATACACCAACATGTCGCGGGATACGTAAATCATTAAGAGCTGGTAATTCAGCACAGAATTGCCTCCACATCTTAATAATTGGCGGTGGTGGTATGTCGTCCCAATCTAAATTAAGTTGCCAAAGCTGCCTTATTAACAATTTGGCGTACGCGACTGTGGGAGCAACGAAACCCATTATGTCCCACAGGCGAGCGACAGTAGATAAGATGGCGCGCTTAGTGCACGTCACATCAGCGGGAACAGATATCTTAAAATAAAAGGCGTCACTATCGGTAGACCAATGCAAGCCTAGTATTTTATGTGGCATTGATTTATCGAACTCTACTTCTCCTGTAATTTTATGGGAAGTAGGGAGGTCATCTAAAACAGATCGACGGTTGCTATGCCATTTTATCAGGTCCCATTGGGCACCCTTGAATAAGTCTATCAGCTGCCGAGAGGTCTCACTGGCCTCGGATTCACTGGGCATAGAGAACGCGATGTCGTCCATATATAGCGAAGTAAATGCGATACGACTCGCAAGTGGATACTTTGCGCCGTCGTCATCAATGAGCTGTCTTACCGTGCGCAATGCATGGTATGGACTCGAAGTTAAACCGAAGCACACGCGATTGAAGTGGTATAACACAAGTGGGTCTTGTGGACGGAAGCGGTATAGGAAGCATTGGTAACGACGATCAGAATCGCGAACAACTATTTGCAGAAATTGTTGGCGACAGTCGGCTGTCGTAGCGATTGGATGTAAGCGGAAAGTTAAAATTATATTGAACAAGTCGCCTTGCAAATTTGGTCTTGAATGCAGAATATCATTTAATGATCGCCCAGTGCTAGTCTTACTGCTAGCATCCAGGACGATGCGCAGACGCGTTGACTTCTTATCTTCGCGTAAGACTCCATGATGCGGTATGACATATATTGGAGCGGGTTCATGAGAGTCATACGGCGGTGCGGGGGATATATAACTTTTAGCTAAGTATTCCTTTATGACGTCATCATATGCTAACCTTAATGTAGGCGAGGCTTGAAGTTTCCTCTCCAAGCACATGAATCGTCGTCGAGAGGTTTCATAAGAATCTCCGAGAGAGTAAACGTCATCTTTAAATGGCAGGCCAACAATATATCTACCAGTAAAAGGATCGCGGGATGTCGTAGACTTATAAAACTCTTCACATTCAATGTCTGAAGGACACTGAATGGGCGGTGCGGAGGGTGGCTGTTCAAGCTCCCAAAATCGTTGCACTAATTTGTCAACGATAGGAGACTCTAGAACTGAGCAGCACGTTAAAGAATGATTTACCTGAAGTGTCGGCACTGAGCCCATAATAACGTAACCAAATACCGTATTCAAAGCCGAGGGCCCGGACAAGTCGTTAGACGAATAAATTACGTCTGGACATAGTAAGTGCGGGAAAAGGGATGCGCCTATCAAAACATCAATTTTATTAGGCATGCTATAACATTCATCAGCGAGTCTTATGCCATGGAAGTGTGATAAGACAGATGTGTCTACCACAGCAGTGGGCAAAAGGTCGGTGATTTGATCAACAACTAGCGTTGAAATATTGAAGTTAATATTCGAGTCGAATCGTGAGAAAATTTTAATATCAATCGATTTCGATTTTACAATTTTTTCAACTCCACCGAATCCCTTTACTACAGTACATTCGGTATCGTGTTGTTGAACGCCTAAACGATGACAGCACTCTTTAGTCATAAAATGGCTTTGAGCCGCGGAGTCTAATAATATACGAATAATTTGTTTCTCTCCCTTAGCATCGTAAGCAAATACTTGAGCGGTTGATAATAAAACAGTTCTCTGCGAACGACTTGCGCGCGCGGGAGGCGGTGAACGTTGAGAAACATTCTTGAACGAAGTACACAGCGCGACGTCTGAACGCGCACCTGCGGTGAGGGGTGGCGAGTGTGCGGGCGCGGGGGTTGTAGACTTCAGTGTAACTGGCTGAAGCGGTGGAGAACGCGCCAGCGCAGGGGAAGCATTATCGCTTCTGCGGTGGAAGTGCAACAATGTGTGATGTTTAAATTTACAAATTCGACAACTATAATTTGAAGAGCAACTAGACACTCGATGACTTAAACTGAGACAATTCACACATGCATTGTTACTCTTTACGCATTTAAATCGTTCCTGCGGCGTCATTTTATTAAAGTCTGCACACTTAAATAGGTGTTGATGCACAATATTATCGCACAGACACTTTGAGTAACTAGTCGTCGTGCTTACGTACGCCTGATACTTCGGCGACGAAGTATTATTACAGCGACGATTATTACCGTTACCTCGTCGATTGTTTGGTGCGCTATTAGAATTTGTACTAGAATCGGTGCGTTGCAAAACTTTGGAGCGGGTCTTAATAAAATTTACTAAATCATCAAAGGTAGGTACCATCGAGCTATGACTATATTCGAAAGAGCGAATGGTATCCGGGTCCAGCTTCTTAAGCGCGATATGAAGAACTATTAAGTCCGCGAGATTATCTAACTTTAAGTTTTGTAAAGCGCGCACTGCACTTATAAAGTTATCAGTAAATAAATCAAAATTATTTGCGGTGGCCGATTGCAATGGCTTAAATTCGAACATCTGATTAATATATGTAGATGCTAGCATACGCCGGTCTTCATATTTGTCAACGAGTGCTTGCAATAAAATTTTATAATTTTCAGCGCAAGGAGTTATACCTGAGCATACAGATAGGGCTTTGCCCGTTAGTTTACCTAGCAAATAGTATAACTTTTCAGCGTCGGTAAGCGATGTGTTGTCATGGACGATTGATTTAAAGCTAGCATAAAATAAAGGCCACGAGCGAATGTCACCCGAAAATGGCATAAGTTCGATAGGCGGAAGTGTGAATCTGGCTTTAGATGGTGTACTAGTACTTTGTGAATTAGATTGCGAATATTGTAAATAAAGCCTATTTATTCTACCGCAAAGAGACTCAAACGCAATGAGGCTGTTATAATCAGGTTTAGCAATAGGGTTTATTTTTAATAAATGTGAATTATAATTATCTAAGACCTGTTTAAACTCAATACGTAAAGCATTAATATTAGAACTTCCATCAAGAAAACGCTCCATCGTGGAAGTGTTTGTGTGGATGTCCGAGGACATATCATATATTTTTTGCACTATTTCAAATAAAGCATCTCGTTTAGCTAACAATAAAACCAACTCAGCATCAGGTGTGCCCTCATTATCCGAGGAATCGCTATTATTCGATGCTATTTGTTTTTTAGGCGGCATTACAACTTAAGTTATGCGGCAAAAATATTATAATTATAAGCGGGTAGTCTGTAAGCGACCTCGCTACGCGGTTGAATTGTTAAATATTAGTTTTGTTAACAATGAACTTTAATTGTTAACTTTTATAATAAATATGAAGTTATTTATAACGAATATAATGCTTAAATATATGTGCAAACAATAAATGTAATTTAACAGTATAATCTATAGATGTAGTTAAAAGTTGATGACGTGATGTGAACATACAACAAATAATTTATATAGATAATTATACGCTTATTCATTCTATGAATATAGTTTTAAAATTACTATGAATGTCACCTATTAGGACCTATTCTAGTGTTCTAATAAGGGCGGGGTTAATCCGAAGTCGGATTAAAATATAAATAATTAATTATATAAACGCTTATTACGATAACGATCTAATAAGGGCGGAAAGTCAAGGTCAATCCGGCTCGAAGGACCATTAAAAATGGAGACGCCAGTAACTTAAGGTATCTTCGATAAAGATTTAGTGGACTGTAATTTTGGTGCATACGGCAAAGGGGAAAATAAATAGGTGGGATAGCACGCACTGACCTGATGAGGGCTGCCGCGCCTTCCTCCTGGAGTGTCTGCTATGCAGCGAGCTCGCCACGTGGTTCGGCGCACACGCACTCTCGGAACAGTCTCGTGAAGTCCCACACTCTCCACCTTTGCCCTTACGGGGGCGTCTCACACTTTTATGAGTTACAAAGACACAATGTCTGATGCGGTGAATATTAAACATAAACAGGAGAACTCAATGTTCATCCTGCGCGGTTTGCAGTTAATGTACATAAGACGCGACGGGTGGCCGTGCGTTGCGGATGGCGTAATATCACTTAGTACAATGACGCGCGCCGAGATCCTCTTTTTCACCTCGGCGGCAGCGCGTGCGGTAGGAAAGGGAAGGAAGGAAGGAAACAAAAAATATGCACTAGTCATGTCGATAAAGTAGATATAACTTAGGACGAACTCAATGCGATATGTAATGTAATGTTGATAAAGTAGATTGTTAACTGGCGTTACCATATATATATATATATTTTTATATATATATATATATTTATATATATATATATATATATATATATATATATATATATATATATATATATATATATATATATATATATATATATATATTCTTTTTAAAAACGTTACCCCTACACTAGGATTTTCTCCTGTATCGTGGGGGCAGTTTACAAACATAAATTGCACAAGGACAAACATCCAGACCCGAAACAATTATTTTGTAGGCCATACAAATACTTGTTCCGTGCGGGATTCGAACCCGCAACCCCCAGCGCAGCCACTCATTGCTAAGCCACTGCGCCGCGGAGTCGTCAATATATATATATATATATATATATATATATATATATATATATATATAATATATTCAAATGGTTCAGTACATAGCACAGTAGTAAAATCTTATCTGAATCCGATCATAGGCTTTTGCGTAATGCGTGTGTATACATACAGACAGACAACGTTTCCAAAAAAATTAATTTTTTCATCTGTATTGATAATATATTATATATACCCCAATCCAAATTTCAAAAAGCTATATTAGTCTATATATATATATCATTGCTTTGACGACTTAAGATGGATCCGACAATAGAATTTTCATTCTTGAATGTCATTTAGTATATTTTCTACGCTGGTACTACCGCCAGTGTCAATTTCGTCAGATATAATATTCTATTATTAATTGAGTTTATTCTCACTCATTTAATGTTTCAAAACACCTTACCAATAGTAGGAAATAATACATGCAATAAAATAATTCGAAATAAAATTTCATATCTTGCAAACAACTTGACGTTTGACACCTGTAGATAGATATTTTAGACACCATAATACGGCAAAAGCAAGAATGTACATGATATAACCTTTATTAAGTCCCATAATAGAATAATACCTATTATTTATTTTCCGGTTTCTACATGTATTCATCATTCACTCTGCTACTCGCGTATAGTTATTTTATGGTTCTTCATGGCGTTCGATTGTAAGGAAAAACGATCCACGACTTTACTTGAAATTTACATTGTGGAGTAGGTTATCCTTGGTATAGTTAATCGTGCATAAATCGAGCTTTGGTGAATCCATCCTTAGTAGTGTAGTGGTTAAACAATTTGGCAGTAACGCTGCAAGTCGTGGGTTTAACTCCAAACATAACAAGTATTGCAATGGTCATCAAATAACTGGTGCGTCTCAGGTTCGACGCGCGACTGAACCTTAAAATCGTTCACTTCAAATAATTTGTGGTTAGGCCACTTGGCATTTATTTTACGTATCACTGTAACCTTAAGTGTCAAGTCAACTAATTTGTTTGATACAATGACTAATTTAAGACATATATTATTTAATACGCGTTCGGTATAAGATACGCAAATGTATTGCGCGGAGGGGCAATTATTGACCTCTTTTCGTTAACACTCGATTTTGTTCCCTAAATTATTTTTGTAAAAAAGTAAAAAGTAAAGTTACAGCAAATATACGTCCCACTGTTAGGCGCAGGCCTCCTCTCATTTCTGAGAGGGTTTTAGGGGAAAGAAGTGTACGCCGCGCTGCCCCAAGTCGTGTTTGCAGACTTCATGTGACTTCGATTTTTTCTTCTCAGATATGCAGGTTTCCTTACGATGTTTTCCTTCGCCCATGAGCATATGGTAAATCAGTACTTAAAATTGCAATTAACAAGTTCATCGGTGCCGGCGGGGATCGAAACCGGGTTGCTCGCGTACTATGAAATTTACAGCGAGCGCTAAGCCCCTGAGATACCACAACTTACGTAGGCGGTCCTATAATGAATTGGCCTAACTATGAACCAATGAAGGAAATGATGACGAAACCAATTTTATTTTTCAATATAATCACCATGAATACTAACACACTTCTGACATCTGTGAATCAACATCTCTAAACCTTAATGATTTCTTAAATTTACGCGAACACTGCACATTGAATAAAACTATTATTTACGGATTCTATCGCGTTTAATTACATTAATTTATTTTTATTATTATCCCGACGTTTCGGGTGCTTTACAGCGCCCATGGTCACGGGGGGGACTGAGATGTTTGACGTCCCAATGTCATAGTTAGTCCGGCTACCTTCAGTTTTTTAATATTAATTTTTGGTCCGATTTACGCAAAACGAGCTTATAGTATCATGAAGTCTTGCAGTGGTATGCTTGGGTTTGGGTTTAATTTTGTTAATTATAGGATCCCAAGCAGATGGTAGCACCCAACCATCTTCTCTATTGAAATTCGGATGTTTTTTAATTTCAATAGCCTCGCGTATCATCCTTGGTAGGAATCGGTGTTCTTTTGCGAGAATTTGTGGTTTATCAAATCTAATGTAATGGTGGGGACGATCTTGAACATGTTTGCAGACTGCAGACTTCCCGGAGCGTCGGTGCTTCACATCAGCTATATGTTCCTTCACGCGGGTTCTTATAGATCTCTTTGTTTGACCTATGTAAGAGAGACCACATTCACAATCTAGCTTGTACACACCTGCATCTTGTAGAGGAATATTACATTTGATGGATGGTAAAAATTGACTAATCTTCTTCAGCGGCTTGTAGTATGCCTTAATGGACGCTCGCTTCAAGATGTAGCCAATCTTGTCCGTGACTCCTCTAACATATGGTAGTAGAGCAGGCGCGCGCTCGACTGTGGCCGGCTTCACTCGTTCACTGTGACGTAGGCGCGGGACCCGAAGCTTGTTGTCTTGCAATACTTGCTTGACGTGCTGAAGCTCCGCGGCCAGATGTTTTCTGTCACAGATCCCTCGTGCTCTCTGAAACAAAGATTTACCCACGGTAGCTAACTGTGAAGGATGATGGTGAGATTCACCATTTAGATATCGGTTGGTTTGGGTCTTTTTCCTATACACAGTGTGACCAATAGTGTTATCAGGATTTCGGATGACTAAAACATCTAGGAAAGCTAAAGAATTATTTGCCTCTAACTCCATTGTGAATTGTATTTTAGAGTTTATGGAGTTAAGGTGGTCTAAAAATACAGTTACTTTGTCAGATGGTAAAATTGTGAAAGTGTCGTCTACGTACCGCTTGTAGAACCTTGGATTTACAGGAGCAGTAAGAAGGGCTTTCTCCTCAAAGTTCTCCATGAATATTTCGGCGACTATGGGAGACACAGGTGAGCCCATCGCCACACCATCTACTTGCTTGTAGAACTCCTCCTTCCACAATAGATAGCCAGATGTGAGGCAATGTTCAAGTAGTATTGCATATTCTTGAGGCATGTTATTTTCTTCTAGCTTCCTAGTTACACTTGAGATGCAGTCCACAATAGGTAGGCATGTAAATAGTGACTGAACATCAAAACTTACCATAGTTTCATTGTTAGCGAGATGTAGGTCTTTTATCTCACTCACAAAATGGTAAGAATCCTTTGTGTGTGCTCCGGTATGTCCTCTTAGTGGTGATAGTATTTTTGCTAAGTATTGTGCCAGCTTATAAGTTGGTAAATCGATCTGGCTCACTATGGGACGTAGTGGAGCATTTGGTTTGTGTATCTTCGGTAACCCATAAAATCTCTAAACATTTATAAAAATAATCACATTTTTTATCATCAAAATGACTGACGACGGCCGCCTGCAACTCTTCATCGCTTGAAAATTTTCTTCCTCTTAAGTCCCGCTTTAAATTTGGAAATAAATAATAGTCGGACGGGGCCATGTCTGGACTGTAAGGTGGATGTTGAACTTCTGTGAACCCGCATTGACGAGCGGTATGAACAGGGGCGTTGTCATGGAGCAACAGGACACCTTTAGACAGCTTGCCTCTTCGTTTTTCCTTTATCTTGTCTCGTAATTTATATATTAAAGAAGCATAATATTCGCCGTTCACGACTGTATTACGTTCTTTAAAATCCACCATCAAAATGCCTTGAAAATCCCAAAATATTGTGCACATCAGTTTTTTTGTCGATTGTTGCACCTTTGCCTTTCTAGGGGGCTTTTCACCCTTATAACGCCATTCCATTGACTCGCGCTTGCTTTGTGGATCATAATACAAGATCATAGTTTCATCACCAGTCACTAGCCGCTCGATCACAGTCTTTGGATTTTCGCCACAAAGATCCAAAAACTCCGAAGCGCAGCGCACTCTTTCCTGTCTCTGTACCGCTGAAAGAAGTTTCGGTACCCATCTTGCACTCACTTTTTTCATGTGAAGATGTTCATGGATCGCGCGATGAATGATATTCTTAGAGAGCCCAAGCCTTGCTGCAATTTCTCTAATCTTCAAACGGCGGTCACTCAGAACCTCCTCTTCGATAAGAGCAATCGTTTCGGGAGTGAGCACTTCCTCAGGTCGACCGTCGTGGCCAAAGTCTTCGACGGTTTCTCTCCCGAGGCGATACTCTTTCACCCAATTTTTCACTGTGCTATAGGAGGGGGCAGACTCCTTATACACGCCATCCAATCGTTCTTTTATTTGGGCAGGGGATAAACCTTCTTTAAACAGAAACTTTATGACACTTCGATACTCAGTTTTCGACATTTTGAAAAAATACGCGACTCTCGTTATTCAAATGCCTGTTAAACTAAGACTAAGCATTTCATGTCGATGCATGTTTCTTATATTAAGTGCACGATAAACGTACTATTTAATGCAACACAACATGCAGCGATATGTCGCGTTGAACTATATCAGGTCAATTCATTATGAGACCGCCTGGTATTTGTGTGGCTGCATAATATGAAAATCAATTCTTTAGAAGTTAATTCCAATAATTGTTTGAGTTTGGGTGTTGCTCATATCATAGAAAAAGGTCGTCATGGTACAGGATATTCTTCAGAGAATTACGGATGCATGATGTGGGCGATATTTTAATAATGGAATAAAAATAATAGAATTAAAAGTAATTCTTATTGAAAGTCATTATACTTTTACTAGTTCGAAAAAATCTCTTTCCTGGGAAGAACCAGCCATAAAAACATGTCTTTGGCTTTAATTATAATAATAATAATATGTTTAAGTAAAAATATTCACAGTTAAAATAGTGCTAAATAATTATTGAATGAAGAAATGAGGAAGTGCATAGCTGGAACTAACGTGTTACCATTAGCTTTGAAATACACTATCTTAAGTCTCGTTTTAATATCTCGGCTCGTTTGTTCGGTTAATGGGTTTCTACGGAAAACATGCTAGAGAAACATGGGTGTTATCTTATAATGTTTATATTCATACATGTTACACTCCTGTTCTAAAAAAAATATATTGACTTACTTTGTATATTTGCATTCTACCGTAGTTTTTCTTGTCTGTGTTATGTAGGCATTTTTCTTTCAGCCTGAGCGAGCCTGTCTCTGAGGCAAAATATTTAAAGAACTACATGATTAGGGAGTTACCATATCATTTGTATCACATAGGGGAAAATTAAATTTGAGTGTGTGAAATATGATTATTATTAATTAATACGCTTTAAATAGAAGAGGTTTTTATAACAATTATAGTAGTACCGTTTTTATTTCAGATTTAAAATTCATATGGGTTAGTAAGGAAATATAAAATCTTAGAAACTACGGTTAGTATTAATTAATCACTGGAGGAACTGTCTCCATCCTGTGTTTTATATTTTATGCACTGTCTAAGCAATGTACAACAATTTTCAGAATACTATTAGTGTTACCTCGTTTTCACGTCGTTATTACGTTTGGTATAATCGCATGGAAGTCATCCGTACGCGCCTATGCGAATATCTCAGATATGCTACAAAAGCAAAGCAGATCTAACATTAAAACCAATTAAACCTGAAACTATTGTTATACTGCATTCTTAGGCGCTACGTGTACTTGCCCCACTGATTGCAGGAATAAAATATTTGATAGTATGATTTGAAACAAAGCCTACGTCCTACCTCAAGAAATACCACAAATCACGACCCTCAGTTATCTGCATCAATGTACTTCCTGCGTAAGCAGAAAAATATGTACTGAAATATTTATTCAATTATATTCATAATTTTATAAAAGGAAAATAAATAAACCCACTAAAACAATTTAAATACATACTTGGTCTGGCGAGTATGTAGGGTACGTATGGTTTATAACTGCTGATCTTGTAACGTCAAAAAGGTTTGTCAAGCAGTTTGAGGTCTTGAGTTTCTTTTGCTATTGATTGAAATAATTTTTAGCGGGAAGTCGCGTGTCAATTGTATTTTATCACAAATTGAAGTTCGTCATACGTAGCAAATATGGAATCAACGTGATTTTGGGCGATTATTTTAAATGTCTCTCTTTTATAAGACGAGGGGTTCAAGATTGAACTTGTTGTCTTCAAAATGCTTTTGAGAACACAGCACATTATGTTTGAAATCGGCACGCAGAACTTCGTCATGGCCATGTTTCTCTCGATGATGACATTCGTATAGATCGATTCGGAAATGGGTCTATAGTTCTTCAAGAGAGCGTTGTCGCTTTTCTTAAAGAACAAGACAACTGCACTTATGGTCCACGCCCCCGTAGTAGTCTCACCATGGAGTACGGAATTAAAGAGTTTCTGAAAATCATTAAGAAGAATTTCAGAAACGTTTTTAAGGTGCTGGAGAGGCATTCTAATCTTGCCTAGACTAATGCCTGGAATATCATCGTAATAATGTCGGATAGGTATTGACCTTAGATCGTTACTCACACTTGAGTGTGGCTCCAACGATGAAATGTACAGCTGCCCATAGAAACTCTCAATCTCACTCAAATCTCAGGTGACCCGGAAAATATGCTGCCAACTTTGGTTCTTATCTTCAACGTTGACGTTGACGGCTATCGGATCGTTACCCCAAAATTTGTAGACCGCAGTCCATTACCTCCCATGGAACCTGACAGGATGGAAGAAATAGTCCGAACTCTGTTTCC
Organism: Parnassius smintheus behrii; assembly: GCA_036936625.1. Lineage (NCBI taxonomy): Eukaryota > Metazoa > Arthropoda > Insecta > Lepidoptera > Papilionidae > Parnassius > Parnassius smintheus. The sequence goes on from JAUPFT010000022.1 coordinate 19,101,822, forward strand.
CAAAGGCGAAGTCCAGGCTTGCACCCAGAGTGCGGTATCCAATGACGAGTGCCCACTTTTACAGCAGTCAAGTTGCGGGAAGTTGTTAAGCCTCTCAAGATAGGTAAGGCCCCGGGACCAGGCATCCTCGTCCAGGTCTGTAAGGTCATTACAAAAAGGCATGAAAGTCTGCTCCTTGACCAAGTGTTAAAGAGCAGCAACACGTGCATCTCGGCAGGAATTTTTTCCGAAAAGATGGAAGCTGCAAAGGTTAGTCCTGTAAGATAAAGGAAAAGGTCCACCTTACACGCCTTCATGCTACCGGCCACTTTGTATACTAGACGTAGCAGGAAAGAATTTTGAGGGCCTAGTAAGGAATCAACTGAAAGAAGAAGTGGCCAATACGGGTGGCCTGTCCGATAACCAACATGGTTTTGAACCGGGTCGCAGTACAATTGGCGCCAATACCGAAGTGCTTTAATTTGCTAGGGCGGCCTGGTCGGGCAACCAGAGATCCCGTCGCGTGTGCATAATGATGACGTTTGACGTCAAAAATGCATTTAATTCCGCAAAATTGATGGACATTGTAAAAGTGCTTTGGAAGTTAGGTTTTTCCAAATATCTCATGTATTCGAATATCTTTGTGATCGTTTTTTGATATGTAATATTAAGGCCGTAGTCATGAGTGGGAGAGCGGCCCAGTGCTCGGTCTTAGGCCCGAGCTTTAGATCATCCTTCACGATGCACTTCTACGTCTCGACCTACCGATTGAGGTACTGCTGAAGGTATTTGCTGACGACGTGGCGGCTTTAATCCTTGTGTAACGATCCCCCCCCCCCCCTCTATTGTATTGCAAAATAAAAATTTTATAATATTAAAAATATCCCCTTTTCAATAACGTTATATATATGTGACCAGGATTAATAAACTATGTTTAGATCTTTCTAAAATGATCTCTCTAAAGGTTTAATAATAGGCCGTTTGTAATCTTTTGGCGTGATCGTCTTAGTTAAGACCCTTATTTACGTTGTGTTTGTTTGTAACTTAGTTCTTTTAGGTGTCTTTTGGAAGAATGAATATTCACTAGAGCAATTGAAAGCTGTTGGTAGTGCCTAATAAGCTAAGTGAACCCCGTTCACGAAGACAGGGCTCGAAAAAGGTTAAGAACATAAAACGTCCCTATTCCACTTGTATCAGGTTTACATTATTAATTTATTATTATTAATCCCTTCCCGCTTGGAAAAGGCTCACAATATATTTATACAAAAATACCCGATACAAGGGCTTCGCTCTCCTACATTTATTTAAAAAAATGTAGGGGAGGTACACGGCCCCACACACGCCGTGCACGGTGAGCGCCAACCATTTTGATGCACTCCCCCCGTAGGGAACGCTAATTCGGGAACTGGACCGTAGTCCACAGCAAAATAACTGGCGAACCAGTATAAGAGGCTTGGCCCCTTGTTAGTGCGTAAGCACAAACATCGACCGAAGTCGCGCATGTCAATGCGTGTAAACGCCATACAGAATACGAACGAATCCAGCCACAGTGAATGTACCTCACACGGTTTAGGCAAATAGGCACACTGGCTGTAAACCCTCCGTGAGCGCCACCACCTGCCAGACCGCCGCTCCTGCAGACGTGATGTAAGTGTATGGCATCACCACCAATTGCATGATCAGCACGGCTACTAGCCCAGAGCGTGTCATGAGACTACTGCTCACCTCAAGGGAATGGGGTCCCACGTTGTGCAGCTTTCGGCCGCAGCCTTGAGAGTCTCCTCAGATTCTCCCGCCAGCTACCACCCGCATGAGGTCGACACATATGCTCCACCAACCAATACAACGGCAGACATAGCCAAAAGGCAGTTATAAGATAAGAGTAATAATTCGCCATCAGAAAGGGTTTGTGTCACTGACGTTTAGTAAATGCATTTTCGATCATGTTTGTCTCACCCACCAACAAGTTGCCTTCAATCATTCAAAGGTGGGAAAGTTACAGAGAGATAATATTATGTTGTTATATAAAACATCGTGGAGGGCAGACAGTCTGCAGCCCCGCAATGAAGGGACCCGACTTGGGCAAAGCTACTTAGGTGTGAGTCAAACCAAGACGCAGAGAGCGCCATTGAGAATAGCGTCCCACCAAACAACCATCGCAGAGAAGTAATGCTGCAGAACGCAACAAGCATCAATACGACTATCGTCGGGCTTACACCATTCCAAGGTCCCCCATACATCCCAGCAGACATCACCACCCGTATACCTCCATCGACCAGAACCACAGAGAGCGTCGAATCTGGCGCAGCACACCCGTAGATCCATCACAAGACGCAATACCGCCAGTAGCAGTAAGCATCAATGCAACTATCATACGGGCGGCGCACCCTCACAACACACCCAACGTGATCCCTATCGACTTTGGTAACAAAGTTGGTATTGTTGTTATATTAAAAATATCACCAACGTATCATAGTAGCACGCTACTAAGACGCCAATGAACAAAACTCCACGTATCATAGCGCTAATGCACTAAGACATGAAGCTGAGTATGCCTGTTACACTTAAAAGTGCTACCAAACACACTCAACATCCCCATCCGAAAGATAGACGACGCATCGCTATGCGCTACGACGCCGCCCACAAACGGTATGGGTGTGCGATGTCCACGGGAAAGCCGTATTGCTACAACAAACCCGCTTACCACCGACACTAAGATGTTAATTGTATACCTCCATCGACCAGAACCACAAGAGAGCGTCGAATCAGGCGCAGCACACCCGCAGATCCATCACAAGACGCAATACCGCATGTAGCAGTAAGCATCAATGCAACTATCATACGGGCGGCGCACCCTCACAACACACCCACATGACTCCTATCGACTTTGGCAACAAAGTTAGTATTGTTGTTATATAAAAAATATCACTAACGTATCATAGTAGCACGCTACTAAGACGTCAATGAACAAAACTCCACGTATCATAGCGCTAATGCACTAAGACATGAAGTTGAGTATGCCCGTTACACTTAAAAGTGCTACCAAACACACTCATCATCCCAATCCGAAATATAGACGACGCTTCGCTATGCGCTACTACGCCGCCCACAAACGGTAAGGGTGTGCGATGTCCACAGGAAAGCCGTATTGCTACAACAAACCCGCTTACCACCGACACTAAGATGTTAATTGTGTACCTCCATCGACCAGAACCACAAGAGAGCGTCGAATCAGGCGCAGCACACCCGCAGATCCATCACAAGACGCAATACCGCATTAAGCAGTAAGCATCAATGCAACTATCATACGGGCGGCGCACCCCCACAACACACCCACATGACTCCTATCGACTTTGGCAACAAAGTTAGTATTGTTGTTATATAAAAAATATCACTAACGTATCATAGTAGCACGCTACTAAGACGTCAATGAACAAAACTCCACGTATCATAGCGCTAATGCACTAAGACATGAAGTTGAGTATGCCCGTTACACTTAAAAGTGCTACCAAACACACTCATCATCCCCATCCGAAAGATAGACGACGCTTCGCTATGCGCTACTACGCCGCCCACAAACGGTATGGGTGTGCGATGTCCACAGGAAAGCCGTATTGCTACAACAAACCCGCTTACCACCGGCACTAAGATGATACGTCTAGGACACATCGGTTAGCGAGTCCAAGTTTACCTCGGACCAATTGCTCGTGAAGCAGCACACACGCCACCATAATATTCCTTTTCAAGTCCCTAATAAGGACTAGTCATTTTGCTACAGTACTAGGAGCAGTCAGTCGCCCGACCACCCCATACAATGCTTATGCATCAAGGAGACCTCCTATAATATTGCTTTTGTATCATAGACCTTACTTTCATAAGTCATGTATATATAGGATTCGAACCCACGACCCTACTATTGTAATGCATATTAATCATAGAGACCTTCTATAGTATTGCTTTTGAATCACAGACCTTACTTTCATAAATCATTCATATATAGGATTCGAACCCACGACCCTACTATTGTAATGCATATTAATCACAGAGACCTTCTATAGTATTGCTTTTGAATCATACACCTTACTTTCATAAATCATTCATATATAGGGTTCGAATCCACGACCCTACTATTGTAATGCAAATTCATCATGGAGACCTTCTATAGTATTGCTTTTGTATCATTGAGTTTAATATCATAAGTCCCTAATATAGGACTAGTCATTGTGCTACAGTACTTCAGGCAGTCGGGCTCCCGACCACCCCATATAAATGTACAACTGCAGGTATGTATCTCCGGCACCTCATCCATACAAGACGTCTATACGTGAACACCTTCCATAACTTAGGAAAATTTTCTTTAATACATGAACTCCTTCAACAACTTAGAAAATTTCATCTATACGTGAACTCCTTCCACAACTTAGAAAAATTTTCTTTTATACACGAACACCTCCCATGACTTAAACAATTTTTAACAAATTTTCTAATTATCTTATAAACGTTATTTAACTTAATTTTATAATATTTTTTGACTTGTATTTCTATTATTTTTTTTTTTAAATATTTTTACAAGTTTTTTATAATAAATTTACTTATTACGAGAAACAATAATTTTGCCTTTAATTTGCTATGTTATTGGGATAATGTCTGAAATATATTAACTTTATGTTTATTAATTTAACTTTATTGCTTAATATATATGTTTTAAAACTATTTTTGACGCCCCTTTATATTGAATTTAATTATTAATAATAATATTGAGCCGTCACACTTGCAAAGAGCTATAGCGCAGCGCAGGGATTTGCGAGGCTTGTTGCGGTTAAAATCAACGCGTGGCTGAATGAACATGGTATGTCGTGAGCCATAGTGAAGACGAAGTTCGTGGTACTCACAGCTCAGAAGTGGTATCCAAAGCCCTTCCAGGCTCTCGTGGATCAACACATTGGGAGTTGGAGGTCTCTGAAATGCCTCGTAATGACGATCCACTCAAAACTGATGTTTTGAGAACAGATTTTCAGTGTGGTCACAAAAATGGTGACGATGGTAGCGAGTCTTTCTCAGCTAATGTCAAATGTCGAGGGACCAAGGAGCAACCGCAGACGAGCTCTTGTTAGTGTCGCTAACTCGATCATGCTCTATGGAGTAGTGGTCTGGGGAGAAGCACTCAAAGTAGAAAAAATCAGAAGCAACTTACGTCGTTACAAAGGAGAGTTGCGATGAGGATTTTGCTACAGGTACCACGAGTTGCCACGCTTAGCAGGAGGGTTGGTAGATGCAGTTTTTATTGTTTTGAGTTGTAATCAGGAAGATGCTACATGCTCATAAACTGTTCCATTTACCTTCTATCACCTCTTATGACACTCACATATTATGGGGCAGTAGATATTCCTACACGGCCACCATACAATGGACCTCACGTTTTCAAACGTTTTTTAAACCAACCAAAAATGTTTACTATATAATGGAGTATTCTTAGAAAAGCACTAAATATATTACTTTACATATAGATTGTTTTATTTATGAGTTACGTAATACTTTCAGTGTACTCCAAGCAATGGTAAAAATCGATTTATGAGTCAAGGTTCTTCCTATATGAGTTTTGTCATCAATGCTTAAAGTTTTTCACGATAAACAGCTTCTGTTGTTTATACGTCAGATCTCAAAAGCCGTAGTGAATTAACATCATTAAGTGCCCACGGAAGTTACCATAACTTTTCTATAGGTAAGCTTTGCTTTACCGGAGTGTTCGAATATTTGACCTGGGTTTAGCCATTGCGTTATCCGTTTGTGATTTTGTCGCAAAAAACCTGATTTCCATCACAAAACTTTCTAAAATCGTTTCATTTCTTATTACATTTCAGTATTGGACTTTTGCCTGTAACGGTAACCTTGTGTAATTCAAGTGTAGAAAAATGCTATTTCTTTAGTATAATGGTGTCAAACGAGCACACAGGCCACCTGACGCTTGATGCTAAGTGGATAATGTGGCCCATAGATATCTATCCACATTTAGACTCGATTAAGAATCACAATGCACATACTAAAATGCAGATGTCACTAAGACGTAATCCCTCGTTTCCAGGAAAAAAGATCTGCTATTTTACGCCGGTATTAAATGGGAACTTTGTCCTTTCTCGGTTGAGCTGACCTACAGCTCAGAAGTGGCTTCATTTCTGTACCTACTCATCAATGCAAGCCAAGATTCAACGCTTACTCCTCTATGCACAGAATTCATTAGACACTAATTTCCCTAGTATTTTATTTTTATTTTGCCAATTTGTTGCGAATAAGTCAATATTGTGGATAAATTAAGGTTCGAAAATTTGGTGGTTTTTCTATTGAATATATTTTTTTAAGTTTTATAGATTACAACGAGATTACAAATTTTATAGATTAAAATTTTGGTATATGATTTATGACTATATGGTCTTGGATTGCATGAAAGTAAAAACACGATAGCATGTAATTTTCTCGATAGAAAAAAATTGCAAAGTAGGCTCTAATTAGTTACATTTCTCCATGATACAATATTCTTAGGAATAAGTTCATGGAATTATTTTTCAGGCATAGTAAATAATCATATCTAAGTTCTCATAAACCAGTTTTTTAATCTGGGTATGACTATCTCATAATTTGCGTACTATGAAGTCAGAAGTGACACTCCCTCAGTTGTCTGTTAGCTTCACCGACAAAGGAATAAGCCACGCCCCCAAAATTTCGATTTATTTTCAAGGTATCCTCCTAACATGAAACCATGACGCTAATTCTATTGTTTATGAGATCGACTTTTAGCATTTCTTTTATTTTATTCTCATGAACCTTTGTGTCTAGTATTCATCCAGCTCATTCTTCAAGTTGATGTTTCCACTACGAAAGCAATTTAACTTAAAACGCACAGCGCGTTCGTTAGTAGTATCCTTTTCAAGCGCAGCATTGACTTTGCAAGTTGTATTTACTGCGTTAGAACCATGTCGCAATTCGTATTTGAAAAACTGGAAAGTCAAACGAAAGAATTTAACTATTTTAAATAAGAATGTTATATTTTTTGTGTATAAATGTTATTAGCATTCTTAGACCATACAGGTTTTATTTTAATTCAAAGTGGCCACTCCACTAAAACGACAACTTAATTTTTATTCCCTATTAAATAGTTTCCAGAGATTCTTCTAATAATGCTTAAAAGTTTTAAGTAATGTATTTCATTTTCTATACAATCTAAACATTTTCTAACAATATACTCGTCATTATCATCATTACAGCCCTTTACGACACTAGGCCTCCTCAACGGATGCTACAACGGTCCGTTGCCATCTGCATCCATCGACTTTCTAAATGTTTTACCAGATCGTCACGCCTTTTAGTGGGGGTGCCCTAAATATACTTCATCTACCTATACGAGGCTGCCAATTGAAAAGCTTTCATCTGCATCGGTTGTGGGTTCTTCGAGATATGTCACTTAATCTTTTTCTACTGCGGATATCTTTATTACAAATTCTATCACGCAGAGAAACTACCTACCCTATCCGTAACGAGCTGAGCGACCTTAAGCTTCCTTTTACGGCCAGCAGTGAAGAACAACGTTTCGGATAAAGCATTGATTGCAAATTTGTTTTTATTTTTTTAAGAATACGTAAAAAATATAAATAATAAATAAATTGTTGATCCATTATTTATTATATAGTTCAAAATCTTCGTTATTTTAACGTAGATTCTATGTATATATTATATATTTATAGTGTAAAGGTGACAAATGAGCCCACAGGCCACCCGATGCTAAATAGTAGATGGTATGGTATGGTATGGTACGCATATTTGATTAAAAATCAAATTGCTGATTGTGTTATATTCCCTGAGGACTAAGATGGAATGACTTATTTTCTTTAATAAGGCGTCTGATTCTCTAGACTTACCACACCAACATTAAGCTGCTATTTCACGCTTGTATAGAGTATACTTCAAGAAAAGAGCTTACTCCTTTTTAAAGGGCTCGCAACGCACCTGTGATTCCCCTGGTGTTGCGGTTGATCATGGGCGGCGGTGGTCACTTAACATCAGGTGAGTCGCATGATCGTTTGCCCCCTCTTCTATAAAAAAATACAGTGAGAGTGTAGTTCTTCCCCGGTCAAGCTAATCTATTCGAACTACAAACATATTATAGCTGCATTTATATGTTGTAGAGCCACGCTGCAACTATATTATGATTGTAGCATGAATGAGTCGACTCGACCGGGTAAGGACCATGCTCTCACAGAATACCAGCGTGCAATAGTAGTTTAATACTACTGTGTTTCGTATGCTGCGAGTGAAGAGATCCTGAGACCCTTTTTTACTTGAAAAGAGGCATTCCATCTTAGTCTTCAGGGGTGACAAGGCGTCTACGTTTTGATTTTTAATCGAGGATAAATGTAGATGTCTATGGGCCACAGCATACACTTACCATCAGGTGGACTGTGTGCTCATTTGTCATCCGTATTCTATAAAAAAGCTCTATCACTTATAATCATATAATTTTTAAATAATTAGTTTTCATATTAGGTATTTTCGGTTCCAGAAATTTAGCCTACACAATGACTCTGATTACAATTCAATATAAGTATATGATAATTCTATCCAAACCGAATATCTATTTCTATTTTCAATGCTCTTTGGTAAGGGCATATATTCAGCATTAAATTTGTAATGGACTGTTATGCTGAATACGGTGATAAAATTACGTCAGGAAATACGGCAACCGGTACTGTACCATAATTGAAAACGTGGTGGAGTCACATTGCAGCTATTATGATGACAACGCTATCTGTCTCTATATCTTCGAATATTTGAAGGTAGGTGAATGGACTTCATTCATTCATTATTCTAAAAAATACCCTTAACATCGTGTGGATGTTGTGCTCGTTTGTCGCCCTTATTCTATAAAAACGATAAATAAACGAGGAGAGTCATGACTACAATGGACGAACGTTTGTAAATTGTTATTGTTATTTTAAATTTAATATAATTTAATATAATATATAATTTAATATGAAATATAAACAAAATGTGTTCTTATTTTTTGATGGGAACAAAATATTAAGCATAATTTTACCGTCAAAATTAAAGTACAATCTCTTTAGCGACGTAAAACGCTAACTTTAGACGCGGAATCAGATAAAGTGTTTGGGATTATGCAAATTCCCTGAATATTGTAGCGGATTTCCATCTGAAATTTCTGAATTTATACAGTGAAGTATATTTAAAAAAAATTACCATTTTTGTTACATTTATCGTTTATCAAGATTATAAGGCGTTGTTCAGATACTATATTTAGTTTTAACCTGTACTTATAAGTAAATTTCATAATACGCGAGCTGGTCGGGTTTGATTCCCGCCGGCATCAATAAAGTAAGGATTCTTCTCCTCGTGGTTAATTTACAACTACGACAAGGTCTTCAAAATTATCGGAAGTTAATATTTGTGTAGTATACCTGTGAATGAGATATCACAAGTGTACGCGTGAAATTACAGGCGTTTTACTTCGGTACGGACGGCCAGCTTTAAAGAAGCTAGCCATTTGCACAGGACAGCATTATAGTGCCCCAGTAGATGTGCATTCTTTATTCTCTCACTCTCATAATCCGATCAGACGGCTATCCTTCACGGCCGGAGACAGATCAGCACAACGGAGCTACAACAGCTTTACGTGCTTTCCGAGGCCACTGCGTGAAATACCGCCATCTTCCTGTCTCCGGGCTACTACTTAAAATTTCTTGACAGAAGACTTGAAGAAGACTTTCTTCTCAAAAAGTGACTTTGAGCCTGACCCAGAATTAGAACCTGAGACCCCAAGATCTGCAGTTTACGATCACTAAAACAACTATATATTCTTTACAATTTAGTATTGCTGCTACAATCTTATTTGTTTATATTATTTTCTTTGCGAAAGATTTCCACTTTAGTCCTGCACGCGAAACAAAGTTAAAACTCTATTACTTCAGAATGTTGTTCAATAAATAATAATTGAAGAAGTGCGCAGTTTTAATACTAAAATAGCAGTTTTAAAATTACAATGTAAATGATGGAAATTCCATAAATAAGAATGATCAAGCATATGTATTTATGGTGTCCTTTTTATTGTAGTGTAACTATTGCGTAAAAACAAAATGGTATATTAAAAATTTTACATTATATATGTGTAATGTGTGAAGACATAAATGTGAACCATAGTAATTGACTCGATAAAAAATTATAAAGTTGTGATTATGACATAGTTGAGGCACACTGCGGCTATAATATTTTGGTTTCAGTTCGAATGGGTCAGTTTGACCAGGAAAGGACCACGCTCTCACGGAATACCAGTGTCAATTAGCAGCTCAATGCTGGTGTGTTTCATATAGAAGATGAAAATAACTATAGACCTTTTTAACCGACTTCAAACAGAAGAAGTTACGCGATATCTTCGCAGATTGACAACCAATTTTGATGATTCTTTTTTTAGAGAACAGGGTATACTACAAGGGTAGCCACAAATCAATTATAGAAAAAATACCACCCTAAGTGTAGCAAATTAATAACTTATTTTTATCAATTTGAAGTCGGTTTTACTTTTTGTTGAAGTTATAATTATACTTGTAAGGAAGGATTCTTAGTACATACTCAGAATCATCCAAAGGGTCGATTTGATGTTCTATATGTATATGGATGTTTATGGGCCACATCATAATTTACATCTAATTTACTTATAAGGTGGACTCATACTATAAAAAACACACAAACACTACATGTACCTTGCAGAGATTCAGCAATAAAATTGTCTAAAACATATTTTAAATAAGAGGCTTATTATTTTTAGACCATCATGAGAGGACGTTTTATAAATTATTCGATTTTATTTTAATCTATTACTATTAAAAAATCCGAATCGAACAACTAAAGTGCACTTGTTCGTAACGGTGGGCACCGGCCAGTGCCCACCGTTATATTATCGAGGTTGGGATTACGTTGTTTGTTCTAGAATTCTCCCGCTTAAGGCTATTCGCCTCTAAAATTGCGGGGAGTAAGTACATTTTTATAACTATATACCACACAACAACACATATTGGAACAATAACGTGTTAAATCAGCGCAGCCACTTATTATAGCAGTTGGAAACTCATAATTTTGGCTCAAGTTACACCCATATATCAAGGTTTTGAAAATTTTCTGAACGATGTTTCCTCAATAAGAATGTCAAAATATTAAAGCGATACAACAATGACAAGAAATTCATTATGATATTTTTTCCTTGATTTCGTGCTTCAATAGCCTTTCACTTAACACTCAATCTACAAGTTACCTATTCAAACAAAATAAACTTCTACAGTTGAGCTACCACGCGTCGTAAGTTTAATTTATTACAAGCCAAACAGTTTTAGTTAATAATTGGTAGGACCGATTTTTGGCTTAGAAGTCTGTCTGGGTAAGTACTCCTACCTATTTCTGCTCTCTTCTTATTTCTTTCTCTCTCTCTTTATTCTCTTACTTATTTCTTATAAGATTGCTCGCACAGCTGTGTTCTACGCTAAAGAGTATAGAGATCATGTTGTGAGAACAGGCTGTGTGACATTCCATGTTAGTCCTTACAGGTGACAACGCATTATCCTTCTTTGTTTTAAGTTGGTTGCAGAGGTCCATGGACACATCAGGTAGACTGTAAGTTCGTTTATCACATATTTGATTTTAACTTTTTTTTATTAAACTAATTTAAAAAAAATTAAAATCAAATATGACCTGTAATAGACAGTCGGACGGAAGATAATAGAAATGATTCCATAAATGTTCCATTTTACGTATTTTAGCACGGAACACATGATGTAGCATGCTTGTCGCTATTTACTTTAATATTATTTTTAAGGTTTCGTACCACAAAATGAAACACTGAGGTCTACGGTTCCTTAGAGGTGTAAAGAATTCAAGCTTCTAAGTCAATGCAATGAAACGATAAGATCAATTTATGCCACATATTTTGATATCCGTCAAGTCACTCATCAAAACATAGTAGCTTTTCGTTGACTAAGAATCATATTTGGTATGTAGCAGTATTTCAAAGCACAAGTTAAGCAAAAAATCAAAAATAAACTTAATTTGTAATTATGGCAATTTTTTTGCAGTTACAAACTTACATTTGCATTTGGAGCATTGATCTTGATCTAAACCAATGTAAAAAAAAAGAATTTAGAGATAGATAGAAGAAGATATTTTTCACAGCCAAAACATTTTCGCTAAATGTGACTTATCTTTATGTTAAAATGAACATATATAATAAGGTACATGCGGAACAATTAGCGCGTGAGTCCTGCTTGTCCGGTTTTCTTATTAAATATTTATTATATTATTATTTTTTTCTTTTAAATTTACTTGTATACCTTTTACATTTACTTGTATTAAAATTAACGCAAACCTTTTATTTGAAAAATCGCCACATTAACTCTTCAGTACACGCAAGAGTTTAGTATAGTGCGTACATTTACATTAAGGTCTGTATCCATTTTCAAACTTAGCCTTTGCTTTCATCCTAATAAAGTCTAAAAGCATTCTTGCATCTGGGTTCACTATCAATTACTTAATGCGAGATCTTGACGAGCTCATGAATAAGGTTACAGCTCTCCATAAACACTGGTACACACTCTTATGTGTGCGTAAGACTACTTATCTGAAAAGAAATAAATGTTTAGTAATGTATCTGCCTTGGAAACTAAAAGTAAAGGAAAGTAAAGTTACAGCCTATATACGTCCCACTACTGGGCTCAGGCCTCCCCTCATTTCTGAGAGGGTTTAGGGCAAGGAAGTGTCCGCCGCGCTGCCCAAACGCGTGTTGACGAACTTCACATGTCTTCGTGAACCATAAGTAATTAGTAAATAAGTTTTCATATACCAAAATTGGTGAAATATGTGAATCATTATTATTTTTATAAGAACATCTTTGTACCATATTTCTTGTGAATAAATTTATTTATTTATTTATTTATTTATTTATTCGAAAAATATTTTAAGCTATTGCATAGCTTCTATCGCGGGCCTTGAGCGCGGGGACCGAATTCAGAAATTTATTCCGTAACGAAAAAACCTCACGCTTCCCACTCCGACGGGCACGGAGGTGTGGCTTGAAGGCCGTGCATTGTCTAACGATGGTCTAACATCGTTTCTTTTCGGCAGTCTTCGACACGGTGTTTGTGTATAAAGTGTTTTGAATATGAATGAACAAAGTGCATTTACTATTAATGAAGAAAGTCACGAAAAAATAGTGAAAGAAAATGAGTGAGTACTCTATATACATACATTTTATTATTATCACAAATGCAGTACTAATTTTGAATTGAAAATATAATACTGCTATAAAGATAACCTAAATTTTTTATATTAAAATGGGCGATATTAAAAGTAGCCCTCTTTATATACACACAAACACACACACGCGTATAGTTTATTTATTAGAGATGGGCCGAAATTCGGTACAAGAAAAATAATACCTACTTGCACTTATTTTAACTGAAATATAAGGTGCTTCTAAACTACAATATGCCATGGCTGCAACTGGTGGTTCTACTCATGATACTGTACCACTTTCCCCTAGGAACCCATAGTCAATTCTCAAAAAAAAAATTGCACTTTGTGTGGAAATCGGTCAGCTGATTGGCCAAGTCTCCATACAAACAACCGTGGCATATATTTTAGAAGCACCTTATATAACAACATTAGATACTGTAAAATAAAAGATATTATTTTTACTCACTCATGGTCAGTCAATTATTTATTTATTTATTTCGGAACATTGTAAATGTAAACCTTATATTAAATCAGTTCCTATCTTATCATTAATCTTAATCTTAGTTCTTAACCTTAATCTTAGTTAATTAGTTATTAATCTTAGAAATCCCTGCCTAATTAATAATTAGCCATATTACCGTATAATACCTATAATGTTTCTCCCGGTGCGGTGCGGGAGGACGACACTTACACACACATGCATGCGCGGTGACGCGCGCTTATTCCAGTTTTATTCGACTCAGTCAGCTGCGGCCTGTGACGTTCGTATGACTATAGCTATACCTGCGCTCTAAATTACTACGCTACATTGACCCCTGCTTGAACTTTGAATTTCGATACTACTCTGTTTGGCATAGAAATTGATATTATTGAAAGAGATGATGCGTTTTGGACGGCAGACAAAATTTTAAAATTAGATAGCTTTTATCAGAAATGTGTTTTGCCGGAGCTGATAGATCCCCGTTACCCTCGCAAACTACAATTTAGAGATCGAATGTAAATCAAATTGATATAAGCACAGACAAAAATAGCGGAATATAAATAAAATTTTGAAAAAAAACGATCTCAAAATTTTATTAATGTTCCGCTAATTTTATCTGTACCTACTTACCTATGTCAATTTGATTTACATTCGATTATAATTATATTCTCAGACGTGCAGGTTTCCTCAATATGTTTTCCTTCACCGCCGAGCACGTGGTAAATCAGCACAATTGCAATTAACAACTTCATTGGTGCCGGCGGGGATCGAACTCGGCTCTGCATGTCTGAGAAATTAAAAAATATATATTTCGAAAATATGTGAAGTTCGTCAACACGCATTGAGGCAGCGTGGCGGACATTTCCTTGCCTTAAAACCCTCTCAGAAATTAGAGGAGGCCTGTGCCCAGCAGTGGGACGTATATAGGCTGTAACTTTACTTTTTTTTTACTTTTATAAATATATTATTTTACCGACGAAAATTTTAAAGAAAAATAAAAAATAAGCAACCGACAACCTCCTAGGTCCCTAGGTGACTTGCGAGATGTCAGTGTAACAAAACAAAACGGCCCAGAAAAACAGACTTTCCAACTGATAGCTAAATCAGCACGCAACAATTTCATTGGTGCCAGTGGGGATCGAACCCGGGTTGCTCCCGTACTGTGATACTTATAACGAGCGCTAACCATGTGAGCAACCACGGCTCTCAACGACATCGTTCCGTTCGTGTACAGCGCTGAAGATAGCAGAGTAAAAAATTAGAGATTGTGGTGTTTGAAATTTGTCATCTATGAGAGTGAATTTTATCTGTGTACTCTGTAACAAATAATTATATAGAAAAAAAAATGTGAAAATGACATTTCTCCATTTTTGTTTGTGTACTGGTTAGGAACTCGATCAAAAATTTGATAATTTTTCCGTTTTTATACGTTATTTCTAAAAAAAAATGTGAAAATGACTATTCGCCATTTTTGTTTGTGTACTGGTTAGGAACTCGATCAAAAATTTGATAATTTCTCCGTTTTTATACTTTATGTCTAATGTTATTTTACATCAAATTAATTGTGAAGATATTATCGAACCCATAACTTGATTTGTAATCCTGGATTGTAAAATTTAGGGATAAAAATAATAGTTGAATAAACAATGGTCTATTTAAACTTAAATTTTATTTGATGAAACATAATGATTTCTTAAATTTACGCGAACACTACACATTGAATAAAACTATTGTTTACAGATTTTATCGCGTTTAATTACTTCCCCCCGTGACCATGGGTGCTGTAAAGCACCCGAAACGTCGGGATAATAATAAAAATAAATTAAAGTAATTAAACGCGATAAAATCCGTAAACAATAGTTTTATTCAATTGATGAAACATTTTATGTCAAAGTATATTTAAGATTATGTTAATGAAAACATGTTTCATTTAACGGTTTCGTTTTTTGAACTCTACATCGGGCAAAGAAAACGGATCATATCTCTTCTGGTAAACCTTACGATGACGATGCGGAGCATTTCCCAGTTGCTCCATAGCTTCTAAAGCTTGAAGAGCTTGCATATCGACACTTTTTAGTAATCAAAATCCACAAAAAACAATTTCACCAACAATAACTTAAACGACTTAAACAAACAGCTGTTTGTTGCTCGCACGCAAGTCGACCATATTTTTAAGCTATTGCATAGCTTTTAAGCTATTGCATAGCTTCTATCGCGGGCCTTGAGCGCGGGGACCGAATCCAGAAATTCCGTAACGAAAAAACCTCACGCTCCCCACTCCGACGGGCACGGAGGTGTGGCTTGAAGGCCGTGCATTGTCTAACGTCGTTTCTTTTCGGCAGTCTTCGACACGGTGTTTGTGTGCGTGCAACTAGACGTATTGTACGACTCTACGAAGCTCGCACGAATCGAACCGAGCTGCTCCGAAATCGGACGAATACATAAGCAGCTGTTTATGAGAAAGTAGAAATCGTGCCACGAAAGATGAGACTTGACACATCACGTGGTTTGAGTTGCGCATTAGTCGATTTATCGGTCTCTTTAGCGGTATGAAGTCTGAGGTGGGAAGGGACCGGGTGTCATCGGCGCCGCTCATTCATATTAGTTGCTTTCCGCTCTCCGCGCCGTGCACTTACCGCTTGACTCCCCAAGTACAGACAAGTGCAACTTGTGTTTATAAATTTCTACTTTGTTTATAGTTGTGTTGTTTTATACGAGTGAATCTTTGTGAAATCTTGATTATGCCTCGAGGTAAAACATTAAGACGACAAAGTAGGAAGATGGTTTACGACGTGTACACCTATATGTCAAAAGAAGCAAAGGAAGGTGTACAAAATTTGAAGCAGGTACAAATGCGTACAGCGGCCGCAACTAGAACATCATTAATTACAGTAAAAATAGTTGTGAAGGAAGGAAACAGTTCAGAGTTACTACCAACTTTCCGCACTCCCGGAAAAAAAAGGTCAAGACCCAAACTTTTAACCGACATAGATGACTTTGACAAAGGAGTGATAAAAAGATGTGTTCACAACTTCCATGTTACGAACAAGGAACTGCCGACCCTTAATAAAATTTTAGGAAAGTTGCGTGATGATATTGCCTTTTGAGGTTCTAAAACAAGTCTACGCCGCATTTTGAAAGACCTTGGTTTTCGATGGAGGAGGACCGAAAATAATCGAAAAATTCTTATAGAAAAATCCAATATCAGACTGAAAAGAATTGAATATTTAAAAAAAGTCAGAAAATATCGCCAAGAAGGCCGTCCTATTGTATATACTGACGAGTCTTACGTGCATTCCACGCATAGTACCTCCAAATCTTGGTCTGATAATTTAGATAAAGGGCTCAAAAAACCAATATCTAAAGATCAGCGCGTAGTTATTGTACATGCTGGATCTGAAAGTGGTTTCATACCAAACGCTTTACTGACTTTTAAATCGGGGTCAAAAACGGGTGATTACCACGACTTCTCTTCGATCTTCCACCAAACGCCGACGTGGTAGTTGATAATGCCCCGTATCACAATAAGGAGTATGAATCTGCACCAAGCTCAAATACCAAGAAAGCTGATATGCAATCTTGGCTAACCCAAAAAGGAATTCCCTACACTCCAGATATGCTTAAACCACAATTGTACAAATTGATAAAAATACATAAAGAACAATGTAAGACATTCAGCATTGACCAAATACTATCTGAACACGGTCATGACGTACTACGATTACCTCCATACCACCCAGATTTAAATCCAATCGAAATGGCTTGGGCTTCAATAAAAGGTTATGTGAGTAGTAAGAATGTGCAATGGAACCTCAAACGTGTGATAGAGTTAGTAACATAAAAGGCAAGCCAAATGGGACCAAATGAATGGAAAGCTCTATGTGATAAAACAAAAAAAATTGAAGACTTTTACATAGAAAGTGATCAAATAATAGACAATTTGACGGATACGGAGATAATTATCAGACTAGGAGAAGATTCGTCAGACAGCGACTCAGGGGACTCAGGTAGTTCCTCATCGTCATCTGACGAAAACGATAATCTGTTAACTCCTGGAACAAGTAGTGTATTTTCTAGAGTTAATGTACCTGGTTGCAGCCGCGTTACAAACGATAATCTTCCCGCTGGTGTATCATTTATTGACAGTGACAGTGACTAAGATAATCAGCCATTTTTATCTTTAAATTTATTATTTCGTAATAAATATTTTTCAGAATTTTGTTACGTTGTGTTAATTTCAAATGTCGTCGAAAAATCCCTGAATAGATACACAAATTATGGATAATATTTCGTACACGACAGTACCTACTCAAGCTCCCCACTACTGACGCTCGCCAAGTCTCATCTTTCGTGGCACGGTCTGCTTGAATAACTGTACTTGTAAAATTTGTGTATAAAGTGTTTTTAATATGAATGAACAAACTGCATTTATTATTTATTTATTTAATAAAAGAAAAAAATGTGTTTTCTTATCGGTCACCATGCTCAAAAAGTGTAACTTGAATTAATATCAAAGAAAAAGAAATACTGCTTAAATAAAATAAATAAACGATTATAATTGCTTAAGTTGATACAAAATGCTATGCAATAGCTTTACCGCGGCAGTCCCCGAGTGCCACACGTCTTTTTTTTATTCCTAAGACATGCAGGTTTCCTCACGATGTTTTCCTTCACCGCCGAGCACGTGGTAAATCAGCACTTAAAATTGCAATTAACAATTTCATTGATGCCGGCGGGGATCGAACCCGAGTTTATCGTGTTCTGTTATATTTACAGCGAGCGTTAACCACTGAGCTACCACGGCTTGGAAACTATATTTATAATAAAATTTACTATATTCGTTATATTTGTTATACCTAAAATTTCATAATATATACACTTGGTATATTGGGGTAGCATCAAACCAACCAACCTCATCTTCTCATAGCCGTGTGGTTACGTCATAATTATAAAATTCTTCACCATATTTTGTCTTGTGAGGCAATTATGGAAATATCAGAAAATTAAAAAACATCCAATGGGTTCCAATAGATGGCGGAATAACATCTCGCTTGCGCCAGATATAATTTGTCAATGGACTTAAGCAAAAAGGTAAAGTAAACGAAAAAGTAGAACGTTTTGGTTAAAGAACCACCGGAGCTATTTATCCGATAATTTGCTTTTTATTTTTTTTATTTTCAACAATTATTTAATACTTGCAAAGCGCGGCAAATATGCAAAACTCCACCACGAGGCAATCTATGCGGTAAGCCTATTTTCGCCAATGGACTTTTATAGGATGTAATGGATGGATAGATTATATGTAGTATGTATGTATGTAATTGCACTTGCCATAAAGTCTCATCACTTCACCAATTAACTGGCAGAAAACCAGGATAGCAATAAATTCTGCCCTTCGTTATCCATTAAATAAATAGATCAAATAAATAAAATGTATACTTTATATATTTTATTCTATTTTACTCATGTTAATAGTATCCCACCCCGATGAGTACACCATAGAATAATTCAAAAACAATATTAATGCTACTTCCCCTTACTATTATCTATTATTAAGATAAATAAAGAATAACATCGTTTTTACCTTATATAGTAAGAAGGGAAAATCGTTGCGGGTATTTCGATTTACAAATGGAGCCACCCTGGAGAAAAATGCAGCCAGAAATTTCAATAATGTTATTCCCCGTAGACTAAGATATATCCGGTATTATGCATTTCGAAACTGTTATATACATATAACTCTATGTACATAGAATTATATCTAAAGGGTATAAGCCTTTGAAGTATTTATTTTTATATCTTCTTAAAATGTTGGTTTGAAAAATGAACTAATTATCCACTTGATTGTAAGTTACCATTACCCGTAAAAACCTGACACCAACGATAAACAAAACAAAAACTGCCGAAGCATACGCAATTAATGATAGTAATAAAGCAGAGACTAATAATACTAATCATTTAATTAGGAAATGTATTGTAAGCTTTCTTATTGATAACTTTTCTGCTGTTCATTTTAAAACCACTTAGTGAAAGAGAAGCCAGCGCTTGGCTCCCACCTGCTGCTAGGTATGTACGGAGACACAGACTTGCTCAAGCCCGCATTAAAGTCTAGGGAAGAGTCACGTCCTCTGTACAGGTTTAAATTGCCCATCGCTGAGTAGTCAGTCTTCTTGAAAAGATCCGTGTGTTGCATACCAAAAGAACCTCCCACTTTGTCACTGAAATATAAGAATAAGTTACGGTTATACGATCTACTGCACAGGCGTCTTCGTATTTTTGATGGGTGCCTCCACACCCGAATGTTGGTTGGCGGCAAGACTATAGACTAGATCTGCCGATGGAGTCAGGAAGGCTAGTGCTTACGTGCTTAATCTTAACTTTGAATCTATTCGTGCTCAGCAATGAACGTCAGGATATAACTTAAATGTCCAAATAATTTATAAAAATTAAGGACATGGAAAGTCATGTGCTGCATCATGTGCTAATTTTTTTGTTTATAAAATATTATATAATATATACATACACTAGGATTTTCATCTGTATTGTGGGGGCAGTTCGCGTACATAATTTCACAAGGACAAACGTTTAGACCCGAAACAATTATTTATAAGCCATACAAATACTGTTTCCGTCCAGGATTCGAACACGTAGCCCTTAGCGGTGCAACTGATTGCGAAGCCACTACGCCACGGAGCCCTCAAAACTTAGAGGCAGCGTGACGATATCTTACCATTCTATAAAACCAAACCCACTAAAGAATAATTGGAGGCTTTACTCAACACAGGGACAGCTTTTTATACTTACGCGTATGTGTAACCAACTTTGCCACCGTATGTATTAAAGTTGGGAATGTTGGGATTGCTGGGAAAGCTTCTCGTTCCAAAAGCTTGAGCAGTGACATCATGTTTATCATTGTGAAGCAAATTCAATCTTCCGGCTGCAGTCAATTGATTACCAAAGCCAGGTATATGCTGTCCAGTTAAACTCGCGCCATGTCCATTGCTGAAAATGTATGTCATTTATTAAATTCGGAAAACAAAAAAGTACTTTAATTACAGACTTGAGAACCATCGTAACTCCACTTTTAAACAGTTATAATAAATATGATTAAAATTGAATACGAACTAATACCAATTAACCATTATAAAGAACCGTTTAGTTGTTGTGTAGGAATGTCCACGTCTCAATATCGTCCCAAGGGTGGCGGCGTAAGAGGCATCAAAGAGAATCAGGCCAGGAGTTGGGCAACAGCGTCTTCCTGATAATATCCGGAAAAAAGTGGCGTCTAAGGCAAATATCTTCCCTATCAGGTAATCTATGAAGGAGGTCTATGTTCAGCAGTAGATTTGTGATAGGTTATAATGATGATGATGATTATGATGATGATCTTTAACATCGAAAAATATATCATTAATAAATTTTGGAACCCAATACCAACAGATCCTAATAAAGTCCTCCAGAACTCATTTTGGCCACGGCGACTGGACTCAACAGGGACTATCCATTTGAGCAGGACAGGGTTATAGTGCCAAAGCTCATGAGCAAGCACGGATGCTCTCTCCAATCCCTCACACTCATAGTCCAATGGGACGGCAAGCCAACACGACAGGAGAGAAATCAGACACAGAAGACATGGCAGTGAAACATCGCCAACTTCCTGACACCGGGCTGCTATTGAGAAATTTGACAGATAAACACTTATTTTGGCCCAACCTGAAGTGTGAATCCGGGATCTCATGATGAGCAGTCGCACTTTAAACTAGTAGACCAACGAAGAAGTCAACCACAAAGCAGCAACTCATATCGAGTTAGTCAAAATGGTTAATACGCCACACCGTTATCCGAAATAATCATTGTTATAAACCTAGGTTCACATAATATAAGCAAACTTACACATTATCCCAGGCCAAACCACCACCCGCTGCTTTGAAGTCCCCATTACCAGACGCTCCACTAACAGTACCAATTGCGCTTAACATGTTTTTATCATCAACAGTTAGCGGAACCTTCGCCATAAAATTTGATGTCCCATCAAGGTTTGAGCTAAGAGTTCCATGGGCTTGACGACGAACTCGCGATAGATTGTTTTCGTCGGACAACTCCTGCGGATGTTTCGACAAAATTTCTTCCAAGTCGTAAACTCTGACGTTGCGTCCATCTTCAACGAATACCTTTATTAAATACCGACCATTAGCGCAGACCATTAATACTGAAAGGATTATTGTTATGGATTTGAACATTTTGGCTTATATTATTATTTTATATTACGTTTTTTATTCAAAGTGTTATTGACAAAGTTTCTTTACTGATTGACGCGTTACTGAAACAGGACTTGCTTATATACTGCAAACTCGGAACATTTCACTCCCCAATGTTCTGCGTGTAAAATGTAGCAGACATATATAAAACAAAGAATTCACTTTACTGGAAGTAACTATTACTGCTTTGAAATATTGAATTATGGCATTTTAGTTTGTAAAATATGTCATATTAGCTACCATGGTGGGTAGTTCATAACCATGTACTGATAATTCGGTGATTATCAACAATAAATAGGATAGGTTGCTTAAGAAAGTCTTAAGCTAAAGAAAGCTTATGGTATCATACCTTATTTATAACCTAAAAAATACCATGTTATAATCATCTGACATATTATTATAACAACAATTTAAAAAATGCTAGACTAAAATATTACAGGTTTGATGTTTCGATATAGAATAGGTGTACGTACGACTTTATCAGTCAAACGAACTTAAAGCTTTTTAATAAAGTTTGTTTTTCAATTCAACACAAAGTTTTAACCCGGAAAAGATCACGCAGAATACCACGTATGTGTGAACACGCGAGTGACAAGAACCGGACACGAGCCGGACGATACATTCAGTCTTAGTGATCAGGGATGACATCACATTTATAACTTAGAATGTATTATGTTTGAGTCTACGGGCCAAAGTTTCCACTTACCACCACACCAGGTTGAATGTGTGCTCCTTTATTACTGCATCTCTATTTAAAAAAATAATTAGCTTTAAACTATTTTCCGAAATGTCTTTAATTAATAACCACGGAGATGAGTATTTTTTCATCCATCTCACATATAAAACTATGATCGTAAATATGTAAAAACAAATATGTTTGTTTTACAAAATCTAAACTGAATAATAATTTCTATTAAAATCTATCAATGCCGAAGAAATAATAAACTTTGTTTGTACCATCTAGTTTTTAAACGGTGGCTGAACCGAGCGTAGAGGATTCCCCGAGATAAGTAACATAATTGAACTCAGGTCACATGTCAGAGTTTATCAATGTGTCATATATAGGTACTTAATCCATGTTATAAATGTGTACTCAGTAACTAAAAATAAATACATTCACAACATTATCTTATTAATATGCCTAATGTATAGTTTACCTTTATTTTGTGTGTTTTTGTTTTGTTTCGTTATGTGTTAGTAGTGATTTAAATAACTTTTTTTTGTTACAGCTGAGTATCAAATGAAAATATGCTTATAAAATTAAACCATTTTTATGAATTTAATTGCATTTAAATTAACTTATTTTTTATTGAAAGGTGTAACGGGTAACACTTAACACTCGAAAAGACCAGTGTTGATATATAAGTTAAAATTGAGTAATTTCTGTAAAATTAATTTCACCCACTGTGTAATATGTGAAAATCATAAAATGCATCTTTTCAAAACATTCCATTGTGTTTATTATCCATCAACCTATAAAATACACCGAGGCCACGCTACAGCTTTCTGAAGGTTGGGTTGGCTCGTCCGGGGAGGACCACGCTTTCGCAGAACACCAACGTTAGGAGCTTAATGATGATGTATTTCTTATGGTTAGTGCAGAGATCGGAGATCCTTTTTGTCCTTTTAGGATGGAAGTCGATATTTACGGGCCACAGAACCCACTCATCACCAGGTGGACTGTGTGCTCGCTTGTTGCTCTTTTTCTATATAAAAATGCAACTATTGGACATAGACCTTAATAAACTGTATGCCTATATATGTATGACAAATATCCCTCTGCACAATATTTGGAATTCTATGAGACTTTAATACATTGTCGTAGTGATAATGATAATGATTATGAGGTGCTGTCATCTCATTCGCTGAGTAGGAGGAGGTTTGATGGTTGCAGCACCGAGTATTTTGCTCAAGTAAGATTCTGACCTTGATTTGGATGTTTCATTTCTCTAGCTTGTTCATTGTCCTCATATCAAATGAAGGAAGAAGAATGAACCATTCTTATTTCTCTTTTGTTTCATTTAGCGTACTTTACTTTAGGGTTTATACGTTTTACAATATACAGATTTATAAAATTAGCATTAGTATACTTTATTTTATTCAGAAGAAAGAAATTTTATACGGCACTAGCAAGTAGCAGGTGAAACCCGCAGTTTTGTTCGCATTGGTTTCAATTTAGTATCATCGTTTTTGATTCTTGCCTAATTAGCAAATTTTACCACTTTACGAGTCACAGGAATTTTCTCTGGGACTTTACGACGTATGTGATATGAATTTGGCATAGTTATAACATGCTAGAATAATTCAAAAATTAATTTTCGTAATTGCATTAATATGCAGATTTGCGTTATGCATAATATCTTGAATTTATTTTCCTAATAGGAATACGTCTGGCAACACCTATTACATTTTATATGGGGCATATGTATCCTAATGAAGGGTAAATTGTTTTGTAATCAAATTGCGTTATTTACTTTTTGTTGCGTTATTTAATATCTTCGAATATATGAATAAAATGAGAACTGCATATTAGCTTTATTATGGTAAAGAACGGAAGATAAATATCGGCATCTTCCTAACAACTTGAAAACTAATCTGTCGTTGCCAACCCGCTTTCCAAACGTGCAGCAACAACAACAACAACAGCAGCATATATCAAAATACGAAGCAATCAAAGAGGGAGCCCTGAGTAGAGTTCAGAGGTGTTCTTTAAATAGGCTATTCTTTATGTTTTACTAAAGTCAACAATAAACTTGCAATAAAACAGCAGTATTTTTGCAAAGACTTGCTTTTATATTATTTTCTTTAAAACTTTCTCACTTAAGTCTTATACTAGGAAGAAGCTTTAACTTCTAAGCTGTAAAATATGTTGTTAAGTAAATAAAATATTGCAACAGTTTCTCATACTACTTTACTTGTGTATATGCAAGTTTATACCATCAACCATCGTAGGGTATTTCAAAACACAATCGGGGCAAACATTTTGTGTAAATGTCTAAATTGTTTGTCTTCGGGTGGGGATCTGTAGGGATTCTGCTAGTGCCTCTGATGGCCAGTTTACTTTATCTTGGTGCTTTAGAGGTGTATATTAATAACACCCTAATGCGATTACTCCAAACAATAGTGGAAAGCTGGTCTATTTGATTTTAGTAGAAATGTGAGAATTGTACGTATTGTCGTATCAAAATCGAGTAGTACTAATAACAAAAGGCTACCGTTTACACGTTCGACTAATATCTTTGCTTAAATCACGTTCATAAAAAATAAGATAATGCAAACTGTTCACAATACTGTATACCGTTCTGCCTACGAATGAACTTTGAATAAACCGACATAACACGTGTTTTATAACATAAACACGTTTTATATCGGTTTATTCAAAAAGTGGGCTCAATTGGCATTACAAACTACAGGCCAATAAGCCTATTTCTATTTATTTATAAATTATTTTCTTCAATTATGAACTGAAGAATTAGTATCCCAATATAAGCTAAGGAACCCATTGAAGTCTTCATTCTCGCACTTCTTTGTGGAATCGTTTACAATCGGCGATTTATTTGGACCGATGCGACTTTAGAAACTTACTCGTTTTTAAAATGCCAGCAACACACCCATAGTTTTGTTGTAAAATTGCAGTTGTTCATGGGTGGCAGTCGATACTTACCATTAAGTGAGCCGTATGGTCGATTTCCCCCTGTTCTATGTGCTAATGTGTTATAATAAAGCGGAAGATTTTTTTCTGTTTGTTTAAACACGCTAATCTATGGAACTACCATTCAGATTTGAAAAATTATTTTTATATATAATAGCCAAACTCACGAGGAAAAGTATAGGATACATAGCATTAGGCTACATATCTCGGCTAGCCTTAAGTAAAGATTTTTGTTAAGCAAGTCGGAAGAATAAGCGCTCCCGAAATGATATATTCGCGTACTCAGGTGTAGGTAATGATTAAATTGCATATATATTACACTGTTCCACAAAAATCTATATCTTTACTGCATATACAAAAAGTCCGCGATACCATATGACTATTTTTATACATAAGCCACAATAAAGTATTTTGTGTCAAAGATATCGAAAATTAAAAAGGGTTTTATGAGAAATATTATCAGGCATGGTATATTAATCCTTACGAACAACGTTTCATCATCAAGATAATTTTACTTTGCTATTTATAGCATGTTATTTGGACGCATTGTTTCAGGCGACACCGAGTCACACTAAGTACTCAGGGGTGACAACGCATCTGCATTTAGTTTTGTAATCGACAATAGATGTAGATTCCTATGGGCCACAGCAATCGCTTACCATCAAGTGAACTGTGCGCTCGGTGGTCGCCCTTATCCTATAAAATAAAAAAATAAAGTAAAAATACTGGTCTTAATACTGTATCCTAGTCTACCTGCGATATTATCAATAATTCACAGAAAGGGGGACCCAAAAGTCATAAAAATGTATTGGCCAGTAAGCCGATTTTATGTATTTGTAAATTATTTGCTTTAACTTTCAACCGGAGAATAAGTAGCACAATAGAAGCTTATCAACCCATTGAAGTTTTCTTTCCCACATGGACCTTAAAGAGAAGATCTTTCTCCTTTTTAAAAAGCCGGCAATGCACCTGCAATTTCTCAGGTGTTGCAGTTGGAGTGGTTTCTTCTCACTCATATATGTAAATGTTATACTTTCATTCATCTCCTTGAAAATCAAATATGACACCGGTCGGATGCTGACTATATAAGGATATTCAGCCCGCAACATCGGTGTATACAGCTGAAGGGGTGAACCCTTAGCTGTTTACACCGATGTGCGCCCCGCAGTTAGTTAAGATTTCAGTATGACTTACCCATTTAGTAAGCAGTAAGTAACCCCCCCCCCTCCCCCTTTTATCCATTGAGACAAGATAAAAGTAGGTTTCTCAAGTCTCTCCTCAATAGCCCTAATTTGTGTCTGTTATGGGAACTTTATTCGGAACATATTTATGAATGCGGAGAAAGGCCTACATGTACACCACATTGCAAACTATAGTGAAATTCTCCTTAAGGCCTCTATTTGCTAACGCATAACTCCACGTAAGCCTTTTTATAAAATGACTGGTTCCTAGCGGATCAAAAAGTAAAGATACAAAATTATTTACATATTATGCCGTTATTGTGAGGTCTTTGCAGTTTTGTCGGTAACTGTCCTTCTGAGTAGACCCATACCGACGATTGCCTTTTATTTTCCGGATCACATTGTAAAATCCATGTCTCGTCACCAGTAACGATTTCTGAAACACGCCCAGATGCCCTGTTTTCAAATCGTAGACGCATTTCGTGGCACCAATCTACACGATTCCGTTTTTTGCTTTCGGAGAGCAAAAGATTTGAGCAGACGTTTGCTCTCCGAAAGCAAAAAACGGACTCGTGTAGATTGGTGCCACGAAATGCGTCTACGATTTGAAAACGGGGCATCTGGGCGTGTTTCAGAAATCGTTACTGGTGACGAGACATGGATTTTACAATGTGATCCGGAAAACAAAAGGATCCATCGAAAACAAAGCTTCCTCACTCCAAGGTGTTGATGTTGGTAGTATGAATGCTTCCCAAACTAACACCTACAATTTTTCGATGTCCGTATATATGATTCGTGGGTCTTTTCGCACCAACATTTTCTCAATCTATACATTTATTGCCGTTACTGTATTTGCGAGGCCCCGGTTCTTTGATCATCTTTAAGGTTAATTTTACCTCTTTTGAATTCAGCCAACCACCCAAAAATTGTTGCACGTGATGAAGCTAATTTCCTTAATGATGATTGTAACCGTTGTAATTTTAATTGTTCGGTTAAACCAAATTTAAAATCTTAATAGATCATAGTTCGCAAATATTCACGGTTAAGATCCATCGCATTGAATGAAAAGTGCGGGAAGCGTTGCGGGAAAATTAATAAAACTTTTCTCTTTTTTATATTGAGGAATTGGCTTATGGAGTTCTATTTTTATATAAATTTGCTTTTTAGAAACATAACACGGGTGCGTTCCATTTTTAAATTTCGAGCATCACAAAACTTATTGAGTGACCTACGTAACACAAAATAGATTGATATTTTACATAGACGACATGCTTACTGTGTACATTAGTTAAATACGAATATTGTTTTCGCGTACTTTGTAATGATTTAATGAAGAATAGGATTAAACACAATCATAAGGAAAACGGATTTAAGCTATTTATTTAAAGTATTTGCACTGTAAAAACCGTTCTTTTTTGTATAAATTAAAGTGATTTCAGCTCAAATTAGTCGAAATCTCGTCTCGTTATAAAGTTGTGGTTAAATCCAGGCTATGTATTGTGATCAGATTACAAAGCAAACAAACATAATGCAGGCATATGTATGTACTTTTGTAGGTAATTACTCTGAGAAAGATACAATCATCACTGACTTATACTCGTATATTACTAGCGTAAGGTCCGGGCCGACCGAACAACTAAAACGGACTAGTGAGTTGGCCCTAAAATTTCAGTTTAGGGCCAATGGGAATCGGTCGCCAGTGGTGCACGCGTAGGACAGATTTGATTTTTGGACAGATTGCCTGTCACAAATATGTCTAGTTGCGTGGTAAAAGAATGCAAAATTACGATACAAAGATTTAAAAGAAACATGGGATATCGTATCATCGATAAATAACCTTATAGTAATTTTGTTACAATTAAATTATTGTATAAACGCATTTTTAAAGTTTCATTTTACAGTTAGTTTAGTTACCAAGATTAGACCGGCGTTGGATTCAGACCCTCAAAAATATTGTACATGGAAAATAAAATTATACTACTTTTACGGATTTCTTTCGCGTTTTATTTATTTTATTTTTAACCCGACGTTTCGGGTGCTTTCCAGCACCCATGGTCACGGGGGACTGAGGTGACTGACGTCCCGATGTCAAAGTTAACCCGGAGTACCTTCAGCTTTTTTAATTATTGTCTTTGGTCAAGTTAGTTCATTCTGCGTAGATCGGACCAAAGACAATAATTAAAAAAGCTGAAGGTACTCCGGGTTAACTTTGACATCGGGACGTCAGTCACCTCAGTCCCCCGTGACTATGGGTGCTGGAAAGAACCCGAAACGTCGGGTTAAAAATAAAATAAATAAAACGCGAAAGAAATCCGTAAAAGTAGTTTTAATCAATGTACAGTGTTCGCGTAAATATAAGAAATCAAAATTATACTATTTTAAAAAAATTATATCACGTTTGATGTTTCATGTTTCTTTTTTCATCGATTGACCAGAAAGGGAGCTAATTCTAATTTTATTAAAAAACGTGTTACTCATGTACAATACAGAAATTCTCGATATCGTAGAGTTAATATTAAAATATAAAAGGACCCAATAATAATACAAGTCGACCTTTATGTAAAATTATGGTATTTTCACTTAGTATTATTACGATACTATATACTACAAACTATGAAATAATGGTACAATTAGGATAATTATACTACGAAATCCGACCCTGGTTACGTGATGTTTTGATATGACATATGTGCTACTTTTTCTTGTATGAAAAAGTTACGAGTAAAATATTTAGATGGGCCTATCCTTCTTTTTGAAATCGAATCGAATTTACAAAAGGCTTTTTTTTTGCAAAAAAAATCAACATTTATTAAACAGAAAATTAAATCTTAATAAATTTTAACGTTCCTTAACTTCAAGTCTTAAAAATTGCTTTGTTTATTTCTTTCATTCACGTACACATTCACTTTTAAGCAGGTAAATCTAATAGTTATAAATCGAAATGATTTAAAAATTATACCGATTCATAATAACTTTACTATTATCTAGTGATTCTTGTATCTAATCAAAGGTCATAATTACAACATTGTTAATTCTCATAATCACAGATTTGTTTCATAATTAAGTAATTTAAATATAAATAATAAACACAGTTATAAATCAGTATTTTAAATAATCGACTAACACATTAATTAGACATATTTGCTGATTTAATAAAATAGGCTTTTATAAAATCGGAGTATCAACAGCTTCGTCCGAAAATCTGTTTTTGATTTTTGTAATAATGTCACTGTACAAGGAGAACACATTTTCGTTTTCCTCAGAAGTCGGTTTAACTCTGTTTAAGGCATTATACAGTATGGAAGTACTTTATGTACGTATTCCTGTTGCTTCAAATAACTGAAACTCCTTTTTTAATTTTCCTCTTTTTTCCAGAATCTTGGGTACATTTTCTTGGCTATTTTTATTGCTTGTTCCATTTGATTTCCAAAATACTCGCCAGGCTCGTTGTGTACATAAGAGCTACTAGTACTAGGTTCAGCGCCCATTGTTTCCACCTCTTTTAAAATATACCTATTTCTTTTCGTATTATATTTTGTATTGTTACAGTTCATCTTTGTGTAAGAAGTTATCAAATCCCATGAAATTATATCCAAGCTGTCAAAATATCAAACAATTGTTTATAAAATATTATTGTATATTTCTCAGAGTAATTACCTACGAAGGTACATACATATGCCTGCAGTATGTTTGTTTGCTTTGTAATCTGATCACAATAAATAGCCTGGCGTTAACCACAGCTTTAGAACGAGACGAGGTTTCCATTAATTTGAGCGGAAATCAACTTCAATTCATACAAAAAAGAACGGTTTTTACGGTGTAAATACTTTAAACAAATAGTTTAAATACCGTTTTCCTGGTATTAAATCCTATTCTTCATTAAATCATTACAAAGTACGCGAAAAACAATATTCGTATTTAACTGATGTATACACTAAGCATGTCGTCTATGTAAAATATCAATCTATTTGGTGTTACGTAGGTCACTCAATAAGTTTTGTGATGCTCGAAATTTAAAAATGGAACGCACCCCTGTTATATATTTCTAAAAAGCAAATTTATTTAAAAATAGAACTCCATAAGCCAATTGCTCAATATAGAAACAAAAACAAAGTTCTATTAATTTTCCTGCAATGCTTCCCGCGCTTTTCCCTTAAGATTCCGCGATTAAAATTTTTATTTTGGTTTAAATGAACAATTAAGTTAACAACGGTTACAATCAGCAAAAAGGGACTCAGCTCCATCACGTGCAACTATTTTTAGGTGGTTAGCTGAATTCAAAAGAGGTAAAATTAACCTTAAAGATGATCAAAGAACCGGGGCCCCGCAAACAGCAGTAACGGCAGAAAATGTATGTATTACTGAATTACTGAAATTTTGGTGCGAGAAAACCCACGAATCACATCACATCGAAAAGATTGTAGACATAAGTTCGGGGAGCATTCATACCATCCTCCATCAACATCTTGGAGTGAGGAAGCTTTGTTGTCGATGGATCCCTCGTGTATTCTACCAAAGCGAAAAACAGACTCGTGTGGATTGGTGCCATGAAATGCGTCTACGATTTGAAAACGGGGCATCTAGGCGTGTTTCAGAAATCGTTACTGGTGACGAGACATGGATCTATCTATGTGATCCGGAAAATAAAATGCACTCATTGGACAATGCAAATGGACCTACTCAGAAGGACACTTACCGACAAAACTGCAAAGACGGCCAAAAAATGGTGGGTAGTTTTTTTCACAGGATGGACATATGTCGATGTCAATGCTGGAAAATTGTAGATCAGTTAACTCTGAATGGTATACTACAGTTGCATTACCCAAACTGTGTGGTACTTTTCAAACTGTGTGGGAGAGAAGACCAAAGACCGTGCTTCGGGGAATCATGCTGCATCACGATAACGCCTTTTCACATACATCCCTTAGAACAAAAGTATTTATTGAGGATCCTGGTGTTGAAACTCTAAGTCACCCACTATACTATGATTTCTTTTTGTTCCCTAGATTCAAAGAAAAAATAAAAGGGAAGTTTTTTTCAAGCGCCGAAAAAGCCGTGGCTGCCTACGAAGAAACGATTTCCAACCTGTCAGGTCAAGACTGACAAAAGTGTTTTGAGAGTTGGTTTAGGTGAATGGCACTTTTTATAGAGCATGATGGAGAATATTTTGAAAAGATGTAAAATAAATATTAATAGTATCTAGAATACTTTTTGTATATCTCAAAACTTATTTAGTGTCCCACGTATTACTTTTTCTTTATATATAAGTTAAGAAGCCATAAAAATTAATAACGACTCAGAATTCGAAAAAAAAAATATTTTGAAAACATTA
The DNA here is from genome assembly GCA_036936625.1 of Parnassius smintheus behrii. Classification (NCBI taxonomy): domain Eukaryota; kingdom Metazoa; phylum Arthropoda; class Insecta; order Lepidoptera; family Papilionidae; genus Parnassius; species Parnassius smintheus. Next base: position 19,133,986 of record JAUPFT010000022.1, read on the forward strand.
AATAATATTATTCTTTATATCAAATTTGGCTGATGTAACTCAAAAAATTTTAAGTTATCTGATAGTGATAAATCAAAGACGAAAATTACAATAAAATAATTTATTTTAATGTCTGTCTTAATTATTACTACCATTTTTCTCTTTACATTTTAAAACCACTTAGTGAAAGAGAGGCCAGCGCTTGGCTCCCACCTGCTGCTAGGTACGTACGGAGACACAGACTTGCTCATGCCAGCGTTAAAGTCAAGTGAAGAGTCACGCCCTTTGAACAGGTTGTAATTGCCCATCGCTGAGTAGTCAGTCTTCTTGAAAAGATCCGTGTGTTGCAATACCAAGAGACGCTCCCAGTTTGTTACTGAAATGTAAGAAATACGTTACAGTTATACGATCTACTGCAAAGGCTTCTTCTCATTTCTGAAATGATTATGGTGGTAGCGTGTTGCACTGCTGGAATCTAAAATTCTACGTGTCCTCAAAATATTTCTTACACACATAGATTTTCTCTCGGTGTGTTCTTTCACCGCTGTTGCACATAAAAACACAATTTTTTGGCAAATTTAATTTCTTGAATTCGTATGATTAACGTTAAACTCGGGTTACTCGTGTGATAGTCTTGGCAGTCAGTCTTATATAACAATTCAAAAACTGCTATTTAGCGACAAAAAGCTATATTTCTGTGTTTTGGTCTGGAGGTACAGAGAGCCTGTTCAGTTACAGGATGAGCAGCATTCTATCGTCCTGAAAAGTGACAACGCTGCTGCAGTCTTCTTTGCTTGAAGTTGGCTGCAGGTGTTCAAGGACTGCAGTAGCCAATTACCATCAGGTGGAAATGAAATTCGTTCGTCACTTAAGTCCATAAGCAAGTCTCAATGGAGAGTAGCTATCTTTGTAAGACAGGATGTTAGTTTACGAGTGCGTGGGCAAGCACGAAAGCTATATCTACTTCCTGACTTTTATAGTCCTTTGAGGATATTATTCGACACAACTCCGGCGCAATACCAACGGCTGAATCCGGAGGGTGAAACACCGCCAACTTCTGGACACTGTGCTGGGACTGATGATATCTTGACCGGAAAACCCATTTACTCGTTTTTGGATCTGGTACGAGATTTGAACTCGGAAGCACAACAAACACTAGTCCCGCTACGACCGCTAGAGGAGACTAACTAGACAGTAAAAAGTAGTACGCAAATAAACCGTATTTGATTCTCGCCAACACCACTGACATTTATAAATCGCAATTATTAATGCTCGTTTAATTACGTGGTCTTCGGTGAAGATCATGAAAAACTTAAGCATCTGATTTTTTAAATGATATATAAATATGTGATGTCCACCAATACGTACCTATAGAGGTGGCGGGGACCCATTGGTACAACTATTATATACCTGCAGCGTGGCTCTACCACGTATAAACCAATCAACGACAATAAACCATCAACTTTTTAAATGATGTAGCTTGACAAACGAGCATACGTAACTCTAGCGCTAAACTAAACGTGGAGGGGATAACTGCGAATGTCAGTAGTGTGTTTACCAGTCAGTTTCAGTTCAGTTTTGTGTGTACCAGTTCTGGTTCACGGGCCAAAACTGGTACAAACAAAACAGCCCTCGTCGGCTGATGGTGGGTCGACGGATCTTAAAAACAAAAAACTTTTTTTAAAACGTTACCTCTACACTAGAATTTTATCCTGTATCATGAGGGTTACAAACGTAAATTTTCACAGGAACAAACATCCAGACCCGGAACAATTACATATTGGCCATAGAAATATTTGTTTTGTGCGATATTCGAACCCGCGGCCCTTAGCGCTGTAACTCATTGCTAAGCCACGGAGCCAAAAAGGGATCGGGTCGACGGGGAAGGGCTATAGGCTATAGTACCAACGCGAAACAGCAGCGTATTACTGCTATGTTTCGCGTATGAGTGACGCAGACTGGTGACCCTTTTTACTTCTTTATTCAAATAAAACCTCTCAGCTTTTTATACCTACCCGTATGTGTATCCAACTTTGCCACCGTATGTGTCAAAGTTGGGAATGTTGGGATTGCTGGGAAAGCTTCTCGTTGCAAAAGCTTGAGCAGTGACATCATGCTTATCGTTGTGAAGCAGATTTAATTTTGCGGCCGCAGTCAATTGATCTCCAAAGTCAGGTATATGCTGTCCAGTTAAACTTGCGCCATGACCATTGCTGAAAAGTTATCTTATTTAGTGAATTAGAAATCAATACCACATTTATTAAATCTACTGTAATTCCAGACTAGAAATCCGTCGTTATTTAATTTTATACATGTATAATATTAAATGACACAATACATAGACATATAGATGTAGATGTCTATGGGCCGCAGCAACCACTTACCATCAGGTGGACTGTGTGCTCGTTTGTCAGCCTATTCTATAAAAAAAAAAACATACGACATTTCAATTTTAAATAATACTAGTTAGTTAACCATAATAATTAATCCTGTAGTTGCAGAAAATTTAAAAATGTTTATTTCCGTGCTGGCATTTGAACACAGAATCCCACTTTTAGCAAACGTGCTTATAGCCACCAGAACAACGAGGCGGTTGACCTCAAGGTAGCAACTCATATCGGGATTGTTAGACTAAATCACAATTTATGCGTTAATCTGAAATAATGCTTTAGGAAATATATATGATACTATTAGTATGACTTGATGCAAACACACTTACACATTATCCCAAGCCAAACCGCCACCAGCCGCCTTAAAAGCCCCTTTACCAGACGCTCCACTTACAGTACCAACTGCACTTAACATGTTTTTGTCGTCAACAGTTAGTGGAACCTTCGCCATAAAATTTGATGTCCCATCGGGGTTCGAACTTAAAACTCCATGAGCTTGACGACGAACGCGCGAAAGATTGTACTCCTGCGGATCTTGCGACAAAGATTCTTCTAAATTGTAGGCTCTGATGTTGCGACCATCTTCAACAAATACATACGGGCTTCTGTAATGTTCTTGTATTAAATACCGACCACTAGCGCAGACCATCAACACTGAAAGGATTATTGTTATGGATTTGCACATTTTGACTTATATTACTATGTACTTATATGTTTTGTATATTATATTATTATTTTATCTAACGCCTTTTATTCAAGGTGTTCTTGACAAAGTTCCTTTACTAATTGATGCGATACTGAACCAGCACTTGCTTATATACACTGAAAACTGGGAAAATTTTAATCCCCGATGATCTGTGTATAAAATGTAGCAGATACATGGAACAAAGAATTTTCTTAACTGGAAGTGACTACAACTGTCTCAAATACTGACTTACGACGCAGCGTTTCAGTTACTAAAATATTTCATAGTAGCCGTTTAATTGTTAAACATACATACATATGTCGTCCCATGAATGATCAAGCTTCTAAAATTTGCATATGGTCACCATGCTGGGTAGGTAATATCCTGAACTAATTCGGTATATATATATATATATGTATATATATATACATATATGTATATATATAAATATACATATATATATATATATATATATATATATATATATATATATATATATATATATATTTTAACTTAACAGTGACGATCAACAGTAATAGTAATATATGGTGTTTGGCGTTTGCATAAGAAAGGCTCAAGCTAAAGAGAACTCTAGTCCAGTGTAATACTTTATCCATAACTTAAGAAATATCATAATGCAATATAACATAATACAACAATCACTTCCAGTTGCAGGCACAATTTGTATTTCAATGCTGACAATCCCATACCGAGATAAGTAGGTAAATAATGATATTAAAACAATGTTGTACGAGTTAGAGGTATGATAACCCGGATGAAGTAATTTTATTTGACATACTGATACAATACAAGTATGATATGTGACTTGAGTTCAATTACATTGCAATTGGAATGTTTATCTCGGGGAATCCTCTATGCAGTGCAGATTCTGATTTTTGTCACTCACATTACTTAACACAGCACCATTAGTATCGCTATTTAACATGTTTTTCTGTGTTTTATTTTACAGAAAAAAAATTGGGTTTTTTATAAAATTGGACTAACAAACACATAGTCCACTAGTCACTTAATGGGCTAAAAGATGATTTCGTACGTAAGCATATTTTTCATTGAAACTTGACGAATCTGGGATATTTTAGACTGTGCAATTTTTAAAATGGTTTATGATTACTTGTCAGATACATATTACATGATATTTTAGGAAATTAAGGTTAAAGTATGATACTGGACTAAAGCTCTCTTTAGCTTGAGCCTTTCTTATGCAACCGCCAAACACCATATATTATTGTCACTGTTGATCGTCACTGTTAAGTTAAAAATATATATATACCGAATTAGTTCAGGATATTACCTACCCAGCATGGTGACCAAATGCAAATTTTGGAAGCGCGATCATTCATGGCACGACATATGTATGTATGTTTAGCAATTAAACGGCTACTATGAAATATTTTAGTAACTGAAACGCTGCGCCGTAAGTCAGTATTTGAGAGCAGTTGTAGTCACTTCCAGTAAAGAAAATTCTTTGTTACATATATATCTACTACATTATATACGCGATCAGCAGGGATTAAAATTTTCCGAGTTTTCAGTGTATATAAGCAAGTGCTGGTTCAGTATCGCATCAATTGGTAAAGGAACTTTTTCAATAACACCTTGAATAAAAGGCGTTAAATAAAATAATAATATAATATACAAAACATATAAGTACATAGTAATATAAGTCAAAATGTGCAAATCCATAACAATAATCCTTTCAGTGTTGATGGTCTGCGCTAATGGTCGGTATTTAATACAAGAAGATTACAGAAGCCCGTATGTATTTGTTGAAGATGGTCGCAACATCAGAGTCTACGATTTAGAAGAATCTTTGTCGCAAGATCCGCAGGAGTACAATCTTTCGCGCATTCGTCGTCAAGCTCATGGAGTTTTAAGTTCGAACCCCGATGGGACATCAAATTTTATGGCGAAGGTTCCACTAACTATTGATGACAAAAACATGTTAAGTGCAGTTGGTACTGTAAGTGGAGCGTCTGGTAAAGAGGACTTTAAGGCGGCTGGTGGCGGTTTGGCTTGGGATAATGTGTAAGTGTGTTTGCATCAAGTCATACTAATAGTATCATAATATATTTCATAAAGCTTTATTTCAGATTAACGCATATATCATTGGTGATTTAGCCTAACGAACTCGATATGAGTTGCTACTTTGACGTTAACGTTAAGGATTCTGGGTTCAAATGCCATTTCGGAGATAAAACATTTTAAATTTTCTGCAACTACAGTGTATTAGTTGTAATTACAATGTCGTATCTATTTTGTCTTTTAATGTTATACATAAGTATATAAAAATTAAATAACGACAGATTTCTAGTCCGGATTTAGCAGCGATGGGAGATATGATAAGGATATAGAACGACGAGTGAACACAGGAAACAGAGTAAATGGGGCCCTACACTCTACTGTTAAGAGTCAAAATGTGTCAAAAAACGCACGTATGGTAATTCACAATGCTGTGTTGGTCCCTACTTTAACGTATGGTAGTGAAAGTTGGGTGTGGCAGAAGAAGCACGAGAGTAGAATAAACGCAGTAGAAGTGCGGTCGTTGAGGAGTATGTTAGGGCTGAATCTGAATGACAGGGTAAGAAATTGTGTAATAAGAGAAGAGTGTGGTTTGCAAGATGATATGGTGACCAGGATTAAGAAAGGAATGCTTCGGTGGTTTGGTCATGTGGAAAGAATGAATGAGGAAAGAGTGACAAAGAAAATTTATGGTGCAGAAGTGAATGGCAGAGTCGGAAAGGGACGTCCTAGGCGAAAATTTATCGACCAAATTCGCGATTTATTGAAAACGGGCCAAATTAGGAGTACCCTTAACCTACGAGCTTGTATGCGTAGGTGTATGGATGTGAAGGAGTCAAGAGAGGTGTGTCAGGATCGTGCCAAATGGAAGTCTGTAGTCTCTGCCTACCCCTTCGGGTGACAGGCGTGAGTGTTTATGTCTTTTATGTCTTCTAATCAGGAATTACAGTAGATTTAATAAATGTGGTATTGATTTTTAATTTACTAAACACGAAAACTTTTCAGCAACGGTCATGGCGCAAGTTTAACTGGACAGCATATACCTGACTTTGGAGATCAATTGACTGCGGCCGCAAAATTAAATCTGCTTCACAATGATAAACATGATGTTACTGCTCAAGCCTTTGCAACGAGAAGCTTTCCCAGCAATCCCAACATTCCCAACTTTGACACATACGCTGGCAAAGTTGGATACACATACGAGTAAGTAAAAAAGCTGAGAGGGTTTATTAGAATAGTGTTAAATATAGCCCCGCTACCTGTATTGGTACGTGTTGGTAGACATCACAAATTTATAATTCTTTTAAAAAATTTCAGATGTTTAAGTTTTTTCATAATCTTCACAGAAGACCGCGAAGTAAACCAGCATTAATAATTGCGGTTAATAAATGTCAGTGGTGTTGGCGGGGATCAAATTCGGTTTATTCGCATACTACTTTTTACTGTCTTTTTAGTCTCCTCTAGCGGTCGTAGCGGGACTAGTGATTATGTTGTGCTTCCGAGATCAAATCTCTCTTTTCTAAAATCAAGTTTTTCGGTCAGGATATTATCAGTCTCAGCCAGAGTCAAGAAGTTGGCGACGTTTTAACCTTGGACTCCGCCATTGGTACTGCGCCGGAGTTGTATCGGATAATATACTCAAGGAACTATAAAAGTCAGGAAAAAGAAAGCTTTCGTGCTTGTCCACGCACTCGTGAACTAGCATCCTGTCTTTCAAAGATAGGTACTCTCCATTGAGACTTGCTTATAGACTTAATTGACAGACGAATTTACATTTCACCTAATGGTGAGTGGCTACTGCAGTCCATGAATACCTGCAGCCAACTTCAAGCAAAGAAGACTGCAGCAGCGTTGTCACTTTTAAGGATTGAGATAGAATGCTTCTCAGCCTGTAACTAAATGGGCTCACTGTACCCCTCAGACCGAAACACAGAAATATAGCTTTTTTGTCGCTAAATGTCAGTTCTTACACTCTTATTAGACCGACTACCATGACCATCACACGAGTAACCCGGGTTGAACGTTAATCATACGAATTCAAGAAATTAAATTTGTCACAAAAATTGTGTTTTTATGTGCAACAGCGGTGAAAGAAAACACCGAGAGAAAATCTATGTCTTTAAGAAATATTTTGAGAACATTAGAGTTTTGGTTTCCAGCAGTGTGGCGCACTAACCATAATCATCTCAGGCATGAGAAGAAGCCTTTGCAGTAGATCGTATAACTGTAACGTATTTCTTACATTTCAGTAACAAATTGGGAGCGTCTCTTGGTATGCAACACACGGATCTTTTCAAGAAGACTGACTACTCAGCGATGGGCAATTACAACCTGTTCAAAGGGCGTGACTCTTCACTTGACTTTAACGCTGGTATGAGCAAGTCTGTGTCTCCATACATACCTAGCAGCAGGTGGGAGCCAAGCGCTGGCCTCTCTTTCACTAAGTGGTTTTAAAATGTATAGAGAAAAATACGAGTAGTAGTAATAATTAAGACAGACATTAAAATAAATGATTTTATTGTAATTTTCGTCTTTGATTTATCGCTATTAGTTAATTTAAAATTGTTTGAGTTATATCAACCAAATTTTATATAAAGATTAATAATATTTAATGTTTTCAAAATAAATTCTAGTTTTTTTCGAATTCTAAGTCATTAATTTTTATGGTTTCTTAACGAATAATTATGATGACGCAAGCATGGAAAAAGTAATACGGGACACTCAATTAATTTTGAGATATACAAAAAGTATTCTAGATACTATTAATATTTATTTTACATCTTTTCAAAATATTCTCCATCATGCTCTATACAAAGTGTCATCCACATAAACCTACTCTATAAACACTTTTGCCAGTCTTGACCTGACAGGTCGGAAATCCTAAGAGTCGAGTAAATTCACGAAGTGTACATTTATGTAGTTTAAGGAAGTTAGAAGTACCCACATTGATTTTTTTTTTGGATTCGGTCAATTTTATCGCCATGTTCTTAGAATCAAAAATAAAACCTAAAAATTGAGTATATGGATCCAGGCAGCTGTTCTCTTTGTTTACTATGAAACCCAAGCTTTGGGTAAAGTTTGTAGTAAGACATTATTTCTTTTGCATTCTAAATGCGAACATCCATTACAAAATATATCATCAAGGTTTATCACAGATATCATTCCATTAATTATAAGAATTTCTATTACTGGCTTCATTAATTGAGTAAAAAATAAGGTGCTGTGCACAAACCGAACGGTAGGCAATTGAATTAAAAAAGCGCGTCATTATATTTAAAGCAAAGGTATGTTTTATGAGATTTATGTATAGAAAATAGTAGTAGAAAATAGGCGTCTTTTAAATCTATGGAAGCCATATAACAGTTTTTGGTCATCAATTTTGATGCTGTTCAGTAATCCTCCATCTTAAAATGTCACGTTTCTACGAACTTATTTAAGCATTTCAGATTCAATTTAAATCTATTTTCTTCGTTCGTTTTTGGCACTAAAAATACACTGAATATGAATTCGCTTTCTTTATGTGTGCGGCGGGATATTGCATCAATATCTGGAAGGGTTTTAAATGACTTGTTAAAATTATGTGCTTCGTGGGATGTTTTTGGGGTAAACATAAGGATCACTAGTACGATATCGCGTACTTTTAAATGGTATTTGATAACCTTTCACCCAAGATGGAATAGTTTTGTCTGAAGTTATTTCAGCCCATTTATGGGCAAAGTACTGAAGTTGTCCCGAAAATACCTCGTCTATTTCCGGCGAGACATCGTCGACTTGATTTACGGCGGGCGGCGTGAAGTACTGGCTGCCTGCTGCGGTGCCTCCCGCGGGCGCGGCGTTGACCGCTGCCCTCGCCTTGTGTTGTACATTTGCGGCTGCAATTTGTTGTCTACCTTGCGATGTTGGTTTAGGTAATTTAAATAACCAGTGTTGCTGGTAGTACTGAAAGTAGAGCGGGTAAGTATTAATAGACGAAATTATGAAACCACTACGTGTTCTTGATTCCATAAAATGAATATCGCAAAGAATGCGACAGGTGTCGCTTAAAGGTTTTAAAAGTTTTTGTTTGCTAGTTTCGTCTGAAATGATTATATTGGCAACAGCACCTCGCGCAATGGCGACGCCTAGCTGCTTTTGTTTGAACAAAAGTAACGAGTCTCATTTTATAGAGGTCTCTGTTAGGGCTGCTTTAACCCCCGAGCTTAGAGCTGATGAAATCAGGAGGTCACAATTGGAGGGTATAAGATAACTCTTCAAAAGACTTCCTTTCATGTCTTTTGGCAACCCTTTAGCAAGTTAGTCTTGCCACCGATTAGCTATATCCTGATGGATTGCAGCACCCATTGCGGTCTCGGTCTTAGGTGCATCACCAAGCAAAACTAGTATGTCTTCGTCGAGTTGCTCCTCTAACATCATCGGCTGTGAAGGTTCAATGCCAGCTGAAGTTCCAGGTGTTGGATAAATCGGTCTTTCGTCAACCTGCGGTTGCGGTGACTGTGGTGCCATTCTCGGCAACGGCGATTTTGGGAACGTTGGCGGTAGAGAACAAGTTCCAGGAGAAGCATTTTCTGACAAGATGGGCTTATGTAGGTGAACGACCGACGAACGATGATTTGTAAGTTTAATTTTGAATGCAATATAAGAGTCGTTAAATATGTCAATGCCAGGTAGAGTTTTAGAAAATTCGTTATATTTTCCACAACAGATACTACAAACATGTTGTGATCTACTGATTCAAAGTCTACCATATAGCTCCATTATCATTTTACCCGATCCTTCCCCACAAACGTGCACGACAAACGTGACAAAGCGTGGCACGTGTTCAGCCGATGCAGAGATTGAAACTGCGGCAAATAATTCTTATTTTTATTTTTTTATTTTGTTTTATTTAACAAGTACACTTACAATACACATATATGACAATCACGAAAACATACACATTTCTATACTCGTATATAAATATCAATAACAAGTGTACATAACATTCACAGATTGTTAATTTGGAGTACAAATATCATCCAATCAATACAATAAACATTTGAACTATTCAAATAAATTATGTACTTAAATAAGAAAAATCTAAAGATAAAAAACGGGTTTAATTATTAAAAGGGAATATGTTAGATATTATACTCTGTTCAGGAGTATGTATATTTTTAATTTAAGTATAAAATATGTTACATTGAAGGTGTAATTCATATCAGGAACTTGACGATAAATGATTTGTAAGTTTAATTTTGAATGCAATATAAGAGTCGTTAAATATGTCAATGCCAGGTAGAGTTTTAGAAAATTCGTTATATTTTCCACATATACGCACGATAGGAGCGTGATTCCCGAGAAGACTTTATTGTTTGTAATAAAAATATATGATACCAGGTACCAGGTAGGAATGAAGCCGTGAAACGTAATTTGATATTTTGACAGCTTGGCACTATTGATTTCATGCGATTTAATAATTTAAAAAAACCATAACTTACTTTTAAGTAATTAAATAATAAAATAATGAAATATAAAACACAATGTCTATGCTTCTGCAGCCTTATTTATTAGACGTTGGTTGCAGGTCTCTATGGATAATTTTAAGTTACAATCAAGTATAGGTACTTTTTAGGTTTCCTCATTTTTAGCCCAGTACAAAAAAGTTATTCAAATGAATATTTCAAAACTTTATGCCCTCTAAATATGATTATATGTTTATATAACAGTAGAACATAATAAGTAAAAATAGCAGAAAATTAAATTACTATAAATAAATAATTATTGAACAAAATATTTATAACATTTCTAATTATAAAATAATGTTTAAAAATATTTATCTTTAAGAATTAGTATAAAAATATACGTAGTACTTCCCTGTATAATCAAACATCAGTTTATGTCACATTTGGAATATTAATTTAGTCTTACTTTGCCTATAAGTGATGACTGGTATGTAGTCCGCTTTTTGAGTGCATCAAGTTAAAGATAGAACGGACAGCATATTACTCAACGTTTTTTGTGTTTCGAACGTTAGTTCATCGATTTCTTCATCAGAGCTTACAGTGTTTTCTTCACCCATTTATTCTCGTAACTTTTATTTTACACACAGAAATCTTAATAATAAGGCAATAGAAGTCGCATAGACGTGTGATCTTGTCGTTGCTATGATGTGTTGACGAACATCTGGCATTCTTGCTCTAGTCATACATACTACAAACATGTTGTGATCTACTGATTCGAAGTCTACCATATAGCTCCATTATCATTTTACCCGATCCTTAGAAATTTGCTCGCTGTCTTCACTTTTATCTTAGCTGCTTGACGATAAGGGTTGATGTTTGATTTTGAGATTGACCAAGCGATTATTTACAACTTTAAAGACGTATTTAAATTTTAAATTGAAATGGAGGAAGAAATGAATTGTAACTGAGACAAAATGAGACATGGCACATTTTTTCGCAATTATTATAAAAAAGAGGTGGTTTCATAGTCAAAAGTGTATATGTACACAACTGTTGTAAATCTAAAATATATAATTTTGTTTAACGTTTGAACGGCTTTGCGCCGGATTAGTACTATTATTTATTCTGTGACTGGATGCGATCAAATGGAAGGAGCCGACACTGGGGAGCCCCAGTCCAGAGATGGGACCAATTTTCCAAATACTTTTCGAACCTGCGCCTTGTAAAGTTGCAAGCGGTGTGCCGGCATTAAATACTGTTGCGCTCTATTTAGCACTCCAAGCTTTTTAGAGGCCAATTTGGCGTTCTCCTCCAAGTGACCAAGAAACTGAACGTCACTCGATATGTCGACGCCAAGGGTTTCGATACTAAAACTAAGGCAACAAGGCGAGAACCTTGAAACTAAGGAGATACGACGAAGGGGTTCTTTTTAGCGGTAAACGCGCAAACTTATGTCTTTTGGAGATTAAACTGAACTACATTTTGTCACCCCCAGTCCGAGACTTTGATCAACAAAGTTTCGACTTCAGACACAATTTTATCCCGGTGCTCGGCGACGTTTTCCCGAAAAATAATGGCACAGCCAGTGTATAAAACATCACCAGTAAATGTAACCGGTTTGCAAAATATTATCGGAAATATGCAGAAGAAATAGCGTTGGTTATTACCAACGCTTCCACAAGGTTCCACAAGGCTGCGTGCTATTGCACGCAGCCTTGTGGAACACCAGCGTTAATGGGCTTGTAATCGGAAAATGCACTGTATACTACGACCTTGATGCTCCGGTTTGCAAGAAAACTTGTGATCCATTTGCATTGCATTCTCTAGAAGCCCCTAGGAAGTAAGCTGAAATTCGTCGGGTGAGTGCAAGTGACTGGAAGCAAGCTTCGTACTACTAGAAGTCCTATCTGCAGAGATCGTGGTGCTTAGTTATTTTAACGCCCACCATGCTGAATGGCTTGGTTCGCGTTTAACCGATCATGCTGGTAGATCTGTTTGTGATTTTGCTTTGACATATGGTCTGACACAACTGGTTACCTCACCTAGTCGGATCCTAGATGTGTAAGATCGTGTAAATTCCCTGTTGTACTTCCTGCTGACCTCTCATCTGGATGGATGTCATTTCTCCGTCGACGCCTCTCCTGGCTCCTCGAACCATTGTCTGATCCGGAATATGGTGCCACTCACGCTTCCATCGCGGTTGCGCTTTACAGGTTGCCGCCGTGTTTGGCATAATAGGTCAGCCGATTGGGGCCAATAAGCCAATTTCACGTATTTATAAATTATTTTCTTCAATAGTCAACAGGATATAAGTATCACAATAGACGTTTAACAACCCATTGAAGTTTTTTTTCTCACACGGACCTTAAAGAAACGAGCTTATTCCTTTTTAAAAGGCCGGCAACACACTTGTAATTTCTCTGGTGTTGCAGTTGTTTATGAGTGGCCTCTTTTGTAAAGTGAACTCTTATATGAATGTTACACTTTCATTGTTCTCCGTGGAAGGTGGAAGTGTGAAATATCATGACACCGGGCGGACGCTGACTGTATAAAGGTCTTCAGCCCGCAAGTTAGTAAAGACTTCAGTACGAGTTACCCATTTAGTAAACGGTTGGTCGCCACCTGCCCCCTTTTATCCATTGTGACAAGATAAAGGCAGATGTCTCAAGTCTCTCCTCAATAGCCCTATATTCCAACCCATCAAGCATCCCTCGACGAGCCCTTCATAGCCCAAAATTTTTCCCCTTTTTTTGCCCATAATTTGTGTCTGTTATGGAAACTTTATACGGAACTTTTTTATGAATGCGGAGACAGGCCTACACGTACACCACATTACAAAGTAAAGTAAAATTCTCCTTAAGGCCTCTAGTTGCTAACGTATATCTCCACGTAAACCTTTTTATAAAATGATCGGATCCTCCTAGCGGATCCGAGATCAGAAAGTAGAGATACAAAATTATAATGAATATATTTAATTATTTATAAATAATATTTTTTTTATTTGGGAAAAAAATATCGTAATTTCTATTTTCTTTTAATACTACAGTTGCATATATGTTTTGTTTTACAAATAAAGCCATTTTGGATAATAGTAAAGTAAAAAAGTAAAGTTACAGCCTATACACGTCCCACTGCTGGGCTCAGGCCTCCCCTCATTTCTGAGAGGGTTTAGGGCAAGGAAGTGTCCGCCGCGCTGCCCAAATGCATGTTGACGAACTTCACATGTCTTCGAAATATTTTTTTTCTTATTCCTCAGACATGCAGGTTTCCTCACGATGTTTTCCTTCACCGCCGAGCACGTGGCAAATCAGCACTTAAAGCGTTAACCACTGAGCTACCACGGCTCGTATTTTTTTTGATAATAGTGCAGTGAGAAATTTAAATAAGGTATTCCCCGTGGCTTAAGAAATATAAGGCATACTGCATTTTGAAACTGTTTTACGAACATAAAATTATATCCAAAAAATATAAAGTTTTTTAATACTCATTTTCATATATTGTTTATAAAGTGGTACGTTTTTTTACGTGATAGAGCCATGCTGCAGCTGTATTGTAGTTGTAGCACGAATGGGTTAGCTTGACTGGGGAAAGACCACGCTCTCACAGAACATCAGTGTCAAATAGCAGCCCAATGCCGTTGTGTTTCGTATAGTGAGTGTAGATAACCGGAGACCCATCTTACTGAAAACGAGACAATTCATCTTAATCCTCAGGGATGGGAACACATATGTATTCTGATTCTTAATCGAGAGTCGCAGCATCCACTTACCATTGAGTAGACTATGTGCTCTTTTGCCACCCTTATTTTATAAAAAGATAGAGGTTGAAAAAACAAGCCAATTACCTACTTGATTGTAAGTTACAATTAAAAAAGAAGATTAACAAAGTAACAAAGAAGAGCCCGAACGGGAACTTTTTTTTTTATAGGATAGGGTGATAAACGAGCACACAGTCTACCTGATGGTAAGTGGTTGCTGTGGCCCATAGACATCTACATCTATCCTCGATTACGAATCAAAATGCAGAAGCGTTGTCACCCGTGAGGACTAAGATGGAATGCCTCGTTTCCAGTAAAAAGGGTCTCCGGTTCTCTACACTCACCATACGAAATACAGCAGCATTAAGCTACTATTTCACGCTGGTATTCTGTGAGAGGGTGGTCCTTCCCCGGTCGAGCCGACCCATTCGTGCTACAACTATACTACTAATATAACTACAGCATGGCTCTACCACGTATAGAACTCTAGCGCGTCTTCGAATACTTCCGAATAAAGATCGGTGAGCAACGTTTTTACGATGCGCAGATTAAATTAACTACTTGAAAAAAATATTTGAAATGACTATAATATGTAATAATTGATTTGTTTTTATTTGAGGATAAGAATATATTTTATTTTAGAATAATTAATAATTATTATTTAAAACGGTGCATTCAGATGCACCGTTACAACTGTATAACAAAATAAAAACTTAATAATAATTCCTATAAAAATTAATAAATTTAGAAGGAATAATAAATATTGTTTTTGATTTAAATTTGTACTACTGTCTTGACATAAAGCGGTGGCTGAACTGCATAGAGAATTCTCCGAGAAAAGCATTCCAAATGTAACTTAATTGATTTCAGGTCACATATTATAGTCAATCAGTATGTTAAACAAACTTATATTATATTATATATATATATATATATATATATATATATATATATATATATATATATATATATATATATATATATATATATATATATACATATATATATATATATATAATAATAATAATATTCCACAACTATCACATAACGCCATCTAGTCCCAAGCTAAGCAGAGCTTGTGTTATGGGTACTAAACAACTGATAAACATACTTATATATTTCTAAATACATAAATATTATAGATAAATTACACCCAGACACAGAACAAATGATCGTGCTCATCACATAAACGTTTGTCCTGGGTGGGAATCGAACCCACGACCTCCGGCATAGTAGTCAGGGTCACTAACCACTAGACCAACAGGCCTGTCGATATATATATATATATATATATATATATATATATATATATATATATATATATATAACTTATACTAACCCAAGTTATAAATATGTATATGTAACCAAAAATTAATGCGTTCTAAACATTTTTATTAATTCACCTTTTGCTTGTAGCAGATAACAGTGAAATAATGTTTTCTAAGAACACAAAAACAAATTCTAAGAATTTTATTGAATTCAATGTTCACTTCCGTTCTATCTATCCATTACAGCCTATTTTAAAGTGAAACCTCGAAAATTTGGTGGTTTTTCTATTTAACATATTTTTTTAATTTTTATAGATTACAAACTAATTATCTTAATATATATAAATTACATGTCACGTTGTTTGTCCGCGGTGGACTCCTAAACTACTTAACCGATTTTAATCAAATTTGCACACCGTGTGCAGTTTGGTCCAACTTGAGAGATAGGATAGTTTTTTTACCCATGAGTGACCCACAATATTTTTTTGCGAATTTAAGGATTTTAACAATGGGTCGTCGAAAAGGGCAGAACAACGTCTGCCTAGCAAGCTAGTATATAGTATAATATGATTTTTGGCTATATGACCTTGGTTTGCATAAAAGGAAAACACGATGGCATGTAATTTTCTCGATAGAAAAAAAATTGCAAAGTAGGCTCTAATTATTTACATTTCTTAATGACACCACAATATTTTTACGAATAATTTCATGAAATTATTTTTGAAGCATAGTAAATACTCGTATTTAAGTTCTCATAAACCAGTTTTTTAATCCATAGCAAAGTTTTGTTAAAATAAATAAAAATGTTTTTGGCGCTTAGTTTTTTTTCCAAGCGCTTGCTCGGTATGGCTATCTCATAATTTACGTACTATGAAGTCATTGCATCACTTTCATTTTGACACTCCCGCAGTCGTCCGTTAGCTTCACCGACAAAGGAATAAACCACGCCCCCAAAACTTCGATTCATTTTCAAGGTATCCTCTTAAGCCTTTTCTGAGCATAGGCCTCCCCCATAGATTGCCTAATAGGTGGATTCAGAAATAGTTGCCACGCTTGACAAGTGGTTTGGCAAACGTAGTTTTAATTATTTTGTGGTGTTTTCAATTAAATTCCGCTGCCAATCTCCAATTCCAGGTTCTCTGTGCTGTCACGACAACCATATACTGGCCAATACACCGAGAGCTTTGGCTTATTATTTATTTATTCATTTCAGTTTTATAAATAGCATAAATTGAATAAACTCTGTAAAATAAGTTTTATTTAATATGTGAATGTAGCGAATGATTAAAGATATTATATAAAAAAAATTGTATTATATTTATTAACCATCAAGCAATAAAATACACGTAGTACATTCACGCTACAGATATGATATAAAAAGTTCCACGCTCTCATAAAAATGGGACCGTGGTGGAATAATAGAACCATCTGCCCCATCCCGAAGATGCTGTAAGAGGTAACAGAGGAAAACTAAATAAGGCTATGGACATATCATCTTGCTGATATCAACTAAAAATAATAAAATCCTGCCGCATTCGCCGCTTCTGCCGAGCGTGGCTATGATGGTAAATATTCCATATGAGACAATCTATATATTGGGGAGGCCTGCGTTCAGCCGTGCAATTCAATAGAGTGTAGATGTCTGAGTTATAATAATGATGATAAAGTGCTGTTATGCTATTTGCGGATTTACCATGAGAATTGGTTGCAGTACTGGATATTTTTACTCAAGTATCATTGTGGGTTTGAACTCGATTTTTTATTTAGACAGAGCTCGTTGGTTGTACTCACATCAAAATTAGGGGACGAGGATAGAGCCCACCTTATTTCACTTTTTTTTTAATTTGGCATACGATGTCTTGAGATGCAAATACCAGCGCTCTTAAAAAGAAGTATAATCCCCCCCACCCGAAGTTAGTCAAAAGTGCCAATCCAAAGCAAAGTCAATCAGTAAACCTGATACACGTGGAATAGGGATGAATGTTCTTAAACTTTTTCGAGCCTGTCTTCTTTCTTCTATTTTTAGTAGGTAAAAATTAGTTTCTCGCATATGAAGGCAAGTCTTTGTCTATGTATATTGTAAGTTTAAATTAAAGGTTTATATTATTATTGTAAAACATAGTAATTCACTGAGCTGAAGTAATTCATTAATCATTAAAACCCATCAAATGGCCACCTCTAAATTCGGGGCTTCCCCATGGATCACCAAATAGATGTATGCTTTGTGTCGTTACCACGTTTGGAAGGTGGGCAACAGTAACATAACTAATTGTATTTCTGAGTTTTTATCAGGAAGATCGTACAGTGGTTGTATGAGAAAAAAACAAGCGTGTAGTCAAAAACCAGGTTAAGTGGCGCGTCTTAGGAAAGATTGTTGAACAGGAAACTTCTGCATGTTGATCATAATAATTGCAAAACATTAGTAATAACCAGCAAAGTTATTAGGTGTGTTGAAGGTATTAAAATGATCATAGTCATTTTTATATCATATAAAATTTCTTTCTGCTGAAAACTAATGTTTTGTGTAAATGCATAGAGTGCATTTATTTTTAATTACTTAATACGTATGATAACTTGGATAATGATAAAATATGAATATGATATGTGACCTGAGTTCAATTACGTTACAATTGGAATGCTTATCTCGGGGAATCCTCTATGCAGTGCAGCCACCGATTCATTTCAGAACTAGATGGTGCAAATTTAAAAAAAAGAAAAACAAAATATGGAATATCAGCACTAAGATTGAATCGAATTGAACGTCTTGTCCGTCTTATTACCGATTTTTGTCACTCAACTTACTTAACACAGCACCATTAATAGCGCTATTTAACGTGTTAATCTGTGTTTTATTTTACAGATAAAAACTTTGGTTTTTTTATAAAATAAGACTGACACACATAGTCCGCTAGCCACTTAATGGGCCAAAAGATGAATTCGTACGCAAGCTTATTTTTCATTGAAAATTAACAAACCTGTCATATTTTAGGCTAGGCATTTTTAAATGGTTTTTTGATTACTTTTCAGATGCATATTACATGATATTTCCTAAGTTATGGATAAAGTATGATACTGGACTAGAGCTCTCTTTAGCTTGAGCCTTTCTTATGCAAACGCCAAACACCATCTATTATTGTTACCGTTGATCGTCACTGTTAAGTAAAAAAATATATACCGAATTGTTTCAGGATATAACCTACCCAGCATGGTGAGTATGCAAATTTTAGAAGCTTGATCATTCATGGCACGACATGTGTATGTATGTTTAGCAATTAAACGGCTACTATGAAATATTTGAGTCACTGAAACGCCGCGTAGTAAATCAGTATCTGAGAGCAGTTGTAGTCACTTCCAGTAATGAAAATTCTTTGTTTCATATATATCTGCTACGTTTTATACGCAGATCGTCGGGGATTAAAATTTTCCCAGTTTTCAGTGTATATAAGCAATTGCTGGTTCAGTATCGCATCAATTAGTAAAGGAACTTTGTCAAGAACACCTTGAATAAAAGGCGTTAAATAAAATAATAATATAATATACTAAAACATATAAGTACATAGTAATATAAGTCAAAATGTGCAAATCCATAACAATAATCCTTTCAGTGTTGATGGTCTGCGCTAATGGTCGGTATTTAATACAAGAACATTACAGAAGCCCGTATGTATTTGTTGAAGATGGTCGCAACATCAGAGCCTACAATTTAGAAGAATCTTTGTCGCAAGATCCGCAGGAGTACAATCTTTCGCGCGTTCGTCGTCAAGCCCATGGAGTTTTAAGTTCGAATCCCGATGGAACTTCAAATTTTATGGCAAAAGTTCCACTAACTGTTGATGATAAAAACATGTTAAGTGCAGTTGGCACTGTAAGTGGAGCGTCTGGTAAAGGGGACTTTAAGGCGGCTGGTGGCGGTTTGGCTTGGGATAATGTGTAAGTGTGTTTGCATCAAGTCATACTAATAGTATCATAATATATTTCATAGAGCACTATTTCAGATTAACGCATAAACCATTGGTGATTTAGTCTAACAATCTCGATATAAGTTGCTACTTTGAGGTTAACTGCCTCGTTGGTCTGGTGGACATAAGCACGTCTGCCAAACGTGGGATTCTGGGTTTAAATGCCAGCTCGGAAATAAAACATTTTAAATTTTCAGCAAACTACAATGTTAGTTATTATAGTTAACTAAATAGTATTCGTTGTAATTACAATGTCGTATGTATTGTGTCTTAATATTATACATAAGTATATAAAAATTAAATAACGACGGATTTCTAGGCAGGAATCACAGTACATTTAATAAATGTAGTATTGGTTTTTAATTTACTAAAAAAGAAAACTTTTCAGTAACGGTCATGGCGCAAGTTTCACTGGACAGCATATACCTGACTTTGGAGATCAATTGACTGCGGCCGCAAAATTAAATCTGCTTCACAACGATAAGCATGATGTCACTGCTCAAGCTTTTGCAACGAGAAGCTTTCCCAGCAATCCCAACATTCCCAACTTTGACACATACGGTGGCAAAGTTGGGTACACATATGAGTAAGTATAAAAAACTGAGAAGGTTTATTGGAATAGTGTAAGATACGGCCCCGCTACCTCTATTGGTACGTGTTGGTAGACATCACATATTTATAATTCCTTAAAAAAATTCAGATGTTTAAGTTGTAAGTTTTTTTATGATCTTCACCGAAGGCCACGTAATAAACGAGCATTAATAACTGCGGTTAATAAATATCAGTGGTGTTGGCGGGGATCAAATTCGATTTATTCGCACACTACTTTTTACTCTATAGTTAGTCTCCTCTAGCGGTCGTAGCGGGACTAGTGATTATGTTGTGCTTCCGAGTTCAAATCTCGTACCAGATCCAAAATAAGTTATTGGGTTTTTCTGTCAAGATATTATCAGTCTCAGCCAGAGTCTAGAAGTTAGCGATGTTTTACCCCCCGGACTCTGCCGTTGGTACTGCGCGGGAGTTGTGTCGTATAAAAGCCCCAAGGGACTATAAAAGTCAAGAAATAGAAAGCTTTTGTGCTTGTCCACGCACTCTTAAACTAACATCCTTTCTTACAAAGATAGCTACTCTCCATTGAGCTTGCTTGTGGACTTAAGTGACGAACGAATTTACATTCCATCTGATGGTGAGTGGCTACTGCAGTCCTTGAACACCTGCAGCCTACTCCGAACAAAGAATACTGCAGCAGCGTTGTCACTTTTAAGGATTAAGATAGAATTCTTCGCAGCCTGTAACTAAACGGGCTCTCTATACCCTTCAGACCGAAACACAGAAATATAGCTTTTTGCAGCTAAATAGCTGTTCTTGCGCTGTTATATAAGACTGACTGCGTTTTTAAGTGCACAGTGGTAAAAGAGAACACCGAGAAAAATCTATGTGTATAAGAAATATTTTGAGGACACGTAGAGTTTTGGATTACAGCAGTGCGGCACACTACAACCATGATCTTCTCAGAAATGTGAAGAAGCCTTTGCAGTAGATCGTATAACTGTAACTTATTTCTTACATTTCAGTAACAAATTGGGAGCGTCTCTTGGTATGCAACATACGGATCTTTTCAAGAAGACTGACTACTCAGCTATGGGCAATTACAACCTGTTCAAAGGGCGTGACTCTTCACTTGACTTTAACGCTGGTATGAGCAAGTCTGTGTCGCCGTACATACCTAGCAGCAGGTGGGAACCAAGCGCTGGCCTCTCTTTCACTAAGTGGTTTTAAAATGTATAGGGAAAATTGGATTAAAATATAAATAGTAATAATTAAGACAGATATTAAAATAAATTATTTTATTGTATTTTTCGTCTTTGATTTGTCACTATTAGCTAACTTTAAATTGTTAGAGTTACACCAGCCGAATTTGATATAAACATTAATAGTATTTAATGTTTTCAAAATAAATTTTAATTTTTTTTAATTCTAAGTCGTTGTTAATTTTTATGACTTCTTAACTTATGATTACGATGACGCAAACGTAGAAAAAGTAATAACACCAAATAGATTGATATTTTACATAGACGGCGTGCTAACTGTGTACATTAGTTAAATACGAATATTGGTTTTCGTGTATTTTGTAATGATTTAATGGAGAATTGGATGAAATACCATCATAAGGAAAACGGTATTTAAACTATTTGTTTAAAGTATATGCACCGTAAAAAAAATGTTCTTTTTGTATAAATTGAAGTTTATTTTCGCTCAAATTAGTTGAATCTCGTTCTAAAGTTGTGGTTAACGCCAGGTTATTTATTGTGAATCAAATTACAAAACAAACAAACATACAGCAGGCGTATGTATGTATGTAATTACTCTTGAGAAAGATACAATCATATTTTATAAACAAAGCCGAGACGTTATTATTTGATATTTTGACAGTTTGGCACTATTGATTTCATGCGATTTGATAATTAAATAAACTATACCTTACTTTTAAGTAGTTAAATAATTAAATAATGAAATATAAAACAAAATGTCTCTATGGATAATTTTAACTTACAATCAAGTAGGTAATTCCTCCTTTTTTAGCCTACACTATAAAAAAGATATTTAAATTAACATTTCAAAACTTTATGCCTTTTGGATATAATTACTCGTACATGTTCATACAACGGTAGAACATAATAAGTAAAATAGGAGAAACTAAAATTACTATAAATAAACTGAACAAAATATTTCTAATAATTATAAAATAATGTTGAAAATTTCTCTTCTAATCTTTAAGAATTACTATAAAATTATACGTAGTAATTTCCTGTATAATTAAACATCGGTCAGGAACATTTATTTAGTCTTACACATTTTATAACAGCGTCGAAATCCACAGCAACTTTTACTATTAGTGATAACTGGGATGTATTCTGCTTTTTGTGTGCATCAAGTTAAAGATAGGACGCACAACAATGATATGTACTCGACGTTTTTTGTGTTTTGAACGTCAGTTCATCGATTTCTTCATCAGAGCTTACAGAGTTTTCATCGCTCATTTATTCCCCTACCTTTTATTACATATAACTCAATGAATCCATTTCAATCAAGGTTTCTATTTTTGATGGCTTGTACTTGATAATTTCAAAATTCTCTTTAAAGTTACAGTCTTTATACGTCACACTCCTGGGCACCGACCTTCACTCATTTCTGAGGGGGTTTTTAGGGCAAGGAATTGTCCGCCGCGCTGCCCCAATGCGTGTTGGAGAACATCATATGTCTTTGAAATACTAACATATTTCTCAGACATGCAGGTTTCCTCACGATGTTTTCCTTCACCTCCGAGCACGTGGTAAATCAGCACTTAAAATTGCAATTGACAATTTGATTGGTGCCAGTGGGGATCATCAAACTCGGTTTGTTCGTATACTATGAAATTTACAGCGAGCGCTAACCATCAGAGCTACCGCGGCTCCTTTATTACAAAATGCCTTTATTACTGCCAAATTCAGCATGTGTCATATGAACTTTACGGTCCACTTTTAGATTCTTGCTCTAGATAGACATACTACAAGCATGTGATCTACTACTCTTAGTTCAAAGTCTCCCATATAGCTACATTATCATTTTACCCGATCCTTAGAAATTTGCTCATTGTCTTCACTTTTACCACAGCTGTTTGACGATAAGGGTTAATGTTCAATATCTAATGGCGCTTCTTCCTTACTGTTAGATTGACCAAGCGATTTATTTACAACTTTAAAGATTTATTCAAATTTTAAATTGAAATGGAGGAAGAAATGAATTGTAACCGAGACAAAATGACCCCAGATAAGGTCATGAGACATGGCACGTTTTTTTCGCAATTATTATTAATAAGACGTGGTTTCATAGTTAAAAGCGTATGTACGTATAATAAGCGTACGTATGTACACAACTGTTGTAAATTTCAAAAAATATATAATTTTGTTTAACGCTTGAAGGGCTTTGCGCTGGATGCGATCAAATAGAAGGAGCTGACACTGGGGAGCCCCAGTCCAGAGATGGGAACAGTTTTCCAAATGGTTTTCGAACCTGCGCCTTGTAAAATTGCAAGCGGTGTGCCGGTATTAAATACTGTTCCGCTCTATTGAGCACTCCAAGCTTTTTAGAGGCCAATTTGGCATCCTCATCGGCACAGGATAGAAGTTAAATTCCCAAATGAATGCGCGAGCACAGGTGCACTCTCTATTCCCTCACACTCGTAGTTCGATGGGACGATAGACCGACACAAGAGACGAGACATCAGGCGCGGGAACAACGGCTTAACTTGTTTTCCGAGGCACGGATGAAACACCGCCAACTTCCTGACTGCGGGCAGCTTCTGAAAATTCGGAAGATTCGAACACGGGTCCTCATGATCAGCAGTCGCGTTTACAACTACTAATCCAAGGTTTTAATAAGTTGGTTTGGTACTCCGAAAATGAAAACCATGAAATCTCTGCCCTATACGTAGCACTGAGGTTAAATTTATATTTACATAAAAACTCCGGGTTGAGTTTGAAGTTAAACTCATCGGGTCAGCTGGCCCCCCAGTTGTTTATACTCCCTTCGCTGTGAGTGATGCCCTATCGTCAATGAAAGTTTAGTTTAGTTTACGAAGGGAATGTAAACATTAGCTAATCACCAGAGCCGCGTTCATCAGTTAGCATTAACATCTCGTACAGGTAAGGTTAAATCAAAAGGAAATTAGATATCCCCTTTAGACTAAAACTAATAAAATAGAATCTAAAATCTAGTTTACATAATTTATTTGTCACAACTTTTAATATATTGTGAATGCCCAACTTTTGTAAGCCACACCCTGTGGACGTTAGAAAATAGGTCAAGTTCCGAGAAGTAAATGTTAAAATAAGTTAAATAAATGTTCGCGAACTGCTCAGATAAAAAAATATTGAATGAATAGTTATTAGATTTTCTAATTAAGTATATATATCTTAAAAATTACAACTAATGTCACGCATACGTAGGGTCACTCAATCGGTATTGAAATGCTCGAAATTTAAAAATGGAACGCACCCGTGTTGTTTCTAAAAAGCAAATTTATTTAAAAATAGAACTCCGTAAGCCAGTTGCTCAATCTAAAAAAAAACAAAGTTCCGCTAGTTTTCCTGCGACGCTTACCGCGCTTTTCATTTAAAACGAAGCCCCTCTACACGATGGGCCATCGCGATGGCCCACTAGGATGGAGGGCGTAGTTGTGTCGGATGGCTTATGGCGCGTGCGATGGTCTTGGGGATGGCGACGGTGTCGGTTTTTCCGCCGCACATCAAAGGTAGTGGGCCAGCGAGTGCGGTACGCATCTACACGTGGCCCATTCCACAGATTTCAGCGCTCGACGGTTGAGTGTGGTTCATGTTTTGTTTATTAATTAACGAATTAAAAATGTCGAATATGTGGCCTCACAATGAAGTTATAAAACTTTAATCACAGAGCTACTAAAATCAGAACATATACATATTTGTTTTTTATTTATTTTGAATAATTAATTAATAATTATTTACTAAATTATTAGTTATAATTATTTATGATTAAAGAAAACTAAATTTACTTAGGACATATTTAGTTCTATTGCGATGGATACATAACATCCACCATCTTTTTCTACGCTATCTCTTTTTGATAACTCTATTCTTGTGCACATTGAGAAAAAACTGTACACAATTTGAAAGCCTAAAATTACTGTTTGGTGTTACTAATATTATTTTCTCCATAGTGGTATATTATTATATATAGTTGTTAGCGACGCGTCTATAAGAATATTTCAATTTATTAGTTAACCGATTACGAACAGCTTTTAAAAACAAATTATCGAGCAATAATATTCTAATAAGAAAACACTTAGTTGAATCTTAAAGAAATATCGAATTAATGATTGGAAGGTCTTGGGTTCGATTCCCAGGCCGGACTAGTTTGTCGTTTTCTTATTAATATTTTCTTAATAAATTCATATAGGGAATTTTTAAGATATAAATTGTTTCCGGGTTCAGTTCCCCGGTTGAAATCACCTTTCCGATAATGTTACTTTAAAGGAATATTAAAATAAAGTTAGAGACCAGGATTTGTTCCCCGGTCGAAATGATCACTTTGTAAATAAATAGAATTAATGGAGATTAATTGCATAAGTATTATCTTATATGAGTTTGATACGTTTTATATGAAAACAAAATGTTTATTTTCAATGTTTGATTCATAAAATATTTTGTCTATGTTATCTGATAAGAGACATGATAACTGATAAGAATCTGGTTGGAAATAATCTCCAACCTTTGAGAGTCGTGAAGAATCAGTTGTTCACCTAGTATTGGTTGATAGCCGTGTGTGCTAAATTTGCCATTTTTGCCGACAATTGAAAGTCGTGTGAGAATTAGTTGTTCAAATATCGTGAGTTCATAGCCGCGCGTTGACTTAGGAGGTCAAAATAAGTAGAAATTTAAATATTTGCAAATTTCAGCAATTTATATAAAATTGACTTGTAAAATATTTCAGATTGACTGTATGAGCAAAATAGGTGAATTCTGTGTTATTTTCATGTGAAAATTCCTTTGGATTAGTGAAATATTGATAGTTTTGTGTAAGAAATTTAAAAGTGTTTATATAGTAAAATGTATAGGAAAAATGTAAATTAAACTATTGTATTTGTTAAGATATTTATATTTTCAAATGAAGAAAATTGTTTTAATCTTGTATGTTAGATATTTAAGAATTCTAACTTAGTACATATGTTGTAAAATAGGCATATTTTGTTGAATGAATAAAAGGTTTTTTGTGATATAAAAATGTAATGTATATCATAGTATAGATATTTTTGTGCTATCTTTATGAATAAAATGTATAAATGTATGTCTTATGCAAATAAAGATATTGGGCAAACCGTGAGAGAGTGATAGTACAAATTGATGTAATTAAGTAGCGTAATCGCACAGAGGGCGTGGCTCTCTTTCGCGTATAGTTTTGTGATACCTCAGGACCAGCAGTACAATATAATCAAGAAAGAAAAGTGTAGGCAAGTGATAGGGAAAAGTAATTACTCTCTCGCGGAACGGTTTGAAGATAATTACTGTTTTATTCCCGAGGGATCCTTCACCTTTAAAAAGTAAATACAGTCCACTGGTGTCGCTATTGCGGCACATATTGAAGAATTAAGGCGTTGGGACCGGGACGACTTTGGAAGACCCGTAATCCCCGCCTGAACCTATTTGAAGAAACGGAAAAGGTTGACGCCGTTGTGTGTTACTCCGTTGCGAGGTTCACATGCGTTGTTCCCGAACCCAACGTAAGTGTCATAGGAGATTAGGGAATCCGCTGCTGAACCAGCCGGATCAAGTGACAAGTGACTCCTCGACCTTCTTCTTCTGGTTCCTTTTCAATAGTATATATTCTTATGGGTATCGTAACAGGCGACAGAGGAAAACTTGAACGGTATATGGGCAGCAGCTTCTTTCTAAAAACAACTCATTGTTATAAGGCACTGCGCCAACTGGCTTGCCACTCACCTGCCAAGCCTGGCAACTGTGGAAAAATCCCCTGATGAGGCAACTATAGGGGAGGCTAATTAGCAGTTTTTTTGTTTTACACTAGTTTATTCAACAAGTTTAACTTTATATGAAACTTAAATTGGCACAGCGAGTAACAGAGAGACGATTTAACTTTTTAAATTACAGTTATAAGTTATAACGCAATGTTCTAAGTTTTATAGCCCGTCTGGAAGCCGCTATTGTAGTAATACTGTAATATTGTTCAAGGAAGGAAGATTGTATTTATTATCATTTTAATATTTAAATTCTGAAACAAGAACAAAAAACTAAGAAGTAGAATAAATATTAACGAAATGTTTTTATTTTACTCAAATGGTACCAATTATAGATTTATTTCTTATTATAAATTTCTTGCCTCTTCTTATTGAATAATTTGTTTCCAGAACAGAATTTTTTCCGCACTAAAATTAAAGAAAAATGTGTTTAATCTGAAATACTTGTACTATGATATTTTTAAAAATATATTGTATTCTTTTATATTCTGTTCCATTCTATTCTGCTCTCTAATTAAACGCTGTCTTCTTAAATAAAGCCTTCCTAGAGTCTCATTCCGATCTGTTTTAATAAGTTGATTGTGTGTGTTTGGGTGTGTGTGTATGTCTGTGTATGGTGTACGTGAATGTGTACTTATGTTCGTACGTTTGCGAAATTTTCATCTCGATAAACAAAAATTGCGATCGGTAATCCGCCTGCCAAGTGTTGCTATTAAGGAAAATCCGCTCTCTGACTGTAAAGGTCGTGTGTCGAAGTCCGGCAGTGGATATTTACTTTTATGTGCTTATGAAGGAGGAAAAGGAATGAGAATCCTGCAAAATAGTAGCAACAACGATTTTGCCACTATAAAGGGTACCTACAGAGAATTATTATTTTCGTATGGAATATGAAATAAATGGTGTTCTATATCTCAAAGTTACGGAAAAAAATATGTGGCATGATAACACGTTGCAATTGCGTTGACACGAAAACGTTTACACCGTTTGAATGAATACACATCATTCTGTAGGTGAGTCGAAAGTATGTGAAAATATGGAAAAGAATTGCTAAGTACTTTTCATTAAAAAAATCATATAAAAAAGAAAAACGTTATAGAATAAAAAAGGAGAAATTATTAATTTATTTTTCATTATATTTCAATATACGAGTATCATAACTGTATTTAACACCGGTAAGTGGACGCCTGGTTCATGAACATCTACATCCTCGATTAAAAATCAAAATGCAGACGCATTGTCATGCCTCAGAACTAAGATGAAATGCCTCGTTTCCAGTAAAAAGAGGTCTTGAAACACAGCAGCATTAAACTGCTACCTTACACTTCTGTGAGAACGTGGTTATTCCACGATCGAGCCTAAGTTTAATAGCCTACATAATTATTATTAATTGGATAAATCGCGCACGCAAGCGAAATAAACTCTATCTGAAATTTAACTTTATCGCTGCGTGCGAGTGTCCGTATTACTTTCCATCTTTTCTCCTTTCTACGCCATGGCAGACTTTCCGTTGTTACAAAGGGCTGACAATAAAGAGTAAAAAATACATTGCGAAACGTTAATTAAGTTACCTAGGTGATAGGATAGGTGAAGTATCTATTCTGACTATGATCGCCTGATCGTATTTTCGCACCTATGTGAATTCTGCAATGCCCAACGCATGCAATTTGCTAGATCATTTGTCGGAAATCGTCATGCTTGGGTCAGAAGAAATCGGCAGGTAGTGTAAACGACAAATTAATAAACCTGACATACGATTCCTAAAAGTAATGTATTCTACTTAATTAAAAATCTTGTTAGTAAACAAATTTTAATTTCAGTATTTTGTGTTATTATGACTTAAAATATTTTCATTACAAAAGACAAGTATGGGTATGTAAGTAGATAATTGAACATTGACGTAAATTTCAACAAAGTTTTGTAATAAAGTAATTAGGTATTAATTCTGTAGATAAATTATTACTTAATTCTTTTTTCTATAAGTATCTATCTAAAAAAATTAAATAAATTCACCTTTCATAACTTCCTACTAAAATCTTTCAGTAACTTAAAGAATGATATATCTGAAACCTTATGTTGGTCATTTAGCATCCATCCACGCTACAATTATAGTAGTCTTGCACGCCATAGTTGATGGCACTAGCGCCATCTGGTATCAAGTATCAGAAACAGGAGTGTCATTCAGGTATCATTTAGGTACTATATGTACTTTTGTGTGTTATAACTGTAAGTGTTACGCGAACTGGAGGCTACTGCTAGATTCCCTTAACTGAAAAAATCTTGCAGTTTTAGTACCAGTTTTAGTTTTAGTTTTACCCACCGTTAATTGCAAATCACGGCTCGGAACGGGTCATATTACCGGAAAACTGGTTTCGATGAGCCCACGAGAGTGAGCGAGACAATCGGATCGTTATTAAAACTTAAAAGCATAATGGACAAAGGAGCATCATAACTTCGTTTGATATTAGTTAGGAATTTTAGGGTGTAAGAATAGAAAATCGTATCACAATTAACATAACGTTATAATAAAACAATACCAGTAATTGGGTCGGCCTGCTCATTTTCTACTGAGTAGGTCGTGAACTGTTTATACTATATTTTACTCCACAGAACTTGATGTATTGTTCTAACGTCCCCAGGGCGTGACTTATTAAATTCGGGCGCTCTTAATTTATAACATGTGGTGACAGTGAAATGTGAACTAGATTTTATATTTTAATTTATTCATTTCAACGGGAAATGAAGCTGCAGTCTTTAACCGATTTGACAGCATACAGTCAACTGAACAAACAGATCTTCAAATGCATACGGCGGGACTTACGCAACTTTAATACTTCTCGTACTGAAGAAGCGATCGATCGGAACCAGGGCTCCAAACCCTTTGCCAGAGATCTGTGTGCCAGAGAGAGCCAACTCTCAAAGCTGAAGACTGAGTGTGGCAGCATCGTTTCCGGGACACCAGAAACTTTGAGTGAGATTGAGATGTTCTATAGGCAGCTATACACATCATCGTTGCAGCCACACGTAAGTGTGAGTAACGATCCAAGAGCAAGTCTTATCCGACACTATTGCGATGATGTCCCGGACGTCATTCTAAGCGAGATTAGAATGGCTCCCCAGCACCTTAAAAATAGCAAGGCCCCGGGCGAGGATGGAATTTCAGCAAAGCTTATAAAAGCGGGTGGAAAACCGGTACTTAAAGTCCTTCAGAAGCTCTTCGTTTCCGTCCTCCATGGTGGCACTACTCCGGAGGCACGGAACAGAAGTACGATGGTCTTGTTCTTCAAGAAAGGCGACAACGCTCTCTTGAAGAATTACAGACAGATTCAAGATGAATCTAAGCTGGGGCGGTTCGCTAGTTGAAAAAACGACCACGAAATATTCCATCGAGTCATTAACTTGATTATCCTTTGGGTTGGTTGGAGGGTTCCAATCCAGCATCACCTTAAAATTAACGATGAGGTGGTGAAGCGAGTGCATAAAATACAAGTACCAAGTACAAGTACAAAATAAATTCAACTGGTTGAGCATGGTTTCGGCTTGGTTCCGGCGTCACGTGTAATATACGTACTTTGCAGCGCTATGTACATAGCTTTCATTATATTTACTCTGTACATTAGCTTTTTATTCAACGTACATAGCTATCATTTTTGCTCTAAGATTACAAATTGTTAAAATAGTTACGTAAACTTCACGCAGGATAAACATGATTAAGGTATATTTACTTTAAACAAACATTGCCAGCCAATTACATTTGAGATGATTTAGGTACTCAATGAGAGGCTATGAGAACGTGCCTGCTATTTTAAAGTTTAATATACTCGTATTAATTTCCGCTCTAATTCTGTAGACGGTATTGTGATTAAAAGTAGCATTAAATTATTGAAATTCACTCAAAATCATAAACAAATGCCACCGTCAGTGTAACAATCATACGAGTAGTATCCCGCATTCAAGGCCAGAGAAAAGGCGAGGGTTGTAGCACGAACGGCTCGGCTCGACAAGGAAGAACCTCGCTTTCACAGAATACCAGCGTACCAGCATGCTTTGTATGTTGATTATAGATAACTGGAGACTTTTTACTGGAATCGAGATATGATATCTTACTCCTCAGCGGTGACAACGCATCTGTATTTCGATTCGCAAACGAGGACTGATGGTAGATGTCTATGGGTCACAGCAACCACTTACCATCAGGTGGACTGTGTGCTCGTTTGTCACACTTATTCTATAAAAAAGTGATATTTATTCAGTTCAGCTACCTCCGATGATACTTCGTCTTTTTATGAAAGCAAAATACACATAGCATCCCACTTTGTCTCAAACAAACTTTGTCTCTCTCCCAGGGACCAAAGTCATACAGTCAAGTTTTCTGCCATCGCCTCTAAATACTCCACAAGTCTCTTAGACCAAGGGAACATTTGTAGACAGAATAGCCGTTCTCGTAGCGTCGTCGAATAGTATAGGACTATGACACCACTAACGAAAGTGGAATTTTGATATATAGATAAATTCATGTCTTTACTTGAATTTGATTGTTCAAAAACACGATTGTACAATTTTGACTCGATCATAATTATTTGCGAAAACACCTCTAAACAATCAGTATAGTTGAAATTATAACGAAATTACTTAATCTATATGCTTGGGAATCACTCAAATATATTCATAACATCAATATTCATAATTTACTTGCTCATTATTTTGATTACTTAAATCAATAATTTAAAAAAAATATATTTTAAGATTCTGACAATTTCTAAGCACTTTTAATCGTCGCAGGCGCTACGCTATTTTAGACCTTATGACGGCGTTTTTTCAAGTTTTTATAGAAATTATGTATTCACTTGGATCAGTACGGCGATAGCCTTTTCAATGTGTCGTCTTAAGAGAACCGTGATGGCTAAACATACCACAGCACTTTTGTTACATGAAAGTCCGTGGAGTCCAAACTCGTCAACGCTGCTACCACAAGGTCACTTTTCAGGTTGACAGATCCACTTTTAATTGAGGAATTACATATATATTGTACACATTTTCCATTGCTTAAATTTAGATATAACGTATTATTTTATGTCGGAAAACGTTTACTTGATTTGGCTATGAAAACACTTTTAAAAATCCTTATATAAAAGCAAATTGATTGTTTACTGTCAATAAAGTAATGAAGTGAAATATTGGAAATCGCTTTTCATTTCATTTTGTGAAAGTTATTTCCTTGTCCTTATAATATTGTATTATATAATTTATTGAGGTTTTATCATTGTAGTTTTAAGTGCTGACTTACCGCGTGATCTACCGTGAAGGAAAAACTTGTGAGGAAACCTATATGTTTAAGAAGTTTATGTTATTATACTCTTATACAAATTAGCATATTATTATACTCTTTACAGTTTTCACTTGGAGTATTTTAACGCGGAATTTAATAACTTTATTTCAGTTTTTATTATTTTTAAGAAAAACGTAACCTAGGATTTTCCTGTATCGTGGGATCAGGCATAAACTTCACAAGGACAAACCCGGTACTATTATTTTTAGGCCATACAAATACGTGTTCCGTGCGTGATTTGAACCCGCTGCCCTTAGTGCTGCAACTTATTGCTAAGTGTGTCACAGAGCTGTCAATATAAATAATATTTGAGTATAAAACTTAACAAAAATATATCATATAAATGATTCATACCGTTTTAAATGCATATATTACGGAGCGGTCCCTATATGGCTCACTGTCGGAAGCTGAAATCCGCAGGGAAACGCATATTGTAAGTCAAGGAAACCGCCATGCAATGGCATCTATTTACAATAAACCCGTCAAAATTCGTGTCTGTAATTCCAATCATTTTCAGGAAAATATTATGGGCTATTTAAAGTATCGTCATTATCATTATCATTACGGTCCTTCACAAGTCTACTGGTGAACATGGAGCTCTTCAAGGAAAGCTATACATTGGAGTATATTTGCCATAGTTGCCACGCCCAGTTGGTGGATTGGCTACTGCAGTTTATATAATGAATACCAGCGTAAAATGGCAGCTTAATGCTGCTGTACTTCGTATGGTGAGCGTAGAGAATAATTTTAGGTTCTTTACTGTAGGTAATTATTAGTTACTCAAAAACAAAAGGAATATCTACCTCGTAAAATATCTGACGTGATAAATTTAGTTCTATATAGTTTAACTCATTATTGAATGTTTTGACTGAAATAAAGGAATCCCCGCGGCTTTATCTTGGAACATGAACAAGGGGTTCCTTTATGAATAATGAACATTGATAAGAAGTATTGAGTTCAATAATGTTTCTCTAAATATATCCATGGCTATAATTTATGTTCATATCTTAATTTGATTATTTTAATTCTTATCTTGTAGTTAAAATATATTTTGGTAAGATTTTTAAATATATAATCGTTGGTTGAACGACTAGATACATTAGGTTATCTTACGAGTATATTTACGCGAACACTACAAATTTAAATAAAACTAGTTATTACGGATTTTATCGCGTATATATATATATATTAACTTTGTCATGGTTAACCGCGGCTACCATACAACAATTTATATACTATTTATGAGGAAACAGTGAAGTTATTTAAAATAATAAAAATTACAGTTATAGGTGGTGGTGGTATCTGTAAAAAATATTTTTTCGAACATTGTTTTTTGCCCAGACAAATTAAAGAGTTTTTCTACCACTAAATGTGACAATCAAGTAAAATAACTTTTTTTTTCTTATACTATCTACTTTTATTTAATACCGTCTTTGGGTAAACTAGCCAAGATAGACCTTAGGCTACAATATATTATCCTAAGTTATAAGAAGAAACGGTGTTTTATGTTGTTATAAATAAATTTCAGGGCTGACCATTGAACTTGGCACCCATTTAGATCTCACTTCTTTTATCGCTGAAGTCAACAACCAAGGTGTATATCATAATATTGAACTTGGCTCTATCTATCTAATCTATTATCACTACTTTTTGTACATAAATTATTAGTAGGTACTTATTTATAACAAAATTAATACCAAATGGTTTTTGTTAAACTGTTGTATTTTCTACGTTTACGGGGTATAATTGTCTTTTTTGTGTTATTTTCTATATTTTCTTGTACTTTTGATATGTTTAAGTTTCCAATCCACAGTAGTCCATAGTAGTAGTAAGCCCAGTATTCGGAATTTTTTTCACGCATTTTCTGTTTATACTTAATTTGGCCAAGTTGGGGTGTTTTAGCGTGCGCAGACGGTTGTACTCTATAATAGAGCTCTCTTGTGATCTTGATTTGACTTGGATCTAAATTGATAAGATGTACTCCATCAAAGGTTTTAGCTCTAGAGAGTCCAACGTAAGCCTGCCCACTACTAAATATAGAGGAGCCTATGTCAAGAAGAGCACTGTCAAGGCTAAGACCTTGTGATTTGTGGATAGTAATAACATATGCTAAGCAAATCACATGAAATAATATAATTATTTCATGTGTCCATATACATTACTTAATGTCTGAAACGGCGATCGAATGGAATAGGCAGCTTCCGTCGGGATGCATTGGAATAATTCGGTGTAAGGTAAGTGTGTCACCCACCCGTAATTCTATTGTACGACTCATTGTACAATATACGTAATAAAAAGATAATTATTTAGGATGATTACATAACAAATTACCTGTTATCTACTGAATTCTCAAGAAAATTTGTTACCGTACCAATAAAGTCTCATTCTCATTCATTCAGAATAAGGTAATTCATACCTACTTAAAACTATACTAAAACTATTATTAATTTTTGATTTAAACTATTTCCTATACCATCTAGACACGCGGTGCGTACTTACTAAAAGAATTGTAATAATAATATAACCAAAAATGCATAAGTATTCTTTTAGGAAAACCTATTAATTTCGTAGCATAAATCGCCACCTCATGGGTGTTTATGAGCGCTGCTGCCAGTGCCACCTGCCACTCGCTAGGACCTCGGACACGTTCACGTCAAGGTTTTATCGCACCGCTCGCACCCCGCTCCTCCGGCAGCGTACCGCGCGCTGTGTACATGTTAGGAACATATATATAGAATCAATTAAGTGAAAAATTGTAATAAAATGGTAAAAATCTATCAGTTTCTGATTTATTCCTTTGTATTCACCAAATTACCTATCTGCATGCCAAATTTGAACGTTCTAGGTCATCAGGAACCGGGTTAGAGTTTTGATCTACAGGTCAGTTAATGATATAAATGACGATTTTTAGACGTTAATACCTAAATAACCGTTTGAGATGTGTTTACGAAATTTGACATATATATATATATATATATATATATATATATATATATATATATATATATACAAATTTGAAAGGTTTTAAGAGAAACAGTTTTTGAGTTATGAGAGGGTCAAAAGTGGTCCAAATGGTTCGTGTAGTATTTATTACACACGGTGCGGCTCGCCGTTCTGCTTGAACTTGGCTTGACATGCTACCGCGTATCTAGATGATGTGTTAATTTTCTATGGTAGTTCCGTATGTTACCTTCAATATTATCGCATTTTCTGAATACCCACATCTACGAAACTAAACCGAAATACAAACAGGTGAATAACCGTTCATCCATAAAAATCTATATTTCAGAAAAATGATTGTAACAAAATACGAAGTAACGTAAGCCTATAAAATAATTTCCGTTACAAAATAACTATTAACTTACTGTACTTAAGCTATTCATTAAGTGAGGGCTCAAACAATATAATTATTAATAAGAAAAAGAATAAAACAATTTCAATCCATTTTCAATATTTGTAAACTTATCTTCACTTCACTTATCTTCACAATAAAAATAACTACAACTTTACATCGAAAATGGAATTACCAATACAAGACTTATATTCTTCTTTATTATATTTTATTCTCTATTTTATATATCTATATTTCTTATATTTTTTATTATATACTTCTAAAGTTCAAGTATATTTATTTTCGGCTGAAAGACCATCCGCCTGTTTGTTGATTCGTAGTTAAAATTTTCGTAATTAAGTTATTTCTGCTAAATACTCGTAAAGTTAGAACTTTAAAAATTTAGACGTTATCTAACTTTGATATATTTTTTTTTCGAATATTCATTTTTTGGCGACATAAAATTCGGGATAATCATCGTTCGCAACTTTTAACATACCTACGGAATTTTATACCTTCGAATAGTTGGTTATTTCGTAACCTTTGACGGCAAAACATCGTTCATAAGACA
The DNA here is from genome assembly GCA_036936625.1 of Parnassius smintheus behrii. Lineage (NCBI taxonomy): Eukaryota > Metazoa > Arthropoda > Insecta > Lepidoptera > Papilionidae > Parnassius > Parnassius smintheus. The sequence continues at coordinate 19,170,285 of JAUPFT010000022.1, forward strand.
TAGCTCAAGAAGAACCATGTTTATGAACGATATATCGATGTTTGAAAGAATTGATGTATCGTTTGCATCCCCAGTCGCACATCGAATAAGTGCCCAAACTCCCTTAGTGTTATTACACTGCACGGTGGAAGGCCCTGCAGACCGAGTCCACTTTGACGCCCTAATTATCCCTTACTCCCTTTCTCTTATTACACCACCCTGAATCAGGGCGTAGGCACCCTGATTCAAGGTAGTGTAATAGGGTATAAGTCCCCATATACTCACGCAAGCAAATAAACTTCAGGAGAAACGACAGAAATGTTTTTTTTTCTAGATATTGATTTCCTCTCAAAACAAATATATAAATATGCTGAATTTTTGGCACAAACTTTTCTCCGGACTAGAGGTTAATACTACAGTTGCAAGTTTTTCGTGTTACGTACAAAGCCACCCAGGAGACTACTGCAATCAGAAATTTAAATACTGTTATTCCCAGTAGGCTGTTAAATAGCCGGTATTCTGCATTTCGAAACCGTTGTACGGACATAAAATTATATTCAAAAGGTTTTAATTTTGAAACATTAACTTTCATATCTTTTTTATACTGTTATTTCAAAAAACGACCTAATTTACTGCTTGATTTTAAGTAACAATTACCTGTGGAGACCTGCAACCACCGTCCAATAAAAAGGACTGCACATATATAGTGCTTTACATTTCATTACCTATTTTACTATTTTAAAATACTGTTGCGCTCCGTAATTAATGCCTGGTACATGGCAAGTGGTAGCTCGCGCCATCTAGTATCGGGTAGCAGAACTCAAGTCAAGATCTTTTTAGGAATATCCATGCTACAACTTTCTACAATTAGTCAGTCGGGACCGGTATGTAATTGAACATTCTAGATGTTTCAGTCGAAGGGGCCTTATATGAGACCGGTTAGGACCGCAACCGAGTTAGTATTGAATTGGCGATTTAATCGAATACTTCAAACCGCCGCCCGCTGCCTTAAAGTCCCCTTAACCAGACACTCCACTAACAGTACCAATTGCACTTATCATGTTTTTGTCATTAACCGATAGTAGAACCTTTGCTATGAAATTTGATGTACTATCGGAGAGTTCCATGGACTTAAGGACAAGCGAAAGGTTGTTATCTCGCATCAACTCCTGTGGATCTTCCGATAAAGCGTCTTCCAAATCGTAAACTCTGACGTTAGATCCATTATCAAAAAATACAGGGCTTCTGTAATCTTCTTGTATAAAACACCGATCATTAGCGCAGACCATCAACACTGAAAGGATTATTGTTATGGATTAACACATTTTGGCTTATATTGTTACTTTGTTTTAAGCCTTTTAGTCTAATTATTATTGACAAATTGTCTTCACTAATTGATTCAATAATTTTAAAAAAAAACTCTTGTTTATATATATATATATATATATATATATATATATATATATATATATATATATATATATATATATATATATATATATATATATATATATATATATACTAATATATACCCTACGGTCAATGTGGGCAAATCCATCTACGGGCTATTCCGTACACATGCGTTTACTATTCATTCCAGAATAGTTACGCTGTTACTGGTTCGGTCGATAAAACAGGATTAGTTTTTAGTTCTAACTATGATTCATAGATGGAGCAGGGTTGTCTACAATTGTCAAAAAATGCATTCGAAATTTAGTTGTGCTACGAACTCGAAGCTCAAGTGTTGCGTGCCGCCGTTTCTTATAACGTAAATATTCAATTTTACAAGTCACGACTTTCTAGCTATGTACATGTAGTTTAATAAGTGTTTCAACGGATTTTTTTAATTGTTTTGAATATAAACCAGTAAATACAGAAATATTATTTATAAAAAATACGTAACCTCAAAATGTTCAAGTGGGGAAATCCGTCTAATTTCGAAGGGGCTAAATCGTCATATACCGGAATTACACCTTTTTCATCCTTCCTATTTTTAGTTTTATACCTACTTTGAAAGTCCACTGGTAACTAACAATTGAGTCTATGAAATATTATTTTTTTGTGTTTAATTGATTAGGAAGATTATGTATTTGTATGAAGATTAGGTATTTATTTCATAACAAACTGTTCTTAGTTTTTTTCGGTCTAATTTATGTTAAATTCAAAATCATTATTTGTACTTCGAACCAAAAACATGTCGACAGATCCCGAACAAAATCCGATCGGGTGTGACGTCACTTTGGCAATTTTTACTCATCGTAGCAAACTTCTGTAGTATAGACTAGCTCAGACAGAAGTTAGTCTATACTACAGAGCCCTGGCTCGGGTGAGTCTTACCTGTCTGGAGAGAACTTACCTTTATGAATTAATGAATTAAATATACTTATAAATCAAGGCGTTTCACAGTTTTCGTCATAAAAAGTATTTTTAAACAATAAAGTCATGTGCTTTTTGAACTAGACACGAGATACTACTCGTCCAGGGCAGCGACTGTGTCGCTGTCTCGTCTCTCGCATATCTGTCTCCTGTCTGTGTCTCGCTCGCGAACTGCCGCTCATATAGTAAAAGTCGCAATTTCCTGTCGCGGTCTCCGGTCGTGGTCTCCTGTCTCTGTTGCGGCACGAACCGCCACTTTTAAGGTGCAATCACCTTAATTCAATTTTTAATACAACATGTGAAGTGCAACGTTGTTTAAAATTATAATGGTGTTATACCTAACCAAATTCATTAAAAATAACTCTGTTTATTTAAGTTGATACCATAAATACCATTGTCATAATAAGATAGGATTGTTTCAATGTACCTGAAAAATTAAACTGATAAATAAAAATATTTAGTTTTCAAACTTTTTAGAAAGGTTTAAAGTCCCTGGTTATAAAAATAGGCCGGATTAGCCCCCAAAAAAGATTTTAGGGAGTAAAACGTAAATTAAACCTAATTTTTATGATGTTACAAAACATTTTTCTTCACAATCTGCATTTACTTGTTTACAAATGGCATACCTTAATAAAACGACGTAACTCGAGGCAAATTTGCTACTAGACGGATTTGCCTCAATCCTCGGGAAAATCCGTCTAACGACCGACTTTTAAAAAAACCTTGTTAGTTACATGTAGAGGGCTGTTTTTTTTTTTGTTTAAAATAGATGTGTATACAAGCCAACAAAATTTTGTATCACTTACAACCATCAAATTTATATTAAAGTAGTAAGTGTACCAGTTTTAGTTAACCAAATTCAACTTTCAAAAAGTATGACGGATTTGCCCACATTGACCTTATATATATATATATATATATATATATATATATATATATATATATATATATATATATATATATATATATATATACTGTAAGCTCGAAAAGTTTAAAGTCACAATATTTTTCATATAAATATACCAGACCTAAATGAAATAAGGTAGTTACTTTACTTTACTGGAAGAGAATAATACTGCGCCCAAATAATGACCGACGCCGGTCCAGTTACCAAAATATTTCATAGTAGTAAGAACATTGCCATGTTTGGCAATGTTCTTACTACTATGAAATATTTTGCTATATAATACTCGTATACCACGCCATGAATGACCTATCATCTAGGATTTGCCCTAGGTCACCATACTGGGTAAATTATACCTTGCATTGATAATTCGACTAAAATGTGATGATTAACAGTAATAAGTATTTTTTGTGTTTACTTAAAAAGTCTCAAGTTAAAGACGATTTTGGTCCGGTATCATATTTATTTTTAACTTAGAAAATGTCAAGTCATAAGCCCGCATGCACAATACCACTTCAAATTGCAGTATATTGCTGCTGTGTCACGTGTTGTGATTGACGAAAACCAGACAGAGAAGACTCGTCCGTCTTGTTTCCAGACATTCAATCTCAGTCATGTCTCTTCTCCAGACATTCAATCACATATCATCATATTTGTAATTTAATTTTTAATCGACAATTGATATAGGTGTCTATGAGCCAAAGTATTCGCTTACCATCAGTTAGCCTATGTGCTCGTTTTTCAACCGTACTTCAATTTTTTAAAAACAATTTAAATCAACTAGCTTATTACGCTAATACGAAATTTTATATTATTATCATCACGACCTGGTAAGACATGCAGGAAGTTGATGGATGCAGGTGGCTCAGGACCGTGCTTTGTGGCGTTACTTGGGGGAGGCCTATGTTCAGCAGTGGACTTGTGAAGGGCTGTAATGATGATGATGATGATGATAAAAATACAATGATATTAAAAATCGTGATGTACATTCTGTAAATACTAGGAACAAGCACACGTTAGTTATACCTGTTACTCGACTCCAGAGTCAGTAACTCCTTCATGAGGCAATGTATGCTTTTACAACAAAGTCTTAGAAAATGTTTCTTCTAAATGCTTTTCTATCAAAAGGTTTAAAATATTTATTTAGGCAAAGTTATTTAGTAAGGGTTATTATACTAGTAAAGATTACATAATGGATAATAACCCCTGGGAATGAGGTGGTCGCTACCAAGCTGTTTCTTAATGTTTTCATAACAATTATTTTTTTTTATTTATTTATTCATACAAAGGTAAGTACATTATTTTTGCTATTCTCTAGCCCAACTGCAATCAGTTTGTCGGCGATATGAAATATTATAATATAAATTGTACTTTTTTTTTCAAAAAGTCCCACTGTGTTTCTTGCTGATTTTTCCCAGGACAGAGGTTTCTTTTCACCAGTGTTCACCAGGAACGAATTTTAAAAGTAAAAAATGACTTTCAATAAGTATTACGTATATACTGAATAAAATGTTATTATATTTATACCGAATTAAAATTTTATTTTGTTCTATTCTATTCCTGGTAGATAAGTACACTGTATTTAACATAATGAATACTCAATTTGATAAATATTTTAAATGAGAACCTACCAGTTAATTTGTTACTTCTCGCTAGAAATGAATCAACGACCCGTAGAGGATTCCCCGAGACAAAGATTACAGATTAGGTGCAATTGACCTCTGGTCATATTGTCTGTCATACGTGATTGATAAGTAAATTAAATATGGCTTGGTATCACTCAACTACAATGCACCGTTTATTTTATGATAATTATTTTTAGTTAATAACATGTGTCTTATGTCTATTACATTTGCTTTTAGCAGTTAAATAAATCTTAATTTTTTGAGTCATATAGAATTAATAATAAAACAAAATATTATTATATTGTAGATAGTGTAGTAATTTTTATACATAATTGTAGTTATTAAATAAACCTAATTTTACGCATTTTGTCTGGATGTTACGCATTTTATGCATGCACCCGCAGAAAAAAAAATTTGCAAGAAATTAAACCTAGCTAGATTTTACCCTCGTATACCTCTGTATTTTCGTTTATCAACGAGTATTTAACGTTTTATCGAAATCATCAGAGCTATAGTCTAGAACACGATTACATACCAACAAATAATAAGTTAGAAGCTTTGTTTCCGCGTTTTGCTCGTTTAGCTTAGGTTGTCTGAGGATGAAACTCCGCCCCCCCCCCTCCTCCACAAACATAGTAGTAGAATTAAAAAATAAAAGACTACCTAGCGCCCCTGGTAATGGAGAACCTCTCAATGAGCATACATGCCCAAAGATATATATCCTAATACTAATACCCTCTTCTTCCTGAGCGTTGCAGCAGGCTGCCTGCTGCCAGGACACAAAAACGAGAACTTTTTTACCGAAATCGAGGCATTCCATGTTAGTCCTCAGGGGTGACAGCGTATTTGCATTTTGATTTTTAATTGAAGATAAATATCTATAGGCCACAGCATCAACTTACTTATACTTGTACTAAAAAATAAAAACTTATAAAAAAAAACTTCTAAAAAAAATTTACAAAGACACATCCCAAATGGGCTCACCAAGCCCACTAGGAGTGGCTCCCTCTAGCCGGCCCTTCACCTCGGGCCAGCCGTGTGGGTTTCTCTTAGTTTCTCAGTTTATCGTGGGCGACCAAGCCACGGCTACTAAACCCAGCGGCCACGACAAGGCCTTTGAGGTGGAAAGCCGTTGGTCCTACGCCTGGTATTTCTCCGGTCCTGTTAGATTGCCGCCTTTAAAGTTATCGAGATCCAGACCGGGGCACAGTAAGCTAACTTTTTCTGCCGCTAAATAGCGGTTGATGCCCTGCTATATAATATTGGCTACCATAAACGTTACAGGAGTTAGCACACAAGTGACCTAAGTTTAGTGTTCATTATACGAATACGAATTCAAGCAATTTTGTTAACCACAAAAAATCACGCATATCATGTGCACAACAGTGAAAGAAAAAACCGCGAGAAAATCTATATATGTGAGACATTTTTTGAGGGCACTTAAAATTTTGGGTTGCAGTAGTGTGGCGGACTGAGACGACTGAGAAGAGTCCAGAAAGTCGTCTAACTGTAAAAAGTCGTCGTCTAAAGTTTTTTTACACCTTTCATTTTGAAGTTCTTGTTGTTTCTTGCACCATATCCTTTGACCTGCGCCTACATCAGCTCAATGGGATTGAGCCCACAATGATAAGGGAGCAAACGTAAAACAGTGACTCCACGCTCCGCTGAGGCAGAAACTACTACGGATATTACTGGATATTGGCGTCCTTTCATTCAGTCCTCTTAATGACCTTAATGACGTCATTCGGAGGTTAAATGAATATCAATTGATTTCATGCAATATGATAATTAAAAAACCATACCTTTCTTTTAAGTACCCTAAAGAGTAAAATAATGAAATTTAGAGCAAAATATATATACTTTTGCAGCCTTATTTATTTCACGTTGGTTGCACGTCTCCACGCGTTATTGTAACTTACAATCAAATAGGCAATTAGCTAGTTTTTTGAGCCAACAGTATAAAAAATATATGAAAATGAATATTTTAAAACTTTATACTTTTGGATATAATTTTATGTTCGTATAACAGTTTCGAAATGCAGAATGCCGGCTGTTTCTAAGACCAAGGGGAAAAACTTTATTTATATTTTTGTCCGATTACTTTCCAGGATGGCTCTAACTGTAAAACGTAATACTGCAAGCACTATAGTATTAAGAGAAAAAAAATAACGATCCATTTTTTCTAAAAAAAAGTAAATATTATTATTCCGTATCTCTACTTTTTGATCCGCTGGGGCCCGGTTATTTAATAAATAAACTTACGTGGACGTAGACATAGGTTTAGCACATAGAGGTCTCATGGTGAGATTTACTATTCGTTGTAATGTGATGTACATGTAGGCTTCTCTCCACATAATTAATAAAAACCGGCCAAGAGCGTGTCGGGCCACGCTCAGTGTAGGGTTCCGTAGTTTCCCGTCCGTCACAATAAGTGTTCCCACTTATGAGTTTAAAGGTGGGAATCCATTATGTTCGCGCTCCAGCAGCGCTCCGCGCTCCTGCAACTGCTCCCGGTAGTGCGTACGTGCGCGAACATTGAGCGTGCAACATTGCACGCTCCGCGGTAGGCGATGCAAAGGAGAGACCAACCGAACTATTCGATAATACCCGACCCAATGTAATAAGTACCTACAGCGCCATCTCTCGGGGAATTGGGTTACTAATTAATACATAGACGTGCCAGAAGTTTTCGGTGGTAATTTTGGATTGCGAGAACCGATTTTAATAATTCTTTTTTTGTTTGAAAAAAGATACGTTCAGGATAATAAAATATGTAAACGAAGTTAAAAAAAATGCTTGCTTAAACGATCATACTAAAACTTAGTCCAGAAATTGTTTTGTACAACTTTTTGTCTTTTTTGTACAAAAACTGTTTCCATCCAAGTTCAAAATGATTTTCCTAGAAAGTCCTTATAAATTTCTACCTTTCAGATTTTTTTCATATTTTCTAAACCTATGGTTCAAAAGTTAGAGTGGGGGGACACATTGTTTTTTACTTTTGGAGCGATTATTTCCGAAATTATTGACATTATCAAAAAATGATTTTAGTAAACCCCTATTAATTTTTAAATACCTTTCCAACAATATATAACACGTAAGGGTTGAAATTAAAAAAAAATCACTTCCCACTTTACATATAGGGGGGCTACCCTAATAAAACATTTTTTTCCAATTTTTATTTTAGCACTTTGTCGGCGTGATTGATACACATATTGGTACCAAATTTCAGCTTTCTAGTGCTAACGGTCACAGAGATTAAGCGAGGACGGACAGACGGACAGACAGACATGGCGAAACTATAAGGGTTCCTAGTTGACTACGGAACCCTAAAAACGGTCGGAATAACGGCCTCAGAACATACGCAAACTATTGACAAAAAAGAGCAAAAATTGTTGGGCTATCAGGTAGGTATGCTCGATGGGTTTGTTACAGGACTATTGGGGATATGCTTGAAAATATATTTTCCCAGTGGATAAAAGTTGGCAAGTGGTTAATTGCTGCTTGTCAAATGGGCAATTCATACAGTCAGTCAAGATAGCGACTGACTACGAGGCGCTGCATCGGTGTAAACAGCTAAGGGTGTAGAGGAGTGAGCCTGCGGGCTGAAATCCTCATGCAGTCAACATCGTCCCGGTGCTATGATATTTTACACTTCCACCCTTCAAGTTTAAACCTCTAACACTTTAGCTGTATACCTCGGGCATCAACGCAATTTACAGTTTATAATCAAAATTCAGATGCATTTTTACACTAGAAGACGAAGGCTGAGATTTTGATTTGATTTTGCTCAGACTTTGCTTTCAAGCTAAGACAATGTCGGTATTTAAAGAGCTAGTTTCGAAGTCGAGCTGAGTGCGCACTTAGCAATGCCTAAGTCAACGAAATCGACATCTTGCGAAAAACTCAGGATATTAACGAAAACCACAGTAGTTATAGTTTCTATAATTATTTATAACAATACATATGCAGTTTTAGGCCGTCTTTTAGTTTTATAGGTCGGATCGGGAGTCCATGTTCCAAGCCAGTCATAATAAAAAGATCAGGCATTTTAAATATAAATAAAAACTTAAAATGCACACAATATCAATAAACTAAAAGATTCACGTTTGAACATAACTTGACCTTATAGCTTGAAGTTTGGTCACAGCTTGACCGGCTGACCAAATGTTAGGTTTCTTTCTCATATTTTAAACTAAAATTAGTTAAATGTAATAATAATTTATTCATAAAATACAATTTGGATTGTTTTTATTCTTATAAATATTTTTTTGGAATTTTATAAGCTTAGCTTTTCTTAGCCCGATACTAGTATAAATTCTCAACCTAAGATGGAATGCCTACTTGCCAGTAAAGGATCTCCAGTTCTCTACACCCACCATACGATACACAGGTGAATAATACAGCTATTAGGTCTCGCTTCTTATGTGAGGGTGGTTCTTACCATATCATAGCTTTAGCGTGGCTGCTACACGTGTATTTTATAGCTTAATGGATAATAAATATAATACAGTATTTTTAATATAAAATCATTCGCCATATTTACAAATTATATAAAATTTATTTTACGGAGTTAATTCAATTTTATTTAGAAACGGAGACCCATTTTACTTAAAACAAGGCAGGCAATTAACAATTTCCTTTGTGTCACCAGGGATCAAAGTCATTTCAATTGCGTTCAATGAATTTTAAAGGCGAGTACCTATTCCCTGACTGAGCTTACACGGCTCCGTTGCAACGTACTAAAAAGTTTATGATTTTATGATCTTCACTGTAAATAATAATCGGTTACTCATCAAACACAAAATGAATGTCTACCTCGTAAAATGTCTTACTTGATAAATTTAGTTCTATATAGTTAGTTAATAGTTCTATATAGTTTAACTTATTATTTAATAATTTGACTGAAATAAAGGAATCCCGCGACATTCTGGAACATGTAAACAAGAGGTTCTCTTTTGAATAATGAACATTGATTAGAAGTATTGAGTACAAAATGTTTCTCTAAATAATTTATATTAATCTCTGGCTATAATTTATATTAAGGCTAGAGAGGGATAACAGATAAATCGGCTAGAGCAAATATTGTTCATCAATTAATTAACAGTTGTCAGCTGTCTGAATATGCATTCAACAAATGTAAACTAATATGCATTCAACAAATGTAAAATAAATAATGATATTATTTACAAATTAAATAAGCTGTGGCGAGATCTTTAAATATATAATCGTTGGTGAATCAATTATTGATCGTCAGAAGTTACTTCTGTAAGAATAGACCCATTAGGTTATTTTTACTATTTTCGTCATTGCACGCCGCAAAGCACGCTCGTGAGCCAACTGCAGTTAACAACTTGCTGCATGTCGTCACTCCATCTAGTGGGAGGACGCCATACACTCTGCCTGAAGGTACGAGTCAGCTACTCGAGAACCTTCATCATCAGTTGTCTGTTCTTCGAGTTATATGGCCGGCCCATTGCCATATTTACTATATTGTTATTGTTATATAATCATTTTTGTAGAGACTACGTTTTTTCTGAGGCAAATTTATGTTTTATTAACTGTCTTACGGAAAAATAACCAATTCGGCTGATACTTTTTAAGGAATACTTTAAAAAATGTTTATAAATAGAATCTCCTAAAAAAGAACATGAAACGTTAAAATTTCCACTTCAAATGTAAAAGCGCTATAGAATTTGTCGCAACTTCTATTGCGCTTTTACATTTGAAGACAAAATACACATAATATTATATATAAAATAAAAACGATACATAACATAACACCTAATTATATTAAAACGATTTAAAAAAAAAACTTCATAAATATAGACATACATTATATCTTTACGTATTAATAGGTGACGCGAAAACCTTGTACTAAACACAACGACATAACGTGTGTGTAAATATAAATGTAACATATTTACACATTTGTATGTTTATTAAATGATAAAAAAGCATGGAATATAAAAATAATTGCCATTAAATTATTCCCGCACATTCTGGCACAGCGGTCGTCGAGCCTCCTGCCAAGGGTGTCGACTGCGGCAAATTCTGCCTACAGTGGCAGAGGATCATATCCAGCTGTGGACTTGTACGAGACGACAAAGAAAAATTCAATTCTAGAGAGGGATAACGGATGTATCGGCTAGAGCAAATATTGTTTTGCGATTAAATAACATTCCGAGAGCCACACAAATGCTAAAGTAATTTCTCATGTTGTCAGCTGGCTGAATATGCACTCAACAAATGTAAACTAATTAGAAATGACATTGTTTACAAATTAAATTACCCTTTATGTTTTAAGTTGCATATTTGCAGTAAATGAACCGCTAACCGTTTACCGCTAAAAGAAACCCCTTTGTCGTTCTTCCTGAATTTCAAAGCACTCCTCACGTTGCCTCAGCTAGCATCGGAATCCTCGGCGTCGACATTCCGAATAACTTTAGTTTCGCGATCACTTGGAAAGGAAGGCCAAATTGGCCTCTAATAAGCTTGGCTTGAATAAAAAAAGCGATTGGTAAATTAATTAAATATTACAAAAAAGTTACAGTAGAGTACAGTAGCTCTATTTTACGTTGGCTCGATAAATGGATGTAAATTGAATTTGGAAAAAAATTGGGAAAAGAAATAAACAGCCCACTGAGCAAAAGCTACCTCTCATTTTTACCCGACTGCCCTAGAAATAGGGTAACGTTTTTCGAGTGTATGTATTTTATCAGTTTTTGATGGATTTTAACATGTGGAATGTCGTTATATTTGTTTTAGTTTTGAAAATGACATACGGTTTTTTTGCCTTTAAAGTATTTTTATCGAAGTTGAATTTTTTAAACTACTGGTTTTTTAATCATTACGCTTGTTAAAAATATATTCAAGTAAAAATTAAAGATAAAAAAGGAGAGACCCGGTTTTGTGCTCATCATTCTACGAATCAAATATGTATAAAAAAGTAACGTATGTATAAAAAAGTAAAGTAAAGGAAACGAACGAGTTTGAATTATGACTATTCTGGGAATTTAAATTTGTTTGTAGTAATAATTATTGTGACGAAAAATTATGTACATTAACACATACTCGTTAAAACTACGGCCCATATTATATGTTTCACTCCTGAGCAAAGTATAGTTTTAGAGCAAGAACCTTTCCACCACGCTGCCGCCAATGCATGTTGGCCGCCTTTGCATGTAGTCGAAATATATTTGTTAGTTTCTCACAAAAGAAAGTCTCCTCACGATGTTTTCCTTTACTTTCATACACGTCCTAATTGAATAAGTACTTAAAATTTGTTTATATACTGACTTAAAATTTATTTAAGTATCTATTTAATACTTGCTCGATTAACAATACTGGTCGACGGGGATCGAACATGAATTGCAGCTTACAGTGAAATTTACAGCCTGTGCTTAACTTAGTTACATATTAAACACGAAAAAAACTATATTTCCTGGAAGTAATGATCAGTAAATGGCAATGGGCAGGCCATATTACAGTCAGCTTAACCGATAACTGATTTATAAGGAAGGTATCTCGAGTGACAGTCGAAGTCAATATATACACACAGTCAGTTTTTATATTACGACGAAGTAAATAATGCTATAGCTAAGTTAGTTAATTGGTTTAATGTTAATAATTTGCATTTGAATGGAACTAAAACTAAATGTATGAAATTCGTAACTCCTAATGTTAAACATGTCAATACTAATGTAATTTTAAATGGGGAGGAACTGAGTCTTGTTGATACCACCATTTTTCTTGGAATCACACTGGACGCAAAGCTTCAATGGCTCCCCCATATAACAAAACTAGCTAGCAGACTTAGTTCTGCAGCATATGCTGTAAAAAAGATTAGAACTCTTACCAATGTTGAAACAGCTAGAATAGTTTACTTTAGTTATTTCCATAGCATTATGTCGTATGATATTTTGCTATGGGGACACACGACTGACATTTAAATTATATCTATTTTACAGAAGAGGGCCATTAGAGCAATATATAATTTAAAACCAAAAGAGTCACTGAGACAAAAATTTAAGGAAATTAATATTTTAACTCTGGCCTCTCAATACATTTATGAAAATGTAATGTACGTACACAAAAATAAAAGTAGTTTTGCGAAAATAAGTGATATTCATTCTGTAAATACTACGAACAGACACAAGCTGGTAGTACCAGTTACTCGACTGCACCGAGTCAGTAATTCATTCTCGGGGCGATGTATACGCTTTTACAACAAAATTCCAGAAAATATACAAAATTTATCATACACAAATTTCAAAAATGTTATTAAACTAAGTTTGTATAAAGAGGGTTATTATAATATTAAGGAATTTATGGATGATAATAACCCCTGGGAAGGGTGATCGCTACCAAGCTATTTCTAATTTGTTTGTGTTGCTAATTGTAAACATGATTGTAAGCTATTATTGGAAAAAAAATAGTCCCGCTGGGTTTCTTGCTGGTTCTTCCCAGGACGGAGGTTTATTTTGCGAACAAGTGGTAAATGAAAAAAGTGACTTTCAATAAGTATTTGTTATAATCTACATTGAATAAAAAAGTTTCTGTTTCTGTTTCTGTTACAGGTGGCTCAGGACCGTACTTTATGGCATTCCTTAGGGAGTCCTATGTTTAGCACTGGACTTTTTGTAATCTACGATGATGATCGTGGTGATGATATAGTATGCTATTAATATATCATTTTGACAAAAATACAAAAAGCAAGATATCTGCGGTGTTTCTTTCATCATTTCTCCTTTGACCAAAGAAACCTCATTTCGAAACGTAAGAGATTTGAAATAAATTACATTTGAGCACCAATTTATGTATTACGTCGAAGAAATAAATATAATACATTTATATTGCCACACATGTTATGCTCTTGTGTTTAATTTTTTTTTATAGGATAAGGTCACAAACTAGCACACAATCCACCTGATGGTAAGTGTACATCTATCCTCGATTACGAATCAGAATGCAGATGCGTTGTCACCCGTTAGGACTAAGATGGAATGCCTCGTTTCCATTAAAAGGGGTCTCCGGTTATCTACACTCACCATACGAAAAACAGCAGCATTATTATTTTGCGCTGGTAATCTGTGAGAGTATGGTCCTTCCCTGGTCGAGCCGACCCATTCGTGCTGCAACTATAATACTATTAATATAAGTACAATATAATATAATATAAGCCGTGGTAGCTCAGATGGTTAACACTCGCTGTAAATATAACAGAACGCGAGTAACCCAGGTTCGATCTCCGCCGGCACCAGTGAAATTGTTAATTGCAATTTTAAGTGCTGATTTACCACGTGCTCGACGGTGAAGGAAAACATCGTGAGAAAACCTGTATGTCTGAGGAATAAGGGAAAAAATATTTCGAAGACGTGAAGTTCGCCAACACGCATTGGGGCAGCGCGGCGGACACTTCCTTGCCCTAAAACCTGCTCAGAAATGAGGGGAGGCCTGTGCCCAGCAGTGGGACGTATATAGGCTGTAACTTTACCTTACTTTTATAACTGCAGCATGGCTCCACCACATATAAAAATTTCTCGTCACCTATTAATATATATCTATTAACACATAAAGATATAGGGAAGAAATATTTATGTATTTTTTAAATCAATGTAATACAATTTTACTTTATGTTATGTACTGCTTTTATTTTATATATTACTCGTATATTACGTGTATTTTTATATGTAAGCGATCCGTTCGAATTCGTAAATCTTAACACCCGACTGAGTTTCGATAAATTCTAAAGCGCTTTTACATTTGAAGTGGAAAGTTTAACGTTACATGTTCTTTTTAGGATTCTCTTAAAAGAATTTAAAGTATTCTCCTAAAATATTAGCAGAATTGCTTATTTTTCCATAAGACACTTAATAAAACATAATTTTGTAAAATATTAAAATTAGCAAAACATAGTATGTATCTACAAAAAGTTATATTTACACAATATAGTAAATATGGTAATGGGCCGGCGATATAAGTCGAAGAACCGACAACCGATGAAGAAGAAAGGTTCTCGTGTCTCTCATACATTCAGGCGAAGTGTATGGCGTCCTTTTACTAGGTAGAGTGACGACATACAGGAAGTCGATGGTTGCAGTTGGCTCAGGAACGTGCTTTACAGCATTCCTTGTGGGATGCCTGTGTTCAACAGTGAACTTGTGAAGGGCTGTAGTGATAATTATGAAGATAGTAAAATTCTTCTTGATTTTTTTTATATACCCGACGTTTCGACTGCACCGCGTTTGCACTGCAGCACCCATAGTCACGGGGCGACTGAGGTGTTCAGCGTCCCGGTGCCATAGTTAACCGTGGTTATCCATAGATTAAAACAAGATACTATAAGTTCATACTGTATAGATCGGAACAAAAATTATTAATTTTAATCTGCGGGTAACCGCGGTTAACTATGACAAAGTTAATATATATGCGATAATATCCGTAGTAACTAGGTTTATTTAAATGTGTAGTGTTCGCGTAAATATAAGATAACCTAATGTTTCTAGTCGTTCAATAGTTACACTATCAATAACTGATTCACCAACGATTATATATTTAAAGATCTTGCTAAAGTTTATATAAACTACAAGATAAAAATTAAAATTATTAAATTAAGATATTAATATAAATTATAGCCGAAGATATATTTAAAGAAACATTATTGAACTCAATATTTCTTATCAATGTTCATTATTCATAAAGGAGCCCCTTGTTTACATGTTCCAAGATAAAGCCGCGGGGATTCCTTTATTCCAGTCAAAACATTTAATAATGAGTTAAACTATAAAGAACTAAATTTATCACGTCAGATGTCATTCATTTTGTGTTTAATGAGTAACTAATAATTACCTACAGTAAAGAACCTAAAATTATTCTCTACGCTCACCATACGAAATACAGCAGCATTAAGCGGCTGTTTTACGCTGGTATTCAGTATATAAACTGCAGTAGCCAATCCGCCAACTAGGCGTGGCAACTATGGCAAATATACTCCAATGTATAGCTTTCCTTGAAGAGCTCCATGTTCACCAGTAGACTTGTGAAGGACCGTAATGATAATGATAATGACGATACTTTAAATAGCCCCTTATATTTTCCTGAAAATGGTTGGAATTACAGACGCGAATTTTGACGGATTTATTGTAAATAGATGCCATGGCAGTTTTCTTGACTTACAATATCTGTTTCCCTACGGATTCCAGCTTCTGACAGTGAGCCATATAGAGACCGCTCACTGTCACAGTTAGCAATGAGTTGCAGCAGTAAGGACAGTGGGTTCAAATCTTGAACGGAACATGTATTAGTATGGCCTACAAATAATTGTTCCGGTGTGTCAGATCCCATGATACAAAAAAAATCCTAGTGTAGAGGTTACGCCTTTTTTTTCTAAAAAAAATAAGAACTAAAATAAAGTTATTAAATTCTGAGTTAAAGAACTTCCAGTGAAAACTGCAAAGGGTATATAATAATATGCTAATTTGTAAGAGTATAATAATATTAATTTCTTAAGCATGCAGGTTTCCTCACAACGCTTCCTTCAGGGCAGAGCATCCGGTAAGTCAGCGCTCAAAACTGCAAAAATAAAACCCCAATAAATTATATAATAAAATTTATAAGGGCAAGGAAACATTCACGAAATGAAATGAAAAGCGATTTCCAATATTTCACTTCATTTCCTCTCAGCAAACAGTCAATCTGCTTTATATAAGGATTTTTAAAAGTGTTTTCATGGTTTAATTAAGTTAACGTTTTCCGATATAAAATAACGCGTTATATCAAATTTAAGCAGTGGAAAATGTATATAATATGTATGTAATTTCTCAATTAGGAATCGATCTGTCAACCACAAAAGTGACCTTGTGGTAACAGCGTCGAAGAGTTTGGACTCCACGGACTTTCATATAATAAAAGGGCTGTAGTATGTTGTGCCATCACGGTTCTCTGAACGACGCTACGAGAACGGCTTTTCTGTCTACAAATGTTCCTTTGGTTTTAGAGACTTGTGGAATATTTAGAGGCGATAGCAGATGACTCGACTGTAAGCCTTTAGTCTCTTGGAGAGAGACAAAGTTTGTTTGAGACAAAGTAGGATTCTATGTGTATTTTGCTTTCATTTAAAAACAAAGTGTCTTCAGAGGTAGCTGAACTGAGTAAATAGCACAAATATGAGTCTCTGAGATATGACTCTATATGTATGCCATCTACTATTAAAACTTTCGTTTCATGAGGTTCCCGCTTGACAAAGTTTCTCAAAGAACTACTAAGACTTTTTCAAAAACAAGCCAACTCATAAGCATTAGTTTTCATGTATCTTCGACATTAGCCCATACACAGAGTGGGTGGGTTCGTGATTGGTTTTTGAATAGATAGTCATCCAAAAATCTTGTTGATTCCCAATACCTCGTCAGTAATTAGCGTTTTGCAATACGCTATGAAGGTGAGGATTATTTTTAGAAGAAAAATGACAATAGTTGTAGGGCCACACTACTGCTAATCCTAAATAAGTTCAAAAAATATAAGCTGTATGGAATAGTTGCAACACAAATGAATCGGCTTGATCAGGAAGGATCGCACTATCACAGAATACTTGCGTAAAATAGCAGCTTAATGCTGCCGTGTTTCGTATGGTGAGTGTTTTTAGGACTCAGTGGTGACAACGCGTCTACATTTAGATTCTTAATTACTTCGAAAATTCCTTGCTCTCCACTCATTTACGAGAGTGTGGAGGTGTGAGTGAGGAGTGGAGGGAAAGGTATCTGTTCTCAGCTGCGGGACTTATATAGTCTATAACTTTCCTTTATACAGGCATATCAAGAAATATTATTTAAAAATTAATGAACCGAACGCTAGTCTTACATTTTAAAATACATGAACAGTTCGAGTTCAGACTTATGCACCAACACCATTAAATATACTAAAGCAACCTGAATTAAATACTTAGTTTAAGGTGCCGATTTTGCTACGTATTCCATGGCAAAGTAAACACAATCTTTGTAATTCCTGAAATGTAGCAAAATATTTTAAAGAAAACGTAATCCTGTATTTTTATAAGAAGAGAGGGACAAACGGGAGAGCTTACCTGATGGTAAGTGACCACCACCTCAGTACCACAGCCGTAAATAGCCGCCACATTATAGGAATTCTACATGAAAATGACCGACTTGTGACTTGCTGCGTTCAAAAACTAAAACATGTTTCACTACAAATTCCATTAAACCATAAGTTTAGCAAGGATATATTACGCAAAGCACAAAGTCATCAATTCTACACAAATGGGAAGAAAATTATACAGAATTTCATACGCCATTGTCACAGATGACACTGATGTATGATACCAACCGAAATCGATCATTCAATTTGACTATCTGCACATTTTTAAGATGCATAAATGAGTTGTTGACCAGCAAACGATTTTATCAATTTCTATGATTAACACTATAAAAATAAGTCTTAAAATATCTTATTAATTTACATACATTTTCTCTAATTTCTGAAATGATTTTGAAGGAGGGGTGTAACCACTACACTGTCAACATGAGTAGATAAAAGGAAGTCAACAGTGTGTTATCGAACTTGACGTGTCCTCAAGGTATTTTCACATATAACTTTATATACATAATCGATCTTGCGTCTGTTAGTGATCGTGAACTCTTGAAAAACTTGACCGGCTATGGTTTTATTCACACAATATATTGGTTTTGTCAAGACGTTGGCTCAAAGCTATGCTAGGATCCTAAAGGTACAGCAGTAGTCAAGTTATTTACAAACTCTATTTTTATGGACCTAAATGACATTTAATAATAATAATAATAATCTACAGACTGAATTTCAGTCACGGCAGCAAGCCCCCATGAAAACTAGTCATCGAAATGGGACAGAAGTGAAGTGCCCAATTTATTCGCGAGCGTAGGTGCACTCTCTATTCTCTCACTCTCATAGTTCGATGGGACGGTAAACCGACACGACCGAAGAGAGATCAGGTGCAGAAACATCAGCTTAAGTTGTTTTCCACACGGCGGAGAGACATCACTGGGATTAGATACCGTCAACTTCCTGAATCCGGGCAGCTACTGAAAATTGGGAAGGTTCAAACCCGGGACCTCATGATCAAAAGTCACGTTTACAACTACACGTTTGAAAAAACGGTTGAATTTATTTTTACACCGTAAAAACTCCCGGGTGAATTTGAAGTTAAACTAATCTGGTTGATTTGAATTTGAAGTTAAACTAACCCGGTTTTTTATGTGAGCTTTGCCCCATCACTAATGAAAGTTTAGTTTTCTAACGGAATATAAACATCGACTAATCGCCAGAGCCGCGTCGATCAGCCAGCAGGGAATATCTCGTGCAGGTAAGGTTAAATTCAAAAGGAAATTTGATATCCCCTTTACGCTAAAATTAATAAACTAAAATCTAAAATCTAGTTTACATTATTTGCTTTTCACAACTTTTAATATATTGCGAATGCCCAACTTTTGTAAGCCACACCCTGGGGACGTTAGAAAAATAGGTCAAAATGTGAAAAGTAAATGTCATAGTTCGCGAACTGCTCAGCTCAAAAAATAATGAATGAATAGTGATGCAATTTTATAATTATATATCGTAAAAGCTATAAATAATTTTTGTTGCTGAAAAGAAAATTTGTTGCGGAAATGATTTTTGTCGTATAAGCTTTGAAGTGGGTTAGTAATATTTAGTATTCCTTGCTTTAAGTACACAATTTTACTGATATTTTGTTTCGTTTTTCAGTGACCGCGTACCTCCTAAAAGACCTAACAAACGGATGTTATATTCCCACAGTAGGTATATTCATTTTTCGAGACGCTCGCTCACAGCTATATTAGGGTCCTATAGGTACCGTTGTGGTCAAGTTATTAACAAATTCAATACTTAAGGCTCGATTTAAATAAAACTAAGTTTTAGGGGTTTTATCACGTATATTAACTTATTTCTAATTACCGACGTTTCGTTGTGTTCAAATGTGTATAGTCCGCGTAAACATAAGAAACCTTTATGAACCAATATGATATATTGATATTTATATTGTTTTGGTACCAAAAATGAATACCACTAGATCGGGGCTCTATAAGTAGCGCTGAGGACAATGTATTAATGTATTTTATATTTACACTGTAAAATGTCTGAAGTGAATTCGTAGTGAAACTCATCGCGCCATCTACCGGAAAGGACAAAACAATGTCTACGGGACAGCTGACTACTTACTATTTAAAAAATAAAGAGTTTAATTTAAGTATTTGTAAGAATCTTTCCATTTTATTTTTCTAATAACATTTACATATTCGTAACGCTCTGTGCTACGAAATAGTCTATTAATAATTTACGATAACACCAGAAGCTTTCACTCTAAAACGACGAATAATTTTAGAAGCTATTAGTATTCCATAGGACTTGATTTTTAAAGAAGCTCGATGAGTTTTATTAATTTTGATAATTAGTGAAAAATTGAGCCTGAGCCTTAATACTCGTAGTGATTACTCAGCAGTATCTATTTACATAACATAAAAACATAACATAAACATTCACGCCTGTCACCCAGAGGGGTAGGCAGAGACTACAGACTTTCATTTGGCACGATCCTGACACACCTCTCTCGCCTCTTTCACATCCATACACCTACGCATACATGCTCGTCGGTTAAGGGTACTCCTAATTTGGCCCGTTTTCAATAAATCGTGGTAGCGGCGTAAAATATACTACCCCATATTTCGCACCATGAGGAAACAAACAAAAGAAATTGCCCCCTATTTACGTTAGTAAAAAAGTAAATAGTTAATGTTAAATAACTATTATACATGAGATAATTCATTGCTTGACTTTTATTCTACCCGATAGTAAGTGGAAATTTAAAACAGTAAATGTTGAAGTTAAGTGGCAGCGTAACAGAATCCACTAAACATACAACTGTGCGGGTGTCATAAAAAGCGACGGAAGGATATAAAACAGAGGATGGAAAGCAGTTTATATATAATAAAAAAGCCTAAATATCACCCATATAACTCGTTCTATGGACGAGGCCTATATTCAAGAATGGGCTTTTAAGAGGCTGTAATAAATGAGTGTATGAATAAAAAATAAATGAAATATAATAAATGAATAATAAGTTCACATATGTCCAAAATACTCAAACGCTGTTCAATTTTACGACGCCGTTAAGTCTCGTGCTGTCTCTGTCACTTTAAGTCAAAGTGACTATGAAACCACGATACTTAATGACTTACAAAAGCCATACTTAATATTGTTTTATAGAAAAAGGGTGACCAACGAGCACACAGTCCACATGATGGTAAGTGGTTGCTGTGACCCATAGACATCTACCATCAATCCTCGTTTGCGAATCAAAATGCAGATGCGTTGTCACCATTATTGTCAACATTATGCTGCTATTTTACGCTGGTATTCTGTGAAAACCAGGTTCTTTCCCTGTCGAACCGAGCCATTCGTGCTACAACCCTTGCACCCTTTCACCGGCCTTGAATGCGTAATAAGATTTTTACACTGACGGTGGTATTTGTTTATAATTTTGAGTACATTTCAATAATTTAAATGCTATTTTTAATCACAGAACTGTCTACAGAATTTGAACGGAATTTAATACGAGTATATTAAACTTTAAAATAGCGGGCACGTCTTCATAGCCCCTCTTCGAGTACCTAAATCATCTCAAATGTAATTTCCTGGTAATGTTTATTTAAAGTAAATATAGCTTAAACTTGTTTACCCTGCGTGACGTTAACGTAACTATTTCAACAATTTATAATTTTAGAGCAAAAATGATAGCTATGTACAGAGCGCTGCAAAGTGCGTACATTACATGTGATACCGGAACAAAGCCGAAATCATGCTCAACCAGGTGAATTTATTTTGTACTTGTTTTAATCCAAGGTTTGCTTGATTTTATCCATATCCATATGAAATCCATATCTTAAGCTTTGGGAGCGTACAGTGTTTACCAAATTATCTTGTTAATTATTACTAAATCTCTTTCTTTATCAGGTCTTTTAAATCACTGACAAACCTTTTGAAGAATGTACCGTATGCTTGAAAAGTTAATTCTCGCAATTTGAAAAAGAACTCTCCCCTTTCTTCATCTGCTACGGCTGAACTTGGTATTCTTCCGTTGTAGGAAGGATCGGCCATAAACATCACGCTTTACAACCACTAGATGTCTCGCCCCTTTGAGGCATCTGGTTACCCCATCATCAATCGGAAACCGTAACATTTATCCTATAGTCCGCTTTTATAAATGAGGAAACTGCATTAACAAACCATAGATTATACATAATGCCAAATGACGGAAATAAATATATACAGAACGAAAATAATACGAATTATCCTCAAATCGTGCTTAAATAAAATTAAGATTAAAAGGAAATTATTTTATTTATTTATTTATTTAACTTCATATACACATTATTATTATACAGGCGGACTTAATGCCTGAGGCATTATCTACCAGTCTACCTTAGAGTAGTGCAGAGATAAAAGAGGTAGGTGTAATAAGAAGTATGTACAATATATATATATATATATATATATATATATATATATATATATATATATATATATATATTAAATATAATATTAAACACGGCTAACTACGAACGCTAAGTTGATTCTGCCATTTTATTGACGAGCATTTCTCGCTCTTTAGATTTGAATGAAATCCGGTTTTCGGCACTCCTGATTTCGGAAGGAAGAGCGTTCCAAAGAAGAACAGATTGAACAAAGAACGATGATTGTACAAAGTTAGTACTAAAAGGGGGGCACTGAAGCAAAAGGTTGTTACTAGAACGGAGAACTCTATCATGGTTGGAGCTAAGATATTGAAAATGAGGAGTTAAATAAGATGGAGGATTAGGAGATATCAAGATAGAGTAAAGAGCAGTGAGTGCACGTAGACTACGGCGCTGACGAATGAGTAACCAGTTGAGCTGAGAGCGATAAGTAGACACATGATCATACTTTCGAAGATTAAAAATGAATCGAATGCAGTTATTAAGAAGACGGTCATATTTGTTCAAGAGTTCTGCATTCAGGTCAAAATAACACACATTATCATAGTCAAAAATGGGAAAAATTAAGGTCTGCATAATAATCGTCTTGGTTCTGGACGGGAGAAAGTTCTTTAGGCGGTAGAGAGAACGCAAAATACCTGTCACTTTCTGACAAACATTTGCCACTTGAGTTTGCCAGCTCAAGGTGGAGTCAATGTGCAATCCAAGGTCTTTCACGGAATTACTCAGTTCTAAAATAAAACCGTTAAAAATGAAATTATTATCAACTTTAAAAAAAATTACCAAAGTTTTATTATTCCCAAAGTAAAATGCCGATATTACTTTAAGGCTTTTAAGATTTGTTTTTAATGTAACGATATAATAAACAAACACAAAGTTTCTGAAACCGAATTAGGTTTATTTTCGATTTCAATTGCAGCGGATACTAAGTTATTTTTCATTTTGTTGTTTTTATTGAATTTGTTTACACTTATTATAAATTTGAAACAATATTCCCACAATCATATCTTTACGCGCCGAGTATCAACTAGTAGAATGAAATATATATTTTAAAATTAAGATATCTAATAACGTTACTTAGTGCCATTTTGTAATACACCATAAATTGGATCGTTAGGAACGCTGCCACAAGAATCAGCATCCCATTCAATTGATTTAATTTTTAAGAAAACTATGATTTAGAAAATTTCGTCAATATTCACACGTATTGCATTAAGTTGAAGTTCAAATTTTCTCAAATTTTTATAATACAAAACTTTAGCATGAAATTAACACACTACAAACGTAAATTCCGCATAATACTGCTTGTTTGGATATAATGATCTATACGAGTGTAAGAGTGAGCGTAACTGTGAATACGTATGCATGTGTGAATAGGTTCAATATTTAAAGGCATAATTTGTAAAACAGTCGCAAATAAATCATCACGTAGTAAACACGTCTTTCTGTGAGCACAAACTCTTACAAACCAAAGTGAACCCTAACACCTATTACATAGTGGTCGAAATCGAGCCGGATTTCAATTTGACTTACGACGTTCCCGCGCCGCGCGATAATACAAAAGGACTGGTCGAGCGACGAGCTTAGAACAAAAGAAGACGTTTGCGTAAACAAGTTTTTATGCACGCTTAATGCAACATATGGCATCGAGTTGTGGATTGGAAAGAAATAAATTATTATAACACGGAAATACCTAAGAAACAACATTCGAGTTTATACACGATTTGAAGATAGTTTTATATACTTATACCGAAAATGGCTAGTACACCGGAACAAATACTAAATGTGTTGGAAGATACAGCTATACTGTTAGGAAAAACTCAAGCAAATTTAAAGAAATGTCCAAAACAACGCCTAACGAAGGGTTACGTAGAAACACGTATTAAAACCGTTGAAGAATACTGGTCTACATATAAAAAGGCACATGAAGAATTAGTGAAGTGTGTTCCAAAACCGAAACGACAAGATATTCCGTATTTCGTTAATGAAGAATATTTTATTCAGGAAGATTTATATATTTGTATACTAGCCGATCTTAATGATTTATTATTTTCGCTTAACAAGTTATCGTCTTCGACACCTACGCAAGTTGATAATAGTAATTCGGGTTCTTCTAAAGAAATGCATGTCAAGTTACCAAGGATTCAACTTCCAACTTTTTCGGGAATTTACGATGAGTGGCCTGCTTATCAAGATTTGTTTACATCATTAGTGCATAATAACACATCATTAAGTAACGTACAAAGGTTGCATTATTTGAAAGGAAGTCTTACGGGAGAAGCCCTGTCACTTTTGAAACACGTCCAAGTCATCGATGCTAACTATGAAATGTCGTGGAACATGCTCAAAGAGCGTTTTGGCAACAAGCGGATTATCATTAATTCAATATTAAAAAGATTGTTTACCCAAAGAAAAATAAGTGTACAAACGGCAAGTAACCTCAAATCTATTTTGGATACTACAACAGAATGCCTGAATGCATTAAAAAACCTTGGGCTGTCAACAAGCTCCTGGGATCCACTCATTATATTTTTAGTTGTACAAAAATTGGACCCAGAGACGCACCATGATTGGGAAGAAGATGCTTACAAGGATAATGCTGAAACCTTACCTACATGGGACGCACTCAATAAATTTTTACAGTTAAAATTCCGCACTCTTGAGCTTTGCACGCCGCCAACCAGAGAAAGACCAACACCTAGAGGAAGGGAATACGCTGTTCACTTATCTACGAATACTGCGACTTCTACGAAACTAAGAGTTTGTGCTATGTGTAACGAAAATCATACATTGTGTCACTGTGAACAATTCATCAAGCTAAGCCCAACAGAGAGATGTGATTACATAAAGAAACATAATCTGTGCTTTAATTGTCTGGCCCCTGGTCACTCTGCACGACGATGTCGCCTGAAGATGTCCTGTAGAACATGTCACAAACGTCATCACACGCTCACGCACCATTTCACGCCTGTGACGTCATCAAGCCAGCCAGACAATTACAAAAATCAAGACAAACATAACGATGTTGAAGATCATCAATCTTCTGCACAATCAGCCGAATCCAATGTCACACTTTCATCACATGTCGCTTCTAAGGTGTCCACTGCATTGCTAGCCACAGCACTCATACCAGTAAGAAGTTACGATTCAAAAGAAGTGACAGTGTTACGCGCGTTGATTGACCTCGGCTCCCGGGCTACGTTTATGAGTGAAAGAGCAGCCCAGATGTTACGATTAAGGAGAACACCTATCAATGGCACTATCACTGGCGTTGGCTCTACTAAAACAAACGTTAAATATGCTGCAGAAATTGAACTTCTCTCAAGGCACGACCCAAGCTTCAACATAAGAATCAGAACGTACATAATGTCAACGCAACTGACTACCCAACTGCCGACTCAAACTATCTCTACAAGCACCTGGCCGCACTTGTAAGGACTTGTATTGGCTGACCCAAGCTATAATCAACCAGGACGAGTAGACCTATTACTAGGAGTCGACGTGTGTGCTCAAATAATGAAAAGCGAAGTTATCAAGGGACCCCCAGGAACACCTTGTGCTCAAAATACGACCCTGGGTTGGATTCTGTTTGGGAGCGTGGAAGACAAACCCGTCGATAAATTGATTGTTATGCACCATAATCTTGATTTAAACGACATGCTTAAACGAATGTGGGAACAAGACGCGTACGATAAGATTATACCTACAGCAGATGAACGAAGGTGCGAGGAAATCTACGAAACCACAACTGTCAGAAATAATGACGGACGTTATATTGTGACACTACCCAGGAAACCTAAAATGTTATTATCAACCCAAGGAAACATGCGAACAATAGCTCTGCAGAGACTTTATCAATTAGAACAAAGATTCAAGAAAAACCCAAAACTAAAAAACGATTATGCTACGGTGATGAAGGACTACGAATCAAATTACATGGAAGAGGTACCCAGAAACGAAATGAACAATCCATCGGTTTACTTACCACATCATGCTGTTGTTAAGGAAGAAAAGGAAACTACAAAAATTAGAACAGTATTTGATGCATCACAAAGAGGAACCAACAACATCTCACTCAACGACGAGCTGTTGGTGGGACCACAGCTACAAGGAGACATGAGAAGTCTTATAATGAGATGGCGGATGAAAAGGATCTGCTTTGTAGCGGATATACAAAAAATGTATCTCCAAATCATGGTCACGAAAGAAGACAGGGATCTGCAACGAGTACTTTGGAGATATGATGATCAAGATCCTGTCAAGGACTACCGACTTACCAGAGTTACGTTCGGAACTGCTTCTGCTATTTACTTGGCAGTAAGGACCTTGCACCAAGTAGCTCATGACGAAGGCCAAAACCAAGCAGAAATAATAAAGAGGGATTACTTCATGGATGATATGATGTCTGGAAAGGACAACCTCGCCGATGCTATCAGACTAGCCAAAGACGTAGACAGCATACTAGAGAAGGGAGGCTTCAAATTAAAAAAATGGTGTTCTAATGATGCAGACTTCCTAAAGGAATTTGAAGAGTCAGAAAGAAGTTCTCATGTAAAACTGGACATAACATTAGACGGGATTACACGAGCGTTAGGACTACACTGGAACATGGGCAAAGATTTATTTCAATACAGCTTAAATCTACCTACTACCGTAAATATAATTACAAAGAGAACAATTCTGGGTGACCTACAAAGATTATTTGATCCACTGGGCTGGTTGGCACCTTCTGTCTTACCTGCCAAACTTCTAATCCAAAGATTATGGCTGCAAGGAGTAGCATGGGATGAGGAGGTGGACGAAACGATTGCCGCAGAATGGAACAATATACGAGATTCGTTTCATATGTACCTACCTGATATCGAAGTAAACAGATGGTTAAATACTACTGAAGCCACACTAAACAATGTTACTATCCACGGATTCTGTGATGCATCATCTCGAGCTTACGCTGCAGTAGCCTACCTAAGATTAAGAACAGAAAGCGGTGAAGTGAAGACATCAATCATCGCTGCTAAAACCAAGGTCGCACCTACAAAACCACAATCCCTACCTCGTCTGGAACTAAGTGGCGCTGTATTGCTTGCTAGTCTTTTAAAACAGATAAAGGAATCAATGAACGTGCCTGCCTGTCAGATATTTGCTTGGACTGACTCAACCATTGTACTCTCATGGTTGTTTGGTGATCCTGCAAGATGGAGCACTTATGTGAGAAACAGGGTCGTTGAAATACTTGACACAATCGGCAATCATAATTGGTATCATGTCAAATCGCCAGAAAACCCAGCTGACTCCGCTTCACGAGGGCAATCATTGCAAGAGCTAAAAATGATGAACTGTGGTGGAAGGGCCCAGAGTGGCTGAGAGTAGGGGAAATCCAATACAGCAGACCAAATACAACCTGGACAGACCTGGAAAGAAAAAGATCAATACATGTAAATTTGAAATTAGACAAAGAGAAGAGTATTAGTACAAAATTTGAGGATTGTGACAAGTTGCAAGAATTGCTTAAGGTGATTATATATTCTAAAAGATTCTTGAAGGGAAAGAAAATGGAATACAAAGACTTACCTGTGACCACGACGGAACTTAATGATGCGCTTAAAACATGCATAAAAATAACTCAGAGGGACAGCTTCGAAGAGGAAATACACATTAAAAGAAGATCAAGGGAACACATTAAAAGAGCCAGTAAACTAAAGAGTTTAAAACCTTACCTGGACGATGATAATATCCTCAGGGTGGGCGGCCGACTGCGTCACTCAGACCTAAATGAAGACAGCAAAAATCCAATTATCCTTGATCATGACACCTATCTTACCTCTCTTCTCGTCGCTGATGCACACTCTAAAACGCTACACGGTGGAGTTCAAGTAATGCTCTGCTTTCTGCGAACAAGATTCTGGATCCTAAGAGCTAGAATATTAGTAAAATTAAGGATAAGAAAATGTCTCATTTGTGCAAAACTTAACGCCACAGCAAGGTCGCAACTAATGGGGGACTTACCTCGAGTTCGAGTTACACCAGCTAAACCCTTTTTAAATACGGGCATGGATTTTGCTGACCCGTTTCATATCTTGATGTCTAGAGGAAGAGGAGCAAGGACAAACAAAGCATACGTTGCTCTCTTTGTCTGTATGTCGAGGAAGGCGATTCACTTAGAATTAGTGGGAGATCTTACCTCAGATGCCTTCATCGGAGCCTTCAGAAGGTTCGTAGCTAGACGTGGAAGATGCGCTCACGTCTGGAGTGACCAAGGACGTAATTTTGTTGGGGCGAACAGAATACTAGCTGCAGAATGGGCTGAAGCCAAACTTAAATTCGACGGTCCAATTACTGAGATGCTAGCAATGGATGGAACTGAGTGGCATTTCATTCCCGCCTATAGCCCACACATGGGTGGACTGTGGGAAGCCGGAATCAAATCGATGAAAAACCATTTGAAACGAATAATGACCTCTCACGTAACGTACGAAGAGATGAGCACCTTGTTATGTCAAATTGAAGCTTGCCTCAACTCACGACCGCTTAACATATTAAGAGACACGGACACAGACAACATCTAACCGTTAACGCCTGGCCATTTCCTTGTCGGTGAGACACCTATTACGGTTCCGACACCAGACTTCCAAAACATCCCAACAAGTCACTTATCGAGATGGCAGTACCAACAAAGATTGTTGATGGACTTTTGGCGTCGATGGCAACAAGAATACCTGTTGAGACTGCAACAGTGTCCGAAATGGCAAAGGAAGGTCAAGGAATTTGACATTGGTCACATTGTCCTCATAAAATCAGATAGTTTTCCCCCAGGTAAATGGATGATGGGACGCATTGTAAAAAAACATCCGGGTTCTGACGGTGTCACTCGTGTATACAGTGTAAAAAGTGGTGCTAGTGTCGTGCAAAGATCTGTAAATAAGCTGTGTTACTTACCAATAGACATTGAATCATGATTTATTTTATTTATAACTAAGGAAAATTGTGTTTATCTATATTTTATATGTTTAATTGTGTACAGATTTTGTGTCTTTATTTTTTTCTTTTGTGTTATCTTTAAATCTATTGTAATCAAAACGTTGTAACGTGTAATAAAATTGTTAAAGGGCTCATAGGCCCTTTGGTGGGCGGTATGTTTGGATATAATGATCTATACGAGTGTAAGAGTGAGCGTAACTGTGAATACGTATGCATGTGTAAATAGGTTCAATATTTAAAGGCATAATTTGTAAAACAGTCGCAAATAAATCATCACGTAGTAAACACGTCTTTCTGTGAGCACAAACTCTTACAAACCAAAGTGAACCCTAACACCTATTACACTGCTAAAGATTTATTCATTCATCAATACAGCCTATCTAAAGTCCACTGCTGACTATAAGCCACTCCCATTGATTGCTTCGTAGTAAGAGTATCTGTCATAGTTACCACACACAGAGGCCGAGCTGGCAACCGACAACCAGGCGATGATAAGGCGTCGTGTGTTCTCTGTAGATTGCTTCGTAGTGAGGGTATCTGTCATAGTTACCACACACAGAGGCCGAGCTGGCAACCGACAACCAAGCGATGATAAGGCGTCGTGTGTTCTCTGTAGATTGCTTCGTAGTGAGGGTATCTGTCATAGTTACCACACACAGAGGCCGAGCTGGCAACCGACAACCAGGCGATGATAAGGCGTCGTGTGTTCTCTGTAGATTGCTTCGTAGTGAGGGTATCTGTCATAGTTACCACACACAGAGGCCGAGCTGGCAACCGACAACCAAGCGATGATAAGGCGTCGTGTGTTCTCTGTAGATTGCTTCGTAGTGAGGGTATCTGTCATAGTTACCACACACAGAGGCCGAGCTGGCAACCAACAACCAAGCGATGATAAGGCGTCGTGTGTTCTCTTACGTAGTGAGGGTATTTGTCATAGTTACCACACACAGAGGCCGAGCTGGCAACCGACAACCAAGCGATGATAAGGCGCCGTGTGTTCTCTGTAGATTGCTTCGTAGTGAGGGTATTTGTCATAGTTACCACACACAGAGGCCGAGCTGGCAACCGACAACCAAGCGATGATAAGGCGTCGTGTGTTCTCTATAGAATGCTTCGTAGTGAGGGTATTTGTCATAGTTACCACACACAGAGGCCGAGCTGGCAACCAACAACCAGGCGGTGATAAGGCGTCGTGTGTTCTCTTACGTAGTGATGGTATCTGTCATAGTTATCACACACAGAGGCCGAGCTGGCAACCGACAACCAAGCGATGATAAGGCGTCGTGTGTTCTCTGTAGATTGCTTCGTAGTGAGGGTATTTGTCATAGTTACCACACACAGAGGCCGAGCTGGCAACCGACAACCAAGCGATGATAAGGCGCCGTGTGTTCTCTGTAGATTGCTTCGTAGTGAGGGTATTTGTCATAGTTACCACACACAGAGGCCGAGCTGGCAACCGACAACCAAGCGATGATAAGGCGCCGTGTGTTCTCTGTAGATTGCTTCGTAGTGAGGGTATTTGTCATAGTTACCACACACAGAGGCCGAGCTGGCAACCGACAACCAAGCGATGATAAGGCGTCGTGTGTTCTCTATAGATTGCATCGTAGTGAGGGTATCTGTCATAGTTACCACACACAGAGGCCGAGCTGGCAACCGACAACCAGGCGGTGATAAGGCGTCGTGTGTTCTCTTACGTAGTGAGGGTATCTGTCGTAGTTACCACACACAGAGGCCGAGCTGGCAACCGACAACCAGGCTGTGATAAGGCGTCGTGTGTTCTCTTACGTAGTGAGGGTATCTGTCATAGTTACCACACACAGAGGCCGAGCTGGCAACCAACAACCAGGCGGTGATAAGGCGTCGTGTGTTCTCTTACGTAGTGAGGGTATCTGTCATAGTTACCACACACAGAGGCCGAGCTGGCAACCGACAACCAGGCGGTGATAAGGCGTCGTGTGTTCTCTTACGTAGTGAGGGTATCTGTCATAGTTACCACACACAGAGGCCGAGCTGGCAACCGACAACCAGGCGGTGATAAGGCGTCGTGTGTTCTCTTACGTAGTGAGGGTATCTGTCATAGTTACCACACACAGAGGCCGAGCTGGCAACCAACAACCAGGCGGTGATAAGGCATCGTGTGTTCTCTTACGTAGTGAGGGTATCTGTCATAGTTACCACACACAGAGGCCGAGCTGGCAACCGACAACCAGGCGGTGATAAGGCGTCGTGTGTTCTCTTACGTAGTGAGGGTATCTGTCGTAGTTACCACACACAGAGGCCGAGCTGGCAACCGACAACCAGGCTGTGATAAGGCGTCGTGTGTTCTCTTACGTAGTGAGGGTATCTGTCATAGTTACCACACACAGAGGCCGAGCTGGCAACCAACAACCAGGCGGTGATAAGGCGTCGTGTGTTCTCTTACGTAGTGAGGGTATCTGTCATAGTTACCACACACAGAGGCCGAGCTGGCAACCGACAACCAGGCGGTGATAAGGCGTCGTGTGTTCTCTTACGTAGTGAGGGTATCTGTCATAGTTACCACACACAGAGGCCGAGCTGGCAACCGATAACCAAGCGATGATAAGGCGTCGTGTGTTCTCTGTAGATTGCTTCGTAGTGAGGGTATTTGTCATAGTTACCACACACAGAGGCCGAGCTGGCAACCGACAACCAAGCGATGATAAGGCGTCGTGTGTTCTCTTACGTAGTGAGGGTATCTGTCATAGTTACCACACACAGAGGCCAAGCTGGCAACCGACAACCAGGCGGTGATAAGGCGTCGTGTGTTCTCTTACGTAGTGAGGGTATCTGTCATAGTTACCACACACAGAGGCCGAGCTGACAACCGACAACCAGGCGGTGATAAGGCGTCGTGTGTTCTCTTACGTAGTGAGGGTATCTGTCATAGTTACCACACACAGAGGCCGAGCTGGCAACCGACAACCAGGCGATGATAAGGCGTCGTGTGTTCTCTGTAGATTGCTTCGTAGTGAGGGTATTTGTCATAGTTACCACACACAGAGGCCGAGCTGGCAACCGACAACCAAGCGATGATAAGGCGTCGTGTGTTCTCTTACGTAGTGAGGGTATCTGTCATAGTTACCACACACAGAGGCCGAGCTGGCAACCGACAACCAGGCGGTGATAAGGCGTCGTGTGTTCTCTTACGTAGTGAGGGTATCTGTCATAGTTACCACACACAGAGGCCGAGCTGGCAACCAACAACCAGGCGGTGATAAGGCATCGTGTGTTCTCTTACGTAGTGAGGGTATCTGTCATAGTTACCACACACAGAGGCCGAGCTGGCAACCGACAACCAGGCGGTGATAAGGCGTCGTGTGTTCTCTTACGTAGTGAGGGTATCTGTCGTAGTTACCACACACAGAGGCCGAGCTGGCAACCGACAACCAGGCTGTGATAAGGCGTCGTGTGTTCTCTTACGTAGTGAGGGTATCTGTCATAGTTACCACACACAGAGGCCGAGCTGGCAACCAACAACCAGGCGGTGATAAGGCGTCGTGTGTTCTCTTACGTAGTGAGGGTATCTGTCATAGTTACCACACACAGAGGCCGAGCTGGCAACCGACAACCAGGCGGTGATAAGGCGTCGTGTGTTCTCTTACGTAGTGAGGGTATCTGTCGTAGTTACCACACACAGAGGCCGAGCTGGCAACCGACAACCAGGCGGTGATAAGGCGTCGTGTGTTCTCTTACGTAGTGAGGGTATCTGTCATAGTTACCACACACAGAGGCCGAGCTGGCAACCGACAACCAGGCGATGATAAGGCGTCGTGTGTTCTCTATAGACTGCTTCGTAGTGAGTGTATCTGTCATAGTTACCACACACAGAGGCCGAGCTGGCAACTGACAATCAAGCGATGATAAGGCGTCGTGTGTTCTCCATAGATTGCTTCGTAGTGAGGGCTGTCATAGTTACCACACACAGAGGCCGAGCTGGCAATCGACAACCAAGCGATGATAAGGCGTCGTGTGTTCTCTTACGTAGTGTCTGTCATAGTTACCACAAACAGAGGCCGATAGGTCGGTGGCTGTAGAGTGACATAGATTACTTTTTTCCGCGGAAAAACATCTCATTCCTGTGGGAAAATCGAATATTTTGCACCAGTTTGTCCTTCTTTCACGTCGCAACAGAGCGTCGGCATGGCATGATTTTTTGTATGGGGATTTTGTATGGGTATAGCAGCCGTAATTAGTGGTGATCAATTTTCCTCACCAGACATTGTCTTGCGAGTACGTGATGATACGTTGCAACGGGTAGCCTATACACACAAGTTTCATTGATTTATTGCAAAGGACAAGAGGGTTATCATTTTCAAATTTCATATATATATATATATATATATATATATATATATATATATATATAAATCAAAAAGCTGCGCGTTGAGAATTATATACATTTACACGATGCAGTTTCTAGCGACGCCAATGTAAACCCCAGAGATTTAGGTAAAATAGTAATTCTGCCCTCATCATTCGCGCATTTGCCTATGTACGAACTTACGGAAGACCTGATCTTTTTGTTACTTTTACTTGCAATCCCACATGGAAAGA
The DNA here is from genome assembly GCA_036936625.1 of Parnassius smintheus behrii. Classification (NCBI taxonomy): domain Eukaryota; kingdom Metazoa; phylum Arthropoda; class Insecta; order Lepidoptera; family Papilionidae; genus Parnassius; species Parnassius smintheus. Next base: position 19,204,259 of record JAUPFT010000022.1, read on the forward strand.
AATAACCGAGGAGCTAATGCCGGGCCAAAAAAGTACTGTCAGACACGATTTAGTTACTAGAGTATTTAGAATAAAAGTACTAAAATTAATGTATGTAATTAACAAAGGGAAAATTTACGGAGAGGTGCAGTGCTTCATGCATTCAATTGAATGGCAAAAAAGAGGATTACCGCATGCCCACATTCTAATATGGCTTAAAGAGAAGTTGCGGCCCAGCCAAATAGACGACATAATAAGCGCCGAGATTCCGGATCCTGAGCAAGATACAGAATTGTATGATCGTCCGAAATATGATTCACGGTCCATGTGGAGCACGAAATTCAATATCGTTATGTATGAATGAAGGAAAATGTACAAACAAATTCCCTAAGCAGCTATTAAAAGAAACAGTGCACAATGAAAATGGCTAACCTTTATACAGACGCAGAGCTCCCCAAGATGGTGGCAAGAAAATTACAATCAAATCTCGCTCTGGAGCGTTCTAAACCTTAGATAACAGCTGGATTGTCCCGTATTCGCCCATTCTATGTAAAATGTTCAATGCCCACATTAATCTAGAGGCATGTAGCTCTGCCCACGCAATCAAGTATATCTGTAAGTACATAAATAAAGGAAGCGACCAAGCAATATTTAATCTCAGGAGTGAAGGTGAGGCAAATCCCGTTACTGAAGTACAGACCTTTCAGGCAGGGCGTTATGTCCTTGGCTTCCCTTTACATGTGTATATTTCACCGAAAGAAATTTCCAAGAAAGAATTGCATCACCGCCAAAAACTACACTAAAAGCCTTCTTTCAACTTTGTCAAACCGACCCCTTCGCAAAAACGTTGTTATATTCTGAAGTCCCCCGCTATTATACTTGGAACACATCTAGGAAGGAGTGGAAACGCCGTATTCAAGGCACGCCTGTTGCAAATTGGCCCGGTGTAAAGTCATCAGATGCCCTTGGTCGAGTGTATACCGCCCATGTAACTAATTTTGAATGTTTCTGTTTACAATTGCTGCTGCACCATATTCGGGGTCCTACAGGATATAAAGACCTTAAAACTGTCAACAGTCAGGAATGCGCAACCTATAGAGAAGCATGTGAAGCTCTGCATCTTTTAGAAAACGATAATCACTGGGTTGATACCATGGAGGAAGCTGTGCAGTGCTAGTCACAGAGTCAGTTAGGGATCTTTATGCAACTCTCATATCATCTTGCGGACTATCTAATGCACATGAATTGTGGGACAAATATAAGGAGTACATGGCGGAAGATATTTTGCGAAAGTTACAGCAGACACACGCAAACATGACATACAATGAACACATTTATAATGAAGTGAATGAATGAATACAATTTTGACAGGCGTAGGAAAAGGTGAAAATGTTATTATACCACGGATCCCTATAATTCCCACAGATCTTCCTTTTCAAATCAAAAGGTTGCAGTTCCCTATTAAGCTCAGTCTTGTAATGACAATTAATAAAGCGCAAGGGCAAACGTTACAGGTAGCGAGGGTCAACTTAGAAAAACCGTGCTTCTCTCATGGTCAGCTGTATGTAGCATGTTCGCGTGTGTCAAATGCCCAGAATCCCCACATTCTTTCCCCGAATGGAAAAACATATAACATTGTGTACCGTAGCGTCTTAAAATAGTGTTCGGTTAGTTTTTTTCCCAAAATTCCCACAATCAATTAATCAGAATTCCCACAGATCTTCCCTTTCGATTCAAAATTTCCTATTTAGCTCATTTTCTTTTCAATTCCAAATGCTGCACCTCTGACGGACCTATTAAGCTGATGAATCAATTTAGCTTTGTTTTAATTATATATTAACAAAACCACCAACAAAACTTACCATAATGATATAATACAATACTTTTCGTTAAAAAATACAAAGAAAAAGTCTTAAATATATGTAAGTAAAATTAGGTAATAAATTAGTTCATATACCTGGGGTGCCTGTCCGAGGCAATGGGTACATGGACATGAACCCAGTGAGTGCCTCAAAAAAGTACACTCGAGTTTCTCACTAATTACGTTAAGAATGCTGTTGGCGCTCCCACGAACCCTGTGCATCAGTGACGCAGTTATTTTGCGAATAAGTGTTGAAAAATTGTCTACGTGCGCGTTAACAAACATACCTGATGCACTACAGTAACGTGGGAGCCCCAGCAACAATCTAAAAGCGTTATTACATTGTGTACGTAGGGTGTTGTATGCCCGCCGCGTATATCTGACCCATAAGGCACACGTATAGAGCGATTGGCAATAGGCCTTAAATAAAATAACTTTTACCTCGGCTGTACAGCGTGAGAACCTACGGGCCAGCATATTGCAGCGGACAGCCAGCGCTCTCCTTTCTCTTTCAATGTCTTTATTATCTTTTAAATCTTCGGTAACAACATGGCCTAGGTACTTAAATTCAGTTACTCGTTTAAGTGCAACACCCCCTAAAGTTACAGGTGGTACGAAATTTGGTTTCTTCGTGCCCACCTTAATTACCATGACCACACTCTTCGCAACATTATATTTTAGACCGTGGGCTTCTGCATAAACCTCACATACGAACAAAAGCCGTCTGAGTGCACTGACTGACGGGCTCAGAAGCACAATGTCGTCTGCGTAACTGATGTTGTTCATGCAGAGTCCATCAATAGAGCAGCCGACACCTGCACTCCCGAGTCTATCAATCAGTTCATTTATATATAAATTAAAAGTAGGTCAGGTTAATTCCCCTTGTCTCACACCGCATTCCAATCTGTACTCGTCCGACAGTGCACTAGACCACCTTACCTGATTAATTTGATGAACGTACCAATAGCTAAAAATACTAACGTACGGGACAGGTAGACCAGGCTTTCGCAATTTATCCCATAGAATGTCATACCTGACAAGGTCGAAAGCCTTTGAAAGATCCAGGGAGGCTGCGTACACTGGCGTATTCCTTGCAGTGTAATACCCCACAGTGTGCTTCAGCGACAGTATTGCACACTCAGTTGATAGATTTGGTCTAAAACCAAATTGTGCATCGTTTAACTTAATATGTACTTTTAACTGTCTCTCAAGCATACTGTAAAGTATCTTAGCCGCAGTTGTCGCTAATGAAATGGGCCGATAGTTGCACATATCTGAAATATCTCCAGTTTTGTTTTTCAAAATCGGAACTACGACCGTTCTCATCAGCTCTTCCGGCAAATACGAGTGCCTCATACATAGGGTGAAAAAGAGCGCCAGTAGTCTAGGTAAGTGCGAACCAGCGAACTGAAAGTGCTCGATGCTAAGGCGTGACCAGGTGACTTTCCTCCAGTCATGCCATTTATCAAAACAGCGATGTCCCTGGCGGTGATGCGATCGGGCACATGAGTTGATGCACCAGTGTGGTGATGAACTTCAGCGTCGACTTTAACATGTGACTGTAAAGAAGACTGAACCCGGAACTATCTTCGCCGGTTCATTTACACCCCCAACGCTCTAGTAAACCTAAAACTACTTAATTTTATTACTGTTATTTTATTAAGTTGTTTTAAATTGTTTATTTTCCATCGTTTTTATTCATTATAATTGTACTTCGAGTCGACCCATTCTTGCTATAACTACTGTACAGTAATACCAGAAATGAAAAGCGGCCTGTGCCCAGCTGTGGGACGCACGGAATCTTACTTTTATTGATTTCTAATATTTAAGCGAACACTACACATTGAATAAAACTATTGTTACGGACTTATCACGTTAAATTGTACTTATTTTTCCTTTCTGTGCGCTAAAGCACCCGCAACGCTAGGTATTAACAATTAGTAGAATTAAACGATAAAATCTGTAAAATTAGTTTCTTTCAACCTTACTTTTATTAGTATATTTAGGAATTGTATTGAAAACGGCGGACGAAGCCCACAGCAATCCATTTCGACATAAACTCTGTCTAGTCTAAAAATCCTCCCAGAAATGAAAAGAGGCCTGTCCTTAGCAGTGGAACGTACGAAATCTTACTTTTAATGATTTTTTATACGTACGCGAACACCCAAAACACCAAGTTTTAAAAATAATTAGGATTAAATGCGTGAAAATCCGTAAAAGTATTTTTATTAAACCTTACCGTTATTAGTATATTTAGGAATTGTAGAGTTACCGCGGAGGGAGCCCACAGCATATCTAATGCAGTTTTTAATTAATCCATTTCGACATAAAGTTTGCATTTTGTAAAGAGATGTTAAGAGAAATACTGCAGTTCTAAAATTCTATGCATATATTATTATGTAGCACCAGTTCAATCAAGTTAACTCGGGTCACCCCAAAGCATTCAAAGTTCAAACTTCTTTTTTTCTATTGTAAGATTTAAGTAGTAATTCGTCGTCGTTTCATACATGTAGGTATACAACATCTATACAAAATATGTACAATATATACATTTCGAGTTTTTTTAAATAAAAAGTAAAAACTAACTTCACAATCTGAAAAAATAATTACATATCAGCTTCTAAGGTTGGAGCTAAGATATGTTGAAGAATTAAAGCTCTGACCTATTATTTGAAAATCATTTTATTATTATTATTTTTCAAGTTGTATTATAGTATACATAATTGTTGTAGTATAGTCATGGTGGTATTTAGAAATTTTACCAATGGTTTTAGTTTTTTTAAGTGGACAAAGCAATATTGCATACTTAAGGTAACACAACTAGAACGTGGTATAAATACTTACAATAAAAACTTCATTCTCTGTTTTGCCACATTTAGGGGGAGAATAAGGCTTTAATAAAAATCAAATACGGAAATTATTTTATTGTTTTTATTTTTTTTTTAAGTCGGCATTTACTCATTATTAAAAGTGTGATTATTTTTGTGTGACAACGCATTTGCATTTTGATTTTTAATCTAGGATGAATGTGTTGTGTATGATAGACATATGTCTAACATACACAGCGCAGCATCCACTTACCACCAGGTGGACTGTGTGCTCGATTCTCACGCTTATTCTATAACAAAAATAGGAGAAAAAATTGCATTGCAATGTAAGTATAATTAAAATATTAACTACTTATTCAATTGCGTGTACGTGATGGAGCATATGTGATTAACATTTCAATGACAGAAACTGCAACTGTTATACACTCGATTGCCTAAAGCACTGCTTCAATCAAATAGCCGAGTTGATTAAGTCCCTTCCATATTCAATCTCTTGACGTATCCGCAAATTACGTAATTGATGGCGCACGCTGGAGCTCGCTTTGAGCTAGTTGGAGCTCAGTAATATTTGACAAACTTTACTTAAAAGTAAGGTTATTTATTATATAAGTACCCTTTTACGAAACTTTAGTTGCAAGCGAACTTAATTTCTATCATATTTAAACTTTAACGATTTTGTAGATAGTATATTAGTAAGTATACTTAAATATTGAGTTGTGTTCCCTGGATTTGAAATCTGACGTCACTATTTTTGTTTTATATTTTTGGGCATTACCATCACCCATTATGTAATTAAGGCACACTTACTTGGAGGGAAAAGCTTGCGCATAGCCTTAGAAATCCGACTAGGGACGGCGATCTGTCAACCTCATCAGTGCTCATGAGGTAGCGGCGTCGAAGCGTTTGGGCTTCGCGGATTTCAATGTTAAAAATGTATTATAATGTAGTAATTTTCTTTACAAACAATTTATCCACTACTCGTTGTCGCAGCTAGAACAAGAGGGCTGGTTGAGGTTTAATTTTTTTAACTAATGAAATAAATATTTATTAGACTACCTCGATATACTACGAACAGTAAGTGAACCTATTGTGAGCTCAACAATAGGTCCACTTACTGTTCCCTTCCTATCATAATCCGATGAGTCGTGATCAAGAGAGATCAGTCGCAGGACCAAAGGCTTTATGTACTTACTGAAGCAAGCGTGTGAAACACCATCAAATTTCTGACTCTGGGCTGCTACTGAGAATTTCTTGACAAAAAAACTCAATAACTGATTTTTCCCCAACCCGGGATTCAATCCAAAACCAAATGATCAGCAGTTATGCTTAAAATCACTAGACCAATGAGGCAAAAAGATCAAATGTCATTGTTGACTTCTTACTCGTAACGAAACATTCCATCTTAGTTCTCAGAAGTGGTAACATATCTGCATATTAGTTCTAAATAAGAGATAGATGCATGTAGGTGTCTACGAGCCACATCATCCACTTACCATAGAATGGACTGATGGATGAAAAGTAATTAGTTAAATTTATTCTCTTATACGTTTATTACGAAAATTCAAAATGAAAAAACTTTCAAACGATAATTAATATAATTTATGAGGAGGCTGGCCGTATGAGGACGCTTAAGGTCGCTCAGCGAGCTATGGAGAGGGCTATGCTCGGAGTTTCTCTGCGTGATAGACTCAGAAATGAGGATATCCGCAGTAAAACCAGAGTGACCGACATAGCCCAACGGATTAGTAAGCTGAAGTGGCAATGGGCCGGCCATATAGCTCGAAGAACCGATAACCGATGGGGAAGAAAGGTTCTCGAGTGGCAGCCTCGTACCGGTAGGCGTAGTGTAGGGCGACCCCCCACTAGATGGAGTGACGACCTGGTAAGACATGCAGGAAGTCGATGGATGCAGGTGGCTCAGGACCGTGCTTTGTGGCATTACTTGGGGGAGGCCTATGTTCAGCAGTGGACTTGTGAAAGGCTGTAATGATGATGATGATGATGATGAGGAGGCTCGTCGTTTGAAGAGTCTTTACTAACTTTCAACTTTCGGAGTTACTACTATTTCGCCTTATTTCAAATTAGTCGATAAAATTTTGAGAAAAGTTTCAAAGTTAATTAAAAATAATTGTTTCTCTATTATTTTATTATTTTATTTAGTAGTTGTAGCACGAATGGGTCGGCTCGACCGGGGAAGGACCACGCTCTCACAGAATACCAGCGTAAAATAGTAGCTTAATGCTGCTGTATTTCGTATGGTGAGTGTAGAGAACCGGAGACCCTTTTTACTGGAAATGAGGCATTCCATCACAGTCCTCACGGGTGACAACGCATCTGCATTTTGATTTGTAATGGAAGATAGATGTAGATGTCTATGGGCCGCAGCAACCACTTACCATCAGGTGGACTGTGTGCTCGTTTGTCAGCCTATTCTATAAAAATAAAAATAAAAAATATTTTGTAACGGAGTATTACTATTTGTAGCACATTTTAAGCAATATCAAAAACACGATAATGTTTTCCGATTCCTCGGAAATGGCTGAGCCGATGCATTGACAAAATGCATTTTGTTTCATTTATTAATTAAGTTATACCTCAACGTTGGTCCAATATTACACGATTAAAGTAAGAAATCCATCCCTAAAGTTTGGAAAAATAGAGAATGAAGATACAGCCATTAAAGGGGCATTCCAGTTGTTACCTTTCGGCCTGTTCTTGTTATTAAAAGTTAAATTATTTACAATTACTGTTCCGTGTAACGTTATTTATAGGCACAGAGCGTTAACGAAATCATCCTCGATGTTGGTCCGTCTGTCATCTACGTTTTTTGGACGACGGACGAAGTTTCTTGGAGACTAATTCCAGTTTTCAATATCATAGTTGTTTGCCCAAATATAGGAGTAGACGTTGGAGTTCAATAATCGATTTTTAAACTTACTTGTTAGTTTTCGTTGTATAACAGGAAGCCAAAATTATTTTTAATAATCGACTCAATCGAAAAAATAAAACAACCAGTATTTTATTCTGCCTAAGAAAAGGACAATTAGCGCAAGGGATCAAATAAAATCAAAAAAAAAATATTTGAGCGATGCTTCAGAGCATCAATCGAGCGCTCAAATATTTATAATTAACAAGCAAAACCCAGCAGGCGTATCCTGCCTGTGCAACGTTCATTTTGTAACGTTTCTCACCTATTTGAACTTTTTGTGACACAGATGAGTTACTTCAACAGCGTTACTTCGAAAGTGCTGACATACATTCCACAAATAACAACAATGCAACAACAACTTTACACGTGGTAAAACCACGCTGCAGCTATGGTTGTAGCTCGAATGGGTCGGCTCGACCGGGGAAGAACCATGCTCTCACAGAATACCAACGTGAAATAGCAGCTTAATACTGCTGTGTTTCGTATGGTGAGTGTAGAAATGCGGAGACCTTTTTTAATGGAAACGAGGCATTCAATCTTAGTTAGGGGTGACTACGCATCTGCGTTTTGATTTTTAATCGAGGATAAATGTAGATGTCCATGGGCCACAGCTTTCACTTACCATCAGGTGGACTGTGTGCTCGTTTGTCATCCATATTTATTAAAAAAAAAACATAACAAACCTCTCTAGCGGCCGAATAGGGTGATCGTACCTAACGATTTTTTTGGATTTATTTTCGGACTGAGAGAAGGGTGTCTTTGAATGCTTATTGCTACACTTTTCTTAGGAATCACTTTGATTCTGTGTGTGGCTGACCCGTTTATTCCTAGAATCCATAAAATTCCGTACGTAGTATGTGACGAGCCTTAGAGTGACAAGAGTAAATGTACGTTATGTTTGTACTGTTTTAATTACTCTCATTCGAAAAGTCGTGTAGAACTAATCATTTCTTATAATTGATATATTTTAGCCATTAATACTGTGCTTGTAATTATATTTTAATTTTACCTAACCAATCAATCCCGTTTTCTTCTTGTAGATACAAAATAAAAAAATATATTGATATTTTTCCTTTAGTTACACTCCCATCATTCTGTCGATATATCTTATGTTGCTGGATCTACTGGTGCTGTACCAGGTAAAATTGACTGGGATTTTAAAGCCTTGTATTTTCTAAAATACTTATTAAATGCTAATATTAAAATACATCTTAATAGTTTTACTCTATAACTAACCACTAATACTAATAAAATGGTCTTACTGGGGTTTATTAGGGAAATATAGTCATAATAATTAGGGGATCTGTCTTTTATGTCTGGTAATGCACTAGATTTCAGGCACTGTACAAATCATATTTTCACTGTAGCGCCCTGTGAGTAAGTCAGGAAAATAATTTACCTCAGTCAACGTGTTAATATTATAAAGATATATTATGAAGGAGAAAATACAAATAACAAAAATGTTATAATATCCTTTTAGGAAAATTAAAGAAATACTAATTTTATTATGAAGCATTTCACATTAATAATAAAGTTTTTGTGAGCTACCAATGTATTTTCTGACACGAAATGGTATCTCAACGAAAAGTCGGTCTCTAAGTTACTTAACTTTAATTGAAGACATTACTCTCTCAAACGAATCGGAATTATACTTTATTAAGTAAGTTATTACTTAAAAGACTTTTTTCTGATCAACTTTGTCGTCGGATAAAAATGATTTGTTGTAAAATATCTTTATAAATAATCTTGAAAGACAAATTAACTTTATTAATATTTCGATTAATTCTAATTCGATAAAACCTCTGGAAATTATAATGTTGTGACTAATTTTGACACATTAGGGAATGCAAATATTACGAAATCATAAGTTTCTTACGAGTGTCTTTTTAAAACTTTGTGCCAATGAATAAATTACTGTAATAGATTTTCTTTCATATTCTTGCAGTGTCATCCGATTCTGAGCAAAATTCAAATTTTCAAGTCTGTAACTAATAATCGGGAAGTGCTCGAAATATGAATTGCAAGATTTTACACGGAACGGTATACAGGCAGACCGACAAACAAGAAAGTGACTTAATTAAAACGTGGTAAAAAGCAATCGTGTCCATTATACGGAAAAAAGTAGTCGATCACACCCTCTAAGCCACAAGTAATCGATATAGGATAACTTTAAGTCCCAATGGATGTTGGAGATGGAAAAGGTAATTTGGATTGATTGAGATGGGTGCTGATCTATAGAAAACATTATTTTATAAGTGCAGTTGAAGTGAAATTACAAACAACAAGCATGGAAAGAACGCATATGCATCTTTATATATAAAATTTTGGATTGCGTTAGAATCACACACAATTCTCTCCTCCGGTACGGCATGTATGTATTTGATAAAAAAAAATTATTGAGTACTTATGGGGTTGCCTGGATAATTCTTAACTATAGTTATAACCGGTAGGTGGCGCCGTTATCGACAAATCACCCATGCGATTCCAGTGCGGATCGCTAGTAATTTTATACACGTTTGTGTAACTGCAAACATTGGTCTAACTTGTACTAACTAACTCGCGACATTATTTCGAGCACTTGATACATCTCAAATAAATATATATAGATATATATAGCATATTGTATAGATGTTATTTGTAAACAAAAGTTCGTGGAGAGCACTTGATACATCTCAAAGAAAAGCATAGTGTATAAAAGAAAAAATGTGTCATTGTTTAACGAAATAATGTTATCCATATACCATAAGGACTTGTTAAAAAAAAACTGGTTATATATATTATATTTCGTTCTGTTAATCACCACTAGGCTTAATTTAGTAATAAAAGTATGATAATACATGTGTAAATAGCTCTAGGCTTAATTTTTGTGTTTAAAGTATAAAAAGATATTTTTTTTGTTAAATAATTCTATGCTTAAATTTAGTGTAAAAGGTATAATATAATACATTTGTAAACTCAACATAAATTGGCACTTGCCATAACTTAGAGAAAACAATATTCTGTATCAGAGTAACTAACAATTTAAATGAGTGAATCACGTTTAAAACGTGAACTATACTCAGCGGCACAATTAACCGCCCACCTTGATTTTTTACGATTTTGGTTAAAAAAAAATTGTGGCCTTACTTGTGAATGTTATTTTATAACGTAGGTATATTGAAGTAAAATGAAGGATAATATTATTTTTAATTATTACGTTTATTTATAAAAAAGTCTGAAAAACACTTTGACCGTAAATTAACAAATGTGATGAAATGGCTTAAAAATAAAAAATCTGATGAATAAATGAATTCTAATAGTGCGTATTTCCACCTCTAGCCCTCATGACTTCCATCAAACGGTTTGGCATGCTGTCGATGACATCTTTGATCTGTTGTTGTGGAATGTTCCGTCACTCCTCAATCACGGATTGTTTTAATTCATCTATGGTGGTTGGAGCTGGTATGCGGCTTCGAACACGTCTTTTTAAATTGTCCCATATGTGTTCAATAGGATTTAAATCTGGGCTCCGGGATGGCCATGTTAATTTTCGAATGCCGACGGTATCCAGGTACGCGGTAACAACTCTAGCAACGTGGGGGCGAGCGTTGTCCTGCATTAATAAAAAATCTTCACCAATAAATGGAGCAAATGGCATTACATGAGGTTCCAATACTTCTGTTACATACCTCTGAGCATTTATTCCACCTCTTTCGAAGATAACCAAGTCGGTGCGTGCTTCGTAAGTAATGCCGCCCCATATCATGATAGAGCCACCTTGGTAACCTACTGTTTCCACAACAGTACATGGTGCAAACCTTTCATTCTTGCGTCTGTATACACGCTGGCGACCGTCAGGACCGTGCAAGCATATTCTTGTCTCGTCAGTAAACATAACATTCTTCCATTGTTCCATATTCCATTCGGCGTGCTCTCGGGAAAAACGAAGTCTCTCTCCGGTGGCCTACGAGCAATTGTGGCACTCGAGATGGTCGAAAAGCTCCAAGGGCATTCTCTCCTAGTCTTCTTCTCACTGTTCTTTCACTCACTTGAACATTGCGAACCTCACGAAGTTGGTTTCGTGCCTCAACAGCTGTAGTGAACCGATTTCTTAGAACATTGGTCACAAGAAATCGGTCGTCACGAGCGGAGGTGCATCTTTTTCGGCCCTGTCCTGGTCTTCGCTCATAAGAGCCAGTTTCCCGAAACCGTTTCACTGCATCCCTTAAGGTGGTACGTGCGACACCAAGCTTCCGCGCCACGTAACGCTGACTAAATCCTTCGTCGATAAGAGCGACGGCTCTCGCCACTGAATTAGCATCAAATGGCATGTTTGTGATGTCCAAACACTAGCTTTAAGTTACGAAACCAAAACAAACTCAAATTGTTTACTTTTAATGCCACTGAAGCAATGTAAGCAGTATGGCAACGATAACGATAATGAGACGAAGTTCGATATTTGTCCTATTCACAACTTATGCGTAAAAAAACAAAGTTAAGTGGGTAGCTTGTAATTTTTTCGTCACTACATTTCTTTCACACTTGACTTATTTATGCCCAATAACTTACAACTGCGATAACATCAAAATTTGCCACTTTAAAAGGGTGGGCGGTTAATTGTGCTGCTAAATGTATTTTAAATATCACAAGCAATATTTATTTATTTGTCACTGTTTTACATTAATAATTTTATCAACTGAAATATACCAAATTGTAATTCACAAGCCACATGTACCATAAGGAATTGTATACCAATAGCAATTCCTCATGGGAAAGAACATTCTAAAAAAAAAAACTCGCGACATTAACAGGATTGTTTTTGAAAATTCCATTTTGGCTACTGAGTCTAAAATAAACTCAAAATGTATCAAACATATAACAAACGTTTCGAGTGGTTTATCGTATTAAAGTTCACGCTATGCACTAGGCTTTAGGGCTCTTGGGGTCCTACCATTCACCCTCCTCAACAGAATCCAGGGGTTCGTCTAGTTAGGAAAAACCCTTTTATATATTTCTGTCACCTTGCAGTATTTCACTATTGTGTTAGTTTCTTGTTCTAAAGTTAACTCTAATATATAATTAGAAACCCGCATAAATATTATTCATAATAAATTTAGTTGTTTTTAAATATTTCAAATCATTAAATTAATATAGGTTAATGAATAAAGTAAACCGTGTGGTTGCGGTGTAGGAACATCCACTACCTCTTTCCATCCCGTGAGTGTCGTAAGGGACGGCAGAGGGAAACTAAGCATTAGATAATCAGCGTTCCCTAATAAAGACTAAAATTAAAAAACTGCGTTTGCCAACCCGTTTGCCAAGCGTAGCAACCATGAGGCAATCTATGGGGGAGGCCTATGTTCAGCAGTGGACTTTAATTAATATTTGAAAACATTAGATCCGCTTCCACGTTTTCACGCAGTTGTAACGAAAGGTAAACAATGTGCAATACACATCCCCTCCCCGTGACAGTGTAGTGGCGTCCATTGTCCTGTGGGAGTCGTATATGGTGGTGGAGGAAAACAAACCGAGATATGGGCAGCAAGGTATAAAAATAATAAGATAGTAAAAACACCTGCAGTTGCCAACCGTACTATGGCAATCAATAGCAGAGGCATATTATCCTTAGCACTTAACTTTTTATAAGTTGTATTGGTAGACTTTAACGGACTGAAAACTGTGTTGTGTAAGATCGTGACTTAAGAAGAATAAATCAAACACGATAAAATCCGTAAACTGAATTTCATTAATTTTGTAGCACATTTGCGTAAATTTATTATGAACCGCGAAATGAAATAAAAATGTTATAAATTACTTACTTTTGTATTACTTTTTTGCCCAAAATAAAATAAATAAGCGATCAAACCATTCGGTAAACTTTGTAATATTGAATTATAAACATATTCTAAAAATTGTTTCACAAGTTCATTTTGAGTTGTCGAATTCCGAGGTCAAAATACCAGGGCGCTGCGCTGTCTAGGCGCTAAGGACGAAGTTTGGTGTCTTTGGAAGTTGACTTCGAGCCATATACTCGATGTTAAACTACGTTTGGTTATTGAGATTGAAAGCTAACTGATATGGACAAAATTTTTGAGTAGGGCAAACATTATATTAATGCCCGACGTCTTAGTTTTGAAATGTCCTTCTTTTTTGTAGCAACGCCAAAAATGTTAAAGTTCAAATTATAAGTTTATAAAAGTGTCAGGTACGTATCACTAGCTAAATAGTTATTCGTTTGTATTAAGAGCATTTATTCAAATATGCGCAAGTCAAAATCTACGCGATAGCTCTGGAACGGCGTAATATTGACGCACACTACAATGTTATCAGTTATCACTGTGTGCGTGACTGCGCACTGTGGGGCGAGCGGAAGTAGTACCTAGCACAAATCGACACCTCGGGGCTCAAAGGGCGTATAGCACATTTTGGTCAAATAGAGTTAGTTACACCATTTTATTCAGTTTTTCATTCTCTATCGAACTACATATTCAAAGTAGCGAAATTCTCGAAAAAATGTTCTTTACTACCCCAAATTTTGGGGCTTTTCGTGCAAATTTAACGTGAATTATGGCTGTAAATCACAAATTATTCAAGATTATCTATCGTTAAGGTTGTATAAATTGAGTATACTTAAAGGTTAAGGATCTAAAGCACATAATGTTTAAAAATTGTTCTTTACAACCTTACTAGATTTCAAACGAAAACCATATTGTCCTTTACTACCTAACTACATCTTTAGAGAAACTAGAATTGTGCTTTAATACCTAGCAAATATGAAGATTTGTCTTATACGCCTTCTATCTAGAAACTAAATTGACCTTTACCACTAGTAACAGTAAACAGATAATAGAATAAATACAACGCAACCAACATTATTATTCTTTCTCACTTATACAATTTCCGAAAAGGACGAATCCAGACGACCGATGGCCTAGACACTAGCGCTAGACAGAGACAGAGCTATGTGGAAAGTTCTTTGATTGTCTTCATCGCGAGTTTATCTGTTCCCGCCCGCGCCCCTGTGCTTACCGACTCCACTACTCCTGAGTCCTGATATACGACACGTTTAGTTGTAAACAAAACAGCGAAGTGTTAACGGCGTTTTGTCTTAGGTTGTTTTAAAATTAATTGAATGTTAAAGAAGATAATTAAGTTACGTTAATCGCGATGGAAAATTGTAACGAAGAGAATAGCCTAAATTCGTTGATGAAGCGTCGAAATCAACTAGCTGCATTGGCTAATTATCATCGAAAAATGTTAAGGTAACTGCGTATTTTTGTACTGTCCTCGGAGTACTGTGCTATACGACCCTCTATAAATTTCCTCTAGTCTCAGTAGTTCAGTCGTTTTGTCGGGTTCGGTCGTACTAATTGTTTTACATACTGTTCTTTTTATATTTTTAAACCTCTTTTGTATTTTGGTATAATACCAAAATAAAAAAGAGATTTAAAAATAAGCTGACAAAATTAAACGTTTACCAAGTGGCATAAGTGTTTACTTTCCAGCATTTTTGCTACAAAATACCGGTCCCGAACAACCGAACTATACCACCTACCCAACTTTCTCACGCAAAGTAGAGTGCGACTCTCTAACTTATGGTTTTGGCAATAAAGGTTAAATTTAAGTGACTTTTGTTTTGGCGCGCTTATTAGAATAGTTGTTCGACTTTCTGTAACACATAATTGCATAGTGTAGGTGTTGTCTGTGTAAGTACTGTGCTATACGACCCACTAAAAATATTTTATTTTGCCTTTACCACCTACATATAATAATTCTGATATAAGTATTCGATACATTCATAGGTCTTTCTTTCGTCTTTACATTGTATTATACCTTGTATAGATTCCTAGTGAATTCTCTTTCAGGGCGAGAAATTCCTGAGAACTCTGGCAAAAAATGTTTTCTTGACTAATCACTATACTGCGGAGATACTTCAGAAAGGTCCTGTAGAAATTACGGCGATTCTTTCACTCATCATTGCATCCAACTTTTACTACGTGATGAACTCTGAATTGGCTAGAAACATAATAATCAGTTGTTCCATACTAATCTTCAATACCTACTGCAACAGAATAAATAGGACAGATGATTTTTTTTGGTATTTCAGGGTTCGTCCCATAATAAAATAATATGTATGTATTGAGTAAAACCACTCCCTGAATTTCTACAGGACCTTTCGGTAGCACCCAGAACCTCTGTGGAGTAAACGGATGTTGTTTTTAAAATATTTTCCTTTTATTGACTAATTTTAGCTTCTATGTAAATTTATGTTATTTATTGAAAGTACTCGTTTTATTTTTAGAACATGCACGCATGTACCAATTCCTGAAGTAAAACCGTTTCATCCCACAATGACTGAAAACGTTACCAGTTTTCCTGATGAAGTAGGAGGTTCTCTAGTTGAGAGCCGAAAAAGTAACGACACCGATGTAATAGAAGACAGCGAAGATGAAAACATTAGTCAAAGGGAGAATATACGTCGTTTGGTCATATCAAACTCAAGTGGCGAAGATAACATAGCTACTTCGACGATTACCTTTCCTCGCTCACATAATTATTTTGGAAATGAGCATCAAACTAGTCCACTAAAAACAGATAACGGTATTAGTAACCCAAACAAAAAGATCCACATACTATCAGATGTTGTTATAAAAGATTCGAGAAATGCTGAAGTATCAACCATTTCTGAAACCCGTAAGTACAACACGGTCGCTACCACTGACGTGGCCGCATCTTGTACAGCAGCTGCACCATCTGATGCCGAAGAAATCTGTAAAGAAAATAGGGATGTTACTACTTACGGACCTCTTCAGCAGTCTCCAAACTCACCAGCAGCAGAACCATTTGGTGTCAAAGATTCTGTTTCTGGAATCTGTAAAGAAAACTTGAATGCTACTACTTACGGATCTCTTCAGCAGTCTCCAAACTCACAGCCAGCAGAACCATTTGAATCCAAAGCTTCTGTTTCTGGAATCTGTACAGAAAACTGGGATGCTACTACTTACGGATCTCTTCAGCAGTGTCCAAACTTACCAGTGGCAGAACCATTTGGTACCGAAGCTTCTGTTTCTGGAATCTGTAAAGAAAACTCAGATGCTTTTACTTACGGATATCAACTACAGTCTTCATGCAAAGAAGCACCAGTACCATCTGATGCTAAAAGAGCTATCGAGTTTAAAACCGGCAAACAAAACTCAAATTCTGGTTTCAAAAATATTAGTCTATTTGAAGATCATACGGTTGAAACTACAATGGATGTTATTATCTGCACTGAAATTCACAGAACTACTTTGGATGGAGCGCTTAATCATGCTGAAATCGATAAAAGGACAAAATCAGGAAAAAGAAAGAGGAACAAAACAGTGAAGAAATCTTTTATAAACTTTTTGTCCGACGAAGAAAAACTAGACTTCTCGTCGGGTAGTTCTGACAATTGGTCATGCAAGGAATCAGACTCAAGTAGTGGTGAAGAACACGTTACCAATAAGATGAAGAAGAAGAGAGTTAAGAAACGTGCCTGTGTAATATTTGGGAAAAATGAACAAATAAGAAAAAAAGAGAAGTCAATTAATAAACGTAAAACTACTAAGACCTTAAAAGATGCAGGAAAAAATTATGAAAACAAGAGTGGAAAACTTGTTCCGGAAAAAAAATGAAACCTAATCCATGTATTCCTGGCAAGTGTGCCAGAGGGTGTTTTAACATCTCTGAAGAAAGGCGTACTTCTTTGCATCAATATTTCTGGAATTTAGACACGCAACGTAGACGGGATTGGATAGTACGTTGTTCTCAATTAGTTCCCATAAAAAGGAGAAAAAAGGAAAGTTCATCGAATCGAAGAAACGCAACGTACGAGTATTTAATTAACCATGGCGAAGGCTACAAACAAGTGTGTCAGAAGTTTTTGCTCGATACCTTAGACATTACTCAAAAATATATGTCGTACACCATATCACATGCTACAGAAGGTATGGCCCAAAAAGATAACAGAACACCAAATGCTCCACCAAAATATACAGAAGCAGCAAAAGGTTACGTGAGGAGCTTCATTGAAAAACTTCCTGCAGTGCCGTCGCACTATAACCGAAAAAGGACTAACAGAACGTATCTACCACAAGAACTGAAGAACGTAACAAACTTATATCGTATTTATTTAAGAGATTGCAGTGAAACCGGCCAAGAAAATGTTAGTGAGACTGTATTCGGAAGTATTTTTAGGAAATACAATATCAGCTTCCATATCCCAAAAAAAGATAAATGCATAACATGTATCAACGCTGAAAACAACAAAGAAACCATGACTGATATTGATAAAGAGTCGATGAATGCACATATTGAAGAAAAAGATGCTACAAAACTGAGATTCAAGATCCATCAAAATCTAAGGACATTAAATAATGAAACAATAGTTTCTAGTTTTGACTTACAGAAAGTTTTAAACACACCGCATGGGGAAAGTATGCTGCTATATTATTCTCGTAAATATGCAGTTTACAACTTAACATTTTATGAAAGTGGTACACAGGACGTTTATTGTTACACATGGGGAGAGTGTGATGGCAAACGTGGGAGCAATGAAATAGCTACTTGCCTGTTGAAGTATCTAGATGTGATGGACAGAAAAGGCACAAAGCACCTAATACTGTACTGCGACTCATGTAGCGGCCAAAATAAAAACAAAATAGTGCTGGCTGCTGTGAATAATTTTATCAAGACGGCCACTAATTTGGAAGTCATACAACTTAATTACCTGCTGCCAGGGCACACTTATATGCCTGTCGATGCAGTACATGCAGTGATAGAAAGAGAGGTTAAAAATCTAATAGTTTATGCTCCTTCGCAATGGGCGACCTACTTTGAATCCGCCCGTAAAAGACCACGGCAATACAAAGTTCACTCACTGGATCACACAGATTTTCTTAACTTAGATGACTTAGCTGCAAAGACATTCAAATCAGCAACATTAAAAAAACTAAAATGCAAACAAGTAAGAATCGCCACATTTAAAAAGAAACATCCAAACCAAATGTTTGTTAAATACTCGATGAAACAAGAATCAGTCTCTCATACAGTAATATTATGTGAAAACATATCAAGGAAGGGAAAGGAAAGAAAAGGGAAAAGACAGTTAAAAGGGAAAAAAGACAAGCAAATAAAAATTAATGAGGAAGCAAGTAGTATGAAATACCGAGACCTAATACGTCTTTGTGATACCGGAGCCATTCCAAAAAGATTTCACGAAGAATATCATAAACTTCCGCACGACTCAAACGTGCGTGAGACTTTAAATGAAACCGACGATGAAGAAGAAGACGATGAAAAGGAAGATTGAGTATCATTGAGTAAAATTTTTGGTAAAATCTATTGTTTCACTTCTGAATAATAAATATAGTAATTTTCTATTACTGTTTTATTTTATAAGTATTGGACAAAATAAAGTTACAATTTCAAATCAATAAAGTAATACTACATAATGCGAAGATCACTCACTACATAATTTATACCAAGTAAATAAAGTTGCATACTGAAATGCAGCAATCTATACAGACACGCATACATTCACACATTAGTCTTGGCCACTACGTGTGCAAACGACAACACTCAGATTTAAATATTCACACATAAACGGGACTCAGTTTTGTCTTAGTTTTCATCATGCGTACAGCAAAGGAGTGTAATATTAAGTTGCTACCATCTGAGTTTCCATCCGATTACAATGTGGCTGTCTTCAAGGTAAGAGTGGCTTTTGTTAAGTCAGTGCGCTTCACCATCTTAGGCTACATCACCACTCACCATCAGGTGGGATTATAGTTAAGCGCTGGCTTAGAATAATATATATATATATATATATATATATATATATATATATATATAGACACTCACGCCTGTCACCCAGAGCGGTAGGCATAGACTGTGGACTTCCATTTGGCACGATCCTGACACAAATCTCTCGCTTCTTCCATATCCATATACCTACGCATACACGCTCGTCGGTTAAAGGTTCTCTTGATTTGGCCCGTTTTCAATACATCGCTAATTTGGTCGATAAACTTTCGCCTAGGGCGTCCCTTCCCGACTCTGCCGTTCTCCTCTGCAACATAAATTTGCTTTATCACTCTTTCCTGATTCATTCTTTCCACATGACCAAGCCACCGAAGCATTCCTTTCTTAATCCTGGTCACAACATCATTTTGCAAACCACACTCTTCTCTTATCAAACAATTGCTCACCTCTGTCATTCAGATTCATCCATAACATACTCCTTAATGACCGCATTTCTACAGCATTTATTCTACTCTCGTGCTTCTTTTGCCACACCCAACTTTCACTGCCATACATTTAAGTAGGGACTAACACAGCATTGTGAATATATATATATATATATATATATATATATATATATATATATATATATATATATATATATATATATACATAATGCATAGCGGAGTTCTGATGACTTTTGTTGTTCGTCTATGATTTTTATACCCTAATAAATTGTCTTATACTACTATAAAATAAAACGCAAGTGGCCATCACCCTAATTATAATTTCTATTTTGAGCGATAGGTTAGACTTACGCCCTAAAATTCCCACACAAACAAGTTTTTAAGGGGTGTAAAGAACATTTTCAACATCTTTTTTGTTTTTGGTCGTATAAGAATAGCTATTTCTATAAAGACTAGGCAGAGGCATTTTTTTTAGATATTACATGAAAGTACAACTAATTCTAAGAACTTTTGCCATAGATTACATTTAGATAGCACTTCAAATAAAAAATATATCGGCGAAAATTTTTATTTTTTTTAGATTTTTCGTTCTCCTGAAAAGTCGCGTTTTGTGTTATACGCCCTTTGAGCCCCGAGGTATCGAAATCACTTTGATACTATTGGAAATAAAACAATAAAATCATCTCCACATAATGGCTTATGAGGTCGGTACTAAGACATAGCCAAGACATATAATTAATATCGGATCTAGCCCCGACAAGCTATTATGTATAAATTATTCTATTTTTATAGTAAATTGAAGTTGGTTTTTCTTTTTTCCTCTATTGAGTAGACTAAGGAATGTCACAACGTCAAGGTTGCAACTAGAAAGGGGTATAGTACCTACAGCCATCAACTACTATCTTTACGTAGTAGAGTAATGCCGCAGCTATATTAGTAGTATAGCTGCATGAATGGATCGGCTCGACCAAAAGAACTACGCTCTCACATAATACAAGCGTAAAATAGCAGGTTCATGCTGCTGTGTTTCCAATGGTGAGTATACTAGAGTGTAGAACTAGAGACGTTGACGTGAATTTTTAACTGGAAACGAGGCATTCCATCCTAGTCATCACGGATGATAATGCATCTGCATTTTAATTCTTAGTCAAGGATAGGTGTAGATGTCTATGGGTCACAGCAACCACTTACCATTAGGTGAGTTGTGCGCTCGTTTGTCACCCTAGCGTATAAAAAAGCCTGCATCTCTTACCAGGGTGTCACTTAATCTAATGAATATCGCCCTACACTTTGCTTACCAGTACGAGGCTGCCACTCGATAACATTTTTCCCTATCGGTAGTCAGTTCTTCGAGCTATATGGCTAACCGATTGCCATTTCAGTTTACTTATTGCTGACAAAAGTAGATCGGTACATGATTACGTATTCATTTATGTCAATGAAGTAGCAATGCGGTAGATTATCGAGGCATTATTGGAAAGAAGAGTCAGCACCCCGCCTTATCTTTTTAAATGATACCGCAAAAATATTTAAAAAATCTCCAAATTAACTCTTATTGTATGTATACACTTTTATTTAAAAAAGTAGGTAGAAATAAGTTTAAAAAAATATATTATATTGTTTTATTAGTTTTTCAATGTTAATTTTTTTACAGATTTTATGTTTCTCAGAAACTTACAAAAAATATTCAGGTAAAGGGGTGACTGTGGGCTATGTCAGTTATTCTGGTTCTACTGAGGATATCCTCATTACCAAGTCTATCACATAGAGAAAATCCAAGCATAATATCTAGCTGAGCAACCTTGAGCTTCCTCATTAGGCCATTAGTGAAAGACCACGTCTTAGATCCTAATGTCAACACTGGCAACACGCACTGGTTGTACTCTCTCGTTCAAAACAAGGCACGTGTCAGTAAAATGTGACATAATCTTCCAAACACTGTTCAGCCGAGTCGAATTCGTCGATTGACCTCTCGGTTGTGGTCGGACTTCCCTAGTCAGACTATTTGTTCTAGGTATACATAATCATCGACAACTCCGAGCGTGGTGTTCCCAAGAACTACCGGCATATGTGTAACAAGGACGTAAGAAATTAAATTAAGCGAGTGGTAAAATAAAAATGAACTATTGGTATATCCAAATGTGCATGCCTTAAGCGCTCATGTTATAAATCAATTTTTTAAAGTTTTTTAAATACACACAAGTTTTCACAAATAACCCTTTTTACTATTACCTCTTGTTTTCCGATAACTTTATGTCAAACTTCAATAACATAAGTTCGGAAAATCCAGAAGTGCACGACTCATATGATCGTGAAAAAATGTAGAAAAAAATCTCAATCAACGATAGAAAATATTTTTTAAGTTAACTATGTTATTATTATTGAGATTCAAAATTTTTAATTGAAAAAAGTTTTAACAAAAATATTTTTAGACGATCCGAAATCATCTTGAATATTACTTTAATTTTTAGATATTTGTACTCAGGCATGACGGCATTGACGGCTCCCTGGCGCAGTAGCTTAGCAACGAGTTATAGCGCTGAGGGCAGCGGATTCGAATCCCGCACGGAATGAGTATTTATATGGCTTATAAGTAACTTTTTCTGGTCTGGATGTTTGTCATTGTTCAATTTATATACACACATCTAAGATCATACGATCTGCCTCCACGATCTAGGAGAAAATCTTAATTCTTTTTTTACATTATCTAATTTTTTTTTATAAGAAGGCGTCATCGTAAAAACTAGTATTTTTTACTTGACTCGTTAATAATTTCTTTTCTAATTGTTTTTATTTTTCATTTTCAATAAGTTTTCGTCTGGTCATATCTAACCAGCATTTTAATTTAGCATTTACTCAGGTCACTTCACAAAGTCCAAGATGCATATTTATATATAAATCCTACGTACTTTTAGCGAAACAATATATTGTAATGAAAATCTTTGATTATAAAAATAATAATAATATCTTACCTCGGTCAAGTATGTATCAAATTTGGTTTTTGGAATATTTTGTATTTCTACAGCGATCGATATTTTTCATCACGCGCCACTGTTATCAAACGATACAGTAACCCACTCACTACGGCGGCCGAGCCCGCAGTGAGTCAAAGTGGATTTGTATTTAGTAAAATATTTTATTACAAGGCTGCTGGAACATCCAAAATTTCGACATTTCTCAGCGAAGAAAATTAATTACAACTAAACAAAACTAAACCGACACTATTCCGATGATATCCCGGACGTCAGTCTAAGCGAGATTAGAATGGCTCTCCAGCACCTTAAAAACGGCAGGGCCCCAGGCGAGGATGGAATTACAGCGGAGCTTCTGAAAGCGGGTGGAACACCGGTACTTGAAGTCCTTCAGAGGCTCTTCAATTCCGTCCTCCATGGTGGCACTACTCCACAGGCGTGGAGCAGAAGTGCGGTGGTCTTGTTCTTTAAGAAAGGCGACACCGCTCTCTTGAAGAACTACAGACCGATTTCCCTTCTGAGCCGCGTCTACGTGCTGTTTTCGAGAGTCATTACGAATCGTCTCGCACGCAGACTCGACGACTTCCAGCCTCCCGAACAAGCCGGTTTCCGAAAAGGCTTCAGTACCATAGACCACATACATACCCTGCGGCAGATTGTACAGAAGACTGAAGAGTACAATTTGCCACTTTGCCTGGCGTATGTGGACTATGAGAAAGCCTTTGATTCCGTCGAAATTTGGGCGGTGCTGCAGTCCCTTCAGCGGTGTCAAGTTGACTGTCGGTATATCGAAGTGCTGAAGTGTTTGTACAGTAGGGCTACGATGGCTATCCGAGTACAGAACCAGAGCTCGAAACCTATCCAACTGCAGAGAGGTGTAAGACAGGGTGACGTTATATCCCCGAAACTCTTCACCGCTGCTTTGGAAGACGTTTTCAAGCTACTGGACTGGAAAGGATACGGTATTAACATCAATGGCGAGTACATCACTCACCTTCGATTTGCCGACGATATAGTCCTTATGGAAGAATCGATGGAGGACCTTAGCACTATGCTCAATGACCTCAATAGTGTCTCCCAACGGATAGGTCTTAAGATGAACATGGACAAAACAAAGATCATGTTTAATATTCATGTCACACCTATGCCGGTAGTTGTTGGGAGCACTATGCTCGAAGTTGTTGACGAGTACGTTTACCTGGGACAAATAGTCCGACTAGGTAAGTCCAACTTCGACCGAGAGGTCAATCGACGGATTCAACTCGGCTGGGCAGCGTTCGGGAAATTACGACATATCTTCTCGTCAGGTATACCTCAATCTCTAAAAACTAGATTGTACAACCAGTGCGTGTTGCCAGTGATGACTTACGGATCTGAGACGTGGTCCTTCACTGCTGGCCGTATGAGGACGCTCAAGGTCGCTCAGCGAGCTATGGAGAGGGCTATGCTCGGAGTTTCTCTGCGTGATAGACTCAGAAGTGAGGATATCCGCAGTAAAACCAGAGTGACCGACATAGCCCAACGGATTAGTAAGCTGAAGTGGCAATGGGCCGGCCATATAGCTCGAAGAACCGATAACCGATGGGGAAGAAAGGTTCTCGAGTGGCAGCCTCGTACCGGTAGGCGTAGTGTAGGGCGACCCCCCACTAGATGGAGTGACGACCTGGTAAGATATGCAGGAAGTCGATGGATGCAGGTGGCTCAGGACCGTGCTTTGTGGCATTACTTGGGGGAGGCCTACGTTCAGCAGTGGACTTGTGAAGGGCTGTAATGATGATGATGATGATGATGAAACAAAACAAAATTAAACGACCATTTACATTCCATGGCTTCCCACACGATAGAAGAAGAGATTAAAAAATAGATTGAGTTGAAAAATTGATATTTTCAAAAGTTATCGTGTTTACCTCGCCATGCGGACTTGATAAGACGACACCATAAGCTTTTAAACCACTTTTTATTGTAAATTTTAAATTTAATTAAATTTCGATTAAAAAAATGTATAATAAGTTCTACAATCATTTATATTTCTGACAATGTGCTTTTTATATCATTTATATGTTCAATGTGATTTTTAGATACGATTTCATGCGACAAAACGTTGGATTCTTGGTTTTAAGGCGCTATTAGAACATACCTACGCGCTTTGCGCTTAGGGCACATAAATAGAACATCATCAATGTAGTCAAAGTCAATTAAATACGCATTATGAAGGATAACTCAAAAACTATTGGTGAGATCTTGATCAAATTAATATGAGACCACATGAGAAGCACCAGATTTCAAATAAAAGGAAATTGTCAAAATCGGTTCACCTAAAAAAAGGTCTGAGGTAACATCATACATAAAAAATACAGTCGAATTGAGAACCTCCTCCTTTTTTTGAAGTTCGTTGAGAATTATTAATAAATGATTATTAATTACTCTTAACACAATTTTAAGTGTAATTGATAATCGTAAGTAGATGAGACATTCTAGATCTGTTACATATCGTTAGCTGTTCCGCCTAAATATCCCTGTTGTCACATTTTTAAAACATTTTATATTCCTTTCGTGAAAACTCATCTCGTGAATCTCTTCCCGTGAGTATATAAGGCAAATATAACGAATTGTCTAAAACCTTACCTAGCACCGCCACTTTTCACGACTCTTATATTGCTTTCAACACCAAACTTACCTACTAATCGTTTATCGTCGAGTTCCTAACCAAAACGATATTTTGAATAGAATTCATTTTATATTTTAATTAAAAATGTGCACACTCTTGAAGAAAGTATAATGTGAATCACGCTCTACCTCACTAATTGAATCTGGTTTTTTTTCAGTAGATTTTTTCTTATTTAGGTACATAATTTACTTGAATATTTTCCTTTTGTATGGTATTTATTGGATGTTATTTCTACTCTAAATTAATCCAAAATTCACTTGCAAGACTCAATTTGTGAATATTATGTACACTTGATATAGATATAAATATCAGAGAGTATAAAAATATATATGTTTTTGTGAAAACATCACATATGTGTATTGTAAGTGTTCTTGTTCAATAATTTAATATGAGGTTTCCTTTCGTTCTTTTTTCATATCCCCCAAAAATTCAATTCAATATAAGAATGATTTGCCAAAGCCATCGCAATATAAAACCTTTAGCTAAGTACTTGTTAACAAACTATGCACTTATTATTGAATTTCTTTAGTTTCCTAATTCAACTCAAAATCGACTACAAATAAAACCTTAATGATTACTTATTGAATGGTCCTAAACAACCTTATATAGAGATATGCCCATATGGGATCTGTTATAATGCTTTTCTAAGATCATGTGAAAGTTGTGAGAAGATCAAATGTTTGAAGGAACTAAAAAAAATTCAGTTGTTACGCGCTATACAAAAACTAAAAACTGAAGATATCCGCAGTAAAATGAGAATAATCGACATATTCCAATGGATTAGCAAGTTGAATTAGTAATGGGACGGTTATATATATAAGAACCGACAGCAGTTGGAAATGATAGATTCTCGAGTGACAGCCTCGTAGTGAAAAGCGAAGGTAGCGTAGTGCGGCCACTAAGTCGGCGGTCAATGTGACGTGGATACAATGAAGTGGCAACCTGGTAAGAGAGGTCAATGAATGAAGGTGACTTACAACCGTGCTTTGTCGCATACTTATGGTGGTCTATATTCAGCTGTGGACTTGTAAATAGCTGTAATGACGATGATGATACACATACGTACGAATAATAACTACGTGTACACTAATTCTACCTTTTTCTTTTTCAAACATAATTTTCGCTATAATTTTCTGCTGTACCGTGGAGACAGTTTACATACATTTGCACGAGGATAAACATGCAGTCCTGAAACAATTATCTATAGACATACAAATATGTGTTTCGTGCGAGATTCGAATACGCGGTCCTCAGCGCAATTAATCACACCACTGCGCAACGGAATCCTCACAAAAACAATTATGGATATATCAAGTATCCCTACATCAAACATATGCTTTTTTTAGAGTAGGCAAGAGTCGACCAGAAGAGTATTGGCCGTATTCACTGATACTCGAATATATACAATTTCTCAGACATAGTTTCCTTGCGATGGTTTTTTTCATCGCTAAACGCGTGAAGTAGTTAGGGATAGGTATTTTTCTTTCAGTACGACTACAATCTAAGTGTCGTCAAGGCAAGAGTGAAAAGACTTTTGTCACGACGGTTGAGGTTTTAGTCAAGCGAGTCTTATAATAAATAAAAAAAATAAGCAATTTCAGTGCTTTGTCGGGGAGTAAGGTTGCTCGTGTACTATAAGGTTAAATGTGAGCGCCTAGCTCCCGTGCTACTACGGCCTTATATATACTTATATCTAAAATAGCACAATTCATTTCTATTTTTTGGAAAACTTCTTAGTATAATAAAGAAAAAGTTGTAAACGAACAAAATTACTTTTCCTCACATTGCATATTCATAGCTTCAAAATAACGGAACCGAGAATGCCCCGTGGGGAAATATCGGATTGCTTCCAAAACTGAGAGAATTCCGAGTTGTTCGAATACTCGAGTAAATAAGAAGAGTTGAAATATAAAATTGGATTTCGGAGGGAAAAGCAAAATAAAGTTCAACGCTACAAAAACGGAAGTAAAGTAGCGAACATACTATACGCTTTATTTTCCATAAAGTAATTTTTCAAATAGATTTATGATTACATTGAATTAAATTAAAAACCTAAAACATATGTTCACAATTCTTAAGAGCACTACAATTTAGCTACGGTTAAGATGGCCTGCCAACATCCAAAAGAGTTTCAATGCGTGGTCCGAAAACGTCCCCAAAAAGATAATATGAAATGTCTTTATACTACTACTGTTGTTTCCGGGACACTTGAGATTTTGAGTGAGATTGAGAGGTTCTACGGGCAGCTGTACACATCATCGTTGGAGCCACACGCAAGTGTGAGTAACGATCCCAGAGCAAGTCTTATTCGACACTATTCCGATGATATCTCGGACGTCAGT
Source organism: Parnassius smintheus behrii (assembly GCA_036936625.1). Taxonomy (NCBI): domain Eukaryota; kingdom Metazoa; phylum Arthropoda; class Insecta; order Lepidoptera; family Papilionidae; genus Parnassius; species Parnassius smintheus. The sequence continues at coordinate 19,232,047 of JAUPFT010000022.1, forward strand.
CTGAGCGAGATTAGAATGGCTCTCCAGCACCTTAAAAACGACGGGATATGGGTAAATCAGGAATGTCTAGAACAGGTAAATGAAATTGTATACTTGGGGAGTGCTTTCAGCCGGGATGGAAGATGTGATTTGGATGTGGATAGGCGTGTCGCTGCCGGAAACAAAGTCAATGGTGCCCTGAATGCATTAGTAAAAAGGCAAGGCGTGGTGAAGAGTGCACGCCTTGCAATACATAACGCAGTGTTGGTACCGACTTTGTTATATGGCAGCGAAACCTGGGTATGCCAGAAGAAGCATAAAAGCAAGTTGAATGCAGTGGAGATGCGATCTCTTCGTAAAATGTGTGGCGTTACCATAGCCGACCGAAAGCGAAACGAAGAGATTCGCAATATGGCAGGATTGAAAGATGACCTTATCACATAAATTGATAGGGGCGTACTCCAATGGTTTGGGCACGTTGAACGAATGAGTGAAGACCGAATGGTGAAGAAAATATATAGAGCGAAAGTTAATATTAAAAGGTGTCGAGGTAGACCGAGACTAACTTTCGAAGACCATGTGAGCAAATTGCTCGAAGAGGGGAGGGTCAAGAGTACTCGGATACCTAGACGTGCATGTATGAAGAAGTTAATGAACCTGAAAGAAGCGAAAGAGGTATGTAAGGATCGTGACACTTGGCGATCTGTTCTCTCTGGCTACCCCGTTAGGGATTGTGCGTGAAGATAAGTAAGTAAGTAAGTAAGTAAGTGTTACGAATCGTCTCGCACGCAGACTCGACGACTTCCAGCCTCCGGAACAAGCCGGTTTCCGAAAAGGCTTCAGTACCATAGACCACATACATACCCTGCGGCAGATTGTACAGAAAACCGAAGAGTACAATCTGCCACTTTGCCTGGCGTATGTGGACTATGAGAAAGCCTTTGATTCCGTCGAAATTTGGGCGGTGCTACAGTCCCTTCAGCGGTGCCAAATTGACTATCGGTATATCAAAGTGCTGAAGTGTTTGTACAGTAGGGCTACGATGGCCATCCGAGTACAGAACCAGAGTTCGAAACCTATCCAACTGCAGAGAGGTGTAAGACAGGGTGACGTTTATCCCCGAAACTCTTCACCGCTGCGATGCAAGACGTTTTCAAGCTACTGGACTGGAAAGGATACGGTATTAACATTAATAGCGAGTACATCACTCACGTTCGATTTGCCGACGATATAGTCCTTATGGAAGAATCGCTGGAGGACCTTAGCACTATGCTCAATGACCTCAATGGTGTCTCCCAACGGATAGGTCTTAAGATGAACATGGACAAAACAAAGATCATGTTTAATGTCCATGTCACACCTATGCCGGTAGTTGTTGGGAGCATTATGCTCGAAGTTGTTGACGAGTACGTTTACCTGGGACAAATAGTCCGACCAGGTAAGTCCAACTTTGACCGAGAGGTCAATCGACGGATTCAACTCGGCTGGGCAGCGTTCGGGAAATTACGACACATCTTCTCCTCAGGTATACCTCAATCTCTGAAAACTAAAGTGACAACCAGTGCGTGTTGCCAGTGATGACTTACGGATCTGAGACGTGGTCCTTCTTTGCTGGCCGTATGAGGACGCTCAAGGTCGCTCAGCGAGCTATGGAGAGGGCTATGCTCGGAATTTCTCTGCGTGATAGACTCGGAAATGAGAATATCCGCAGTAAAACCTGAGTGACCGACATAGCCTAACGGATTACTAAGCTGTAGTGGCTATGGGCCGGCCATATAGCTCGAAGAACCGATAGCCGATGGGGAAGAAAGGTTCTCGAGTGGCAGCCTCGTACCGGTAGGCGTAGTGTAGGGCGACCCCCCACTAGATGGAGTGACGACCTGGTAAGACGTGCAGGAAGTCGATGGATGCAGGTGGCTCAGGACCGTGCTTTGTGGCATTACTTGAGGGAGGCCTATGTACAGCAGTGGACTTGTGAAGAGCTGTAATGATAATGATGATGATAACTACTACTGTCTAATGCAGGCATTTCACCCATATGTGCTAAGGTTTTTTTTACTTAGCATAGGTAATGTTGGCATGCCGCACACATTGATTAATGAATGTTGTGAATTTATCAATTAGATTTTCATTACATTAATACGTGAAGGGAAAACTTTGCACGCCTTTTTAAGCATATTGCATGAACGGAGGATTGTGAGATTTGAAAAGAATGTCCATATAATGTGCACATAGTTAAAATTTATATATGTAACAAAAACATATACAAATATATAAAATAAAATAAAACATTCATTGATTACGTTCATATTCCTAATGTCAAATACATAGTTAGTCAGTGGCACAAAACACAATTACTCTCAGTGATAATTTTTACCAAACAGTCGCTTATTATTATTAATTATCACCAAAAAAATTAAAATATTGCCAGCAAACAATTACTGACAAATGAGAGTGAATTTTGTGTTATTTCAAATGTTCTTTTTTCAATAGTCTGTGAAGTGTATATGTATTTAATATTTTGTATATTACAAATTTTAATTCTATCTATTAATGTACAGTTGAAGTAAAAAACAGCAATCACTGGTATTATTTAATCTTCCTCCAGCCGTTGCTCCCTGTCATACTACTTTTACGAGTTTTTCGTGTATGAGTTCGCTATATAATATTAAATTATATTTTTACTCAATGGAAATAAAATAAATAATAGTTATTGAAAATCATTTTTAACTTCAATTTACCACTAATAATAAATATCACTGACTTCGATTTTATTTTTAAAGAACACTTTACATTGATAATTAACTACACAAATCGTTTTAGAAATAGAATGCAATCTCATTAGAAACTACATCTGTTATACAAATATTTAAGATCGGTGGTGCTAACAACAGTAACTTTCGGTTTATACAAAGCTACTCTGTGACAGTAATTCCGTAGATGATTACATAGCATGCAGTGTAGAGGTACGGAGAACAGTTTCTGTATTAAATATTGTCCTTAAGAAAATGTTAAATAAGGGTGGCGCCACTGTAGCTAGGGGGTAAATTTTTAAGAACTTTTTATAACTTTTTGTTGCACATGCTTTCACCGTATTTTTTATTAATATTAGTAATTTAATTATTGTTATCAAAATTTTTATTTTCAATATTACTCAACGTGTTTTACGGCGACTTTTTATAGGTTATGGATTTTAAATTATTTTAGACAACGTGTGTAGTTGAAGTTTTAAATTTGCAGTTTCATCAACTAATCTATTCACCACAAATATTAAATTCCTCAACTCCACTCCGTCAGCAACTGCTAAGTTCATTTCATCCCCTCTAGCTACTTCAGCGCTATTGTGGAGAGTTTTTGAACTGTTATTTACTACTTACAGATGTACACTTTTTCAACTATTCTCCTATGTGAGATGGTTCTCCTTACTTCTACAATCCATGTTACGTAGGTATCTACTTCTGTTAATGGCGTACCCTGCTACGCCATTAACAGAAGTGGATATCGACAGATTGTTATGAGCGACATTTTGATAAAGAAGAATCACGCACCACAACTTTCTAAATGTTACCATTACAATAATAAAAAAATCTCAAAGTTAGAACTGTTTTATAAATAAAAAATACATTGCCTACTATATCATCTTATCTATTATTAATTAAAATTTAAGACTTTTACAGATTTTATATAATATTTTCGGATATTTACGAAAAGCGACCCCTGGTAGCGTCAACCTTTACTATGCCATTAACTGCTCTGTTCTTGGGCTTAAATCAAATGAGACCAAGTATAACTAGAGGCTGTGACATATTTCATAGTCTTTGCCTTTTGCAGCATGTAAACGGGGATTTAGATAGATACTACTTAATTATTTTCATAATGCGGTTATAATTATCCTGTAAATAATAAGTTATTTTGATTGCTTGCCTCGAGAACAAGGTGCCCGGCTAATATAAAAAAAAATTATATTTACGAAAAAATAAATGAATGAATGAAGTGTACTTTAGTTTGAAGCAACCACCAGGGAATCACATTGCATAGGATATATAAAAAATGATAAGGGTGTACGCAACGATATTTGTACATAAAGATAGCTATACGTTACTAGCGCGCTAAAACTTAAACGTTGAAAAGTGGTCAATTATTCACACCGACCCATGGCTAACAAATATGACGCCATGATTACATAAAATTAAAGAAAAGGACAACAATAGACATTCCAGAACCTTCAGAACCGATGCAATAAGAATACGAAGAGCAAGAAAGAACTTAGTGAAATGTATTTGTTGGTAAACTATTAACTAATCTGTGGTACTTGCGCAGCCGCTGGGACGGGTGAGTTGTGGGCACATAACGTATCAATATCTAGTTAGTTTGTGATCTATAAAAATATCATTAGGTGTACGTAATAAGACATATAAATATAGTGTAATCATAATATATATACTTTTAAAGAACATAAATATAAAAATACATATACAAGAACATAAATTAGTAAACAATAAGCAATTGATTAAGAATATATTATATATAAGTAAATGATAAGAATTAATAAGACATCGGGACGTCAGTCACCTCAATCCCCCGTGACCATGGGTGCTGGAAAGCACCCGAAACGTCGGGTAATAAAATTAATATAAATAAAACGCGATAAAATCCGTAAAAGTAGTTTTAATCAATGTATAGTGTTCGCGTAAATATAAGAAATCATTAACAATAAGCAAAATAAAAGTCATGACGCATGGAAAAATAGGTAATAATTTAATAAACAAATGATGATAGTTGAAGAAGACATAAAGAGATAAAGAGCGAGTATTTTGGGAAGAGAGAAGTGCACGTTTACAAGTTTTTTGAATTTTTCCAAGGATTGCGCACGACTAACATGAAGTGACAAGAAGTTCCAGAACCGAACAGTTTCAATAGAAGAGGATTTAACGTAAAAGGAAGTATAATGTGCAGATTACAGATCCATTATTATTAATACCTACCATTTTCTGCAGTATGAGCAACTTCTTATTGTACCGCCATTGCATACGTACGGCCGCTGAGTTATTACCGATTTGACAGATTATTCTTAAATTAATCGATATAACCTTGCACGAGCGACACATTTGCCGAATAATTTAGAATACCTCTTTAATATAAAACTTTATGTCAAAATGTCAGAATCAAGTAATTTTCCAATAAACTCTGTTTCAAAACTTAAAATGGTTTGTAAATAATATGAAAACATTTATTTTTTGTTCTTTGGCGCGCTTGTACAGAGTTACATCGTGCGTCTAGTTTTCATAGTGATGTGCTTGATAGTATTCGGTCCGAATTCATTGGAATAGATATGATATTTATTTTATTTGGATATTTCTATTTTACTTATTCCTTCGAGCAACTAGACTATAATGCTACCATTTTTTTGCGTCTCCTAATTGCACTGTGTTGCCAGTATCTCTATGATTTTTAAGATTTACCAAAGACAGAAATACCGTTTTCTATGATTTAAAAATAAATACAATTAAAATGATTATGTATAATTTTTAACATTCATAATATATAAAACAACATTTAATAAATATAATTTTCTCCCTCAATTAAGCAATGTTATAGGTGTATTTTTTTAAGTAATTGGCGATACTATTCTGGCAACACCCATACCACCGCTATTTTAATCTGTTTAGTCGTCTTCCGTACTCTCGTGCGCAGACTACGTTCTCTTGTGTAACCGTTGTTTTTTGACTCGGCATTCTCCTGTTTATCGTTGCGCTTTATTGGACTAATTTTGTTTGTGTTTGGTAATTTTGTTGAAAATGCCGAAACGAGAGAAAACATTGAATAGTCAATGTCGTGAGCTTGTACTAAAGCTACAGGATTACTTTGAGCGTGAGTCACAAAATGGCGGCCCTTTGATTCCTGTCACTCAAGTGAAAGATCGGGTTTCACAAGCTCTTGGAATTGGTGCAAAAACGCTATATAATATAAATAAAGAAAAATTTGGTGCTTCTGGAAGTGAAGATAATGTTTTACGCACTCCTAAGAAAAAACGAAGACAAAAGCCCGTGACAGGTGTTGATGTTTTTGATGCAGATGCAATAAGAAACCACATATATGGTTATTATACTAGGAACGAGTTTCCAACTTGACGTTTGCTTTTGGTCTCTTTAAAAGAAGCTGGCTTGTTTAAAGGCGGTAAAACGGCGTTGTCAAAACTATTGCACGAAATTTGGTTTGAATATAAAAAAACGAATAAAAGGAAAATATTAATGGAAAGATTTGATTTAATTATTAAAAGGAGCGAGTTTTTAAGAGAAGCCAGAAAAATCGAGTCTTGGGACAACGTCGTTTTTGTTGACGAAACATGGTTAAATGCGAACCACAATGTGTCACGCTCTTGGACTGACGAAACAAAAGCATCAACCTCAAAGGTTCCAATTGGAAAAGGATCGCGACTGATAATTTGTCACGCCGGTTCTTCTGGAAGTGGTTTCTTTGAAAATGGACTGCTGGCTTTCGCGTCAAAAAGTACTTCCGATTACCACGAGGAGATGGATACAGACACTTTTACGAATTGGTTCGAAAATCAATTATTACCCAGCCTGCCAGAGCCTTCTGTCATAATAATGGACAACGCTTCATATCACTCGAAACAAGTGAATAAAGCGCCTACTCAGGCCGACACTCGTAGCATGGCTACACCAAAATGGAATTGAAACTACTGCCGAAATGCTAAAGTCTGACTTAGTAAAGTTGGTACGCGAAAATAAAACATCAAGAGTCCGTTATGAAGTAGATGAGATAGCTCTAGCACATGGACATCGGGTACTTCGAATTCCGCCTTATCACTGCCAGTACAATGCCATTGAGCTAACATGGGCACAAATCAAAGGTATTGTTTTTCATCGCATAAGTTATGAATATGAATAATTTGTATTATTATAACATCCAATATTGAGCATATAAGTAAAAAGATACATAACTAAGAAATAAATATCTCATGTCCCTTACATGTAGGTAATTGTGTAACATTTCGTTTATTTAATGTAATAAATTAACGTTATTTAATGTTTACACTACAGGTTACGCAGCTCGTAATAATACGACTCCGCCATTCAGTACTAATAAAATGATGGGTCTATTAAAAGATGCTTGCAGCAAAATAACGAAAGAAAATTGGGTCAAGGTCGTCGAAAAGACTCGAAAACTAATAACAGAAGAGTCGCGATCGAGAGAAGAGAGCGTCGCGAGTCGCGAAGAGAGAGATCGCGTTCATGATATAAGAGTGGACACCATTATAGAGAATGAAATTCTCATACAAGTGACTGATAGCGATGACAGCTCTGGCGAATCTGGTTCAAAGTCTGAATAATTGTTTTAATAAATGATAGGTAGTCATTTATTAAAACATCTTGTACTTACTCTATTCATTAAAATGTGTAACAGTGTTTACAAATTTGTTTTCTTTTGATATGTCCTCGACCAATTATCTACGCTCATCAAGCATACTCCACCTAATAAAGAACCTGTGTCTTTAACTATTATTGTTTTGATTTTATTTAATTACACACTATACTAGAATATTTAAAAACAAACTGTTCCCAAATGATATTAGGGTTACTGGTTCAGTCACTTCACTAGTATTGTCAATTCGTCATGTGTCAAATCGGTAATAACTCAGCGGCCGGAATATACGTCCCTAAATGAATCAGTTTTTCGGCCGGTTGATATTTTACTCTTTCAAAGTTAAGAGCTTTGTTGATGAATAAGTGGTAAATAAACAACCTACTTTAGGTATTCATATCACGGTATATTTTAAGTGGTATTACGTGAGCAATTTGAGCTACACTTGAAAGAAATTAAAGAGAGAAACTTATTGTATGATGACTGAAGTGTTTGGTTGTATCAACACTTATTTTCAATTAATACGTAAAATAATTAGTATTTAATAACAGTGCCAATGGGCTGTGATTTTTCGAAATAAGGTGGTTTCGACCACCATGTGAGCGTAGCCGTGGACAAAAAATAGTAATTAATAAAGCTAGGTAAATTGAACCAAATGATATTGCAGCATGATTTGTATTTTAATTGTAAGAAAAATATCGGAGTTTCAGAAGGTAAAGGAAGCGTTTATTTCCAAAATTAAGCATGGCTTTTTGCACATAATATTTAATCCTTTTGTACTAAAGTATTAAGAGTAACTCGGAATATTGAAGTCAGTCAATCTTAGGTCAAGACAAGGCAAGGTAAGGGGTTGGGTTTACAATTCGGTCGCCTGAATTTGAAGATTCTGTCACTGTGGGGGGGGGTCAAGGGTGTTTATCTGAAGCACCCCCACTCAATTTTTGCTGCCGGAGCAGCGTCGAAGTATTTTCTAATATTTTTTTAAAAATATTGGTAAATGACTAATTAATTACGTTTTTGACGTTTCATCTGTCAATGTCATATCGATATATAGTACTGAAACGATCTAGTGAATCGATATTTCACCCTAGAGAATCGAGATCGAATCTTTTTCCGTTTTATTAAGATTTGTATAATTGTTTAAAATTAGTTGAATGTACCCCAACTCTTAAAGAATGACAGTTTTTAATTCAACCATTCAATGTTATCTGTACTTTGTTGTATTTTTTGATATTGTAAATATAAACTTTTAACGCAAATCAAAAAAAGATCGATTTTTGCGAAATCGATTTTTTGTGAATCGATTCAACCAATTTCGAGTTGAATCGATTTAAAAATGTGTAAAATTAATCGCTAGGCCGGCCATTTTGTTGACAGCTTTTCGTCATACCGTTGCTTCAGAGTTTCATAATTTTGGTGAATAGTGGAATATTTGTGGCGGCGGAATACTGCTAAATATCGCAAAGATCCTTTCTTACAAATAGTGGCAGCCATAAATTATGTTTATAAATTAAATTAGTTATAAAAGTTAATATTTTGGTGTTATATTGGGTGCAATAGCGAGCGAAGCGAGCCTAGGACGTGGGGCACCCCGACTCGGACAGGTTGGGTTAGAAGGGGATGGATTGGATTGAAGGGGGGGAGGGGATTACATATTCATCCCCTTCGTGGTTATTTTTTTTGTAAACTACTCAGAAGTAGTCGACTGGGCTTCCCTCTACTGCACCACGTTAAGTGGCGTGGGGCTTCCGTCCCCCAACTCTCTCTCCCCATAAATCAGGTTAAAATTGTCATAAAAATTACGAAACATAACCTCAAAATGAGATTTTTAAAAATTTATAAAAAAAACTAAGCACGTCCGGCAGGAAGGGGATGTAGGGGGTGACTCTACAACACTTCCCCCTCCACCCCACACCACCCCCCACCCCCTAATTCAGGCGACCGAATTGTAAACCTTACCCAAAGTAAGGCAATTATGTTTATTTGTATTAAATACTTTTTACTAATGTAAAAGCAGTAACAAAGAAAAATGGTGTATTGTGAATTAGAGCCACAAAATATATAAACTTGGCTTAAGTAGATCAATTAGGACTAAATTATGCATGTCTAAATTGCAACCGGCTTCTATATAATGGCCCTTTGGGATTAATTTTACTGCCGGCATTGGGAATTAATTCAGAAACGGACTAAATTAATGTGGGCTACTGTTAATAATTGCTCTCTGAGTGGATTAAAAAATTATATTTATTTTCATAAAGGTTTATCCACAAAAAAAAACAAAGTAAAAGAAGTTTTTAATAATAAGAATTGAATTAGAATTAGGAATTAATAGAAATTACTAAATTGTTTTGCTAATTATATTCTTTTCTCACCGTTAATAAGATTCAAAATTGACAAATTCAAGTTTTACTTTTGTAATATGTTTATACTTTATATGTGACACTGCTATTGAGTAACTGGTTGTCGTTATTGTTTTTGTTTTTATTTTGGCACGCCCGGTTCGATTAGGAAACCTAGGAGAGAATACCACAAAGCATTAAGTCCGCGATTGGGTTTTTGCCACTTTAGTCACACTTTTTATGAGTTTCCAACAAACATTGCACAAGAAATTGTATTGGATTATAATGTAACGTCATCATAGTTTTTATAGTCAATTTATCATCTTATTTGTATATTTTTAAATGTCAAAATATAATTTACCTTATAGTGTAAAATTGACCAGCAAATTCATATTATGTGATGAAGTAATTCACTAAGGATGGTGTCGTCTACCCAATTTGCAATTCATTACTTTAATAGTAAATTAAATAATCAAAACACACATTGCATTATATGCATAGATATCTTCTGTAGCATCTGTGGACACTTCAATGTTTTTAAATAAAAAGCAATTATCAATTACCTAATATTGTTATCAAGAAATATTCTTATTATAACACAAATAAGAAGTAAAACTTATATTTTTATACTGTTTCGTCGCTGGATGTTCAAATAATAAAACAACATAACAAAATACACTAGGCAATATATTACATGTGATTATTAGAGTACAAGAAAGTGGCCGACCGAGTGGTGTGGAGTGGACGTGGAAGTGGAGAAAACACTAAATTATTACTTTTGCCCCATTTACATTCAGCCCTGTTGGGCAGGGAAGTGAGCAGGGCAGTGAGCAGGGCAGTATGTAAACGGGCTACTCGCGCTGACACTGCCGCTGCCGCTGCCACTGCCCGACGATCGCTCAAATGTCGGTTTTTCGTGCGGAAGTCAAAGGACGGGCAGCGCGAGCGGCAGTGAGTGTTCACATTCAGCTCCATCGCTCACTTCGCGCCAAGCGCCTAGACGAACGGACGTGCGTGCTGTCTTGTGATTAAATAACTACGATCTGCCGAAATGCCTTTCGAGTGGAATAAAGAAAATACTATAAAGTTTTTAGAACTCTTAGAATTAGAAAGAACTATATGGGATTTTAATGATAAAAATCACAAACTAAAACATAAAGTCCATGATGCCTGGAAGAGAATAAGTGAATCTCTAGAAGATACTCCTATTGAGGAATTAAAATCAAAGAAGAAGTCTCTGATGGCTACATTTAGGCCTCTTTTGAAAAAAAAGAATGATTCTTTACGATCTGGAGCAAGTGCAGATGACATATTTCACCCCATATGGTTTGCTTTCGATATTATGGAGAGGTTTTTGGGGACAATTTTTACCGTGAAAGATACAGTGAATACGGAAGAACAGGTAAGTTTATTTTATTTATATGATCCTATTTTATATAACGGTTGGTGTTTTTTTATAGGATAGGGTTACAAACGAGCACACGGTCCACCTGATGGTAAGTGGTTGCTATGGCGCATAAACATTTACATCTGTCCTCAAATACGAATTGAATGCAGATGCGTTGTCACCCGTGAGGACTAAGATGGAATGTCTCGTTTCCAGTAAAAAGGGTATCCGGTTGTCTACACTGAACATACGAAACACAACAGCATTAAGCTACTATTTTACGCTGGTATTCTGTGAGAGCGTGGTCCTTCCCTGGTCGAGCCAACCCATTCGTGCTACAACTATACTTCTAATATAACTGCAGCATGGCTCTACCAGTCATCTAATCAGTCAGGTACGCATCGCGACGAAACGCGGTCGTTTCGATATCGTTCTGTGCGTGCGCCGTACAGTGGTGACTCATTGCGAAGGACAATGACTTCGAATACTGTGAAATGTTTAAACTGTAACGTCGTAATTAACGAATTACTGACTTTTGTGCGCAATGTCACGGATTACATGGACGAGGAAAGTATACACCAGCTGTGCTCCACTTCCTTTTCAATTGACGATATTGCGAAAGCGAAATCGTTACTTTTTGAATCGATGCCTAATGCAAAGAAAATGCCATTACGCCGAAAAAAGGACAAGAAGAGAATGTCGAGAGATCTAGATGACATCATAAATTTAATGAAAAGTGCCGATCCTCAAATCTTCCCTATATTTGTGGCTAAAGATTTACATTTAGTTCCGCCAGTGACCTTTGATCATGTGGATGTAACCCGGTTGCTAAAAGATATTTTGTGGCTGAAAAGTCAACTATTTGCTTTAGAGGAGAAGGTAATAACATCGGATCAGTTTAATTTTCTCAAACAAGAGGTCGAGCATATGAAACAAGCATCATTAATTGATGATTTTTCGTCCCAAGATAATGTAAACAAAAGAAGAGGGACATGTTTACATAACAGTTTTGTAATGAATAGCGGACCTATAGGACATCCCTATGTGCCTGAGTATTTGCCTATAAAGTCATCGCATACATCAGCTGCTGCAGGGGTAATCGACCGAACGACGTTAATGAGACATTCATCTTCAAAAGAGTTGGATGCGGACGATTCTGTTTCTTTTACCTACGCGCAAAACAAAGCGATGAAAGATACCGAGCAAAGTGAGGCCCAGGCACATACTGTGTTTTCGCCAATGATAAATAACAGCGATCGCCAGACATTACCAGTATGCAGTGACCATACGAGTGTAAGCGAGACAAAACATTAAGATGTGCGCGTGGAGGCCCCGGCGTCTGCGTTGGCTTCGACAAAACCAACTACTTCGGAGAACGGCGCGAACGCTCCCGATGGGCACAACCTTACTACTGGAAGTCGATTGACTGAGATCGCCAAGCGCCCGCCTCACTCGAGTGTAGCTCCTATTGACGCGTCAGGCGAAATCTCTGCGCGGGATTCTAGTGTGAAATGTGATCGAGTGATAAGGGACGCAGAGTGGCAAATCGTGCGTAAGAAATCTGTAAGACGTTACAAGCTAATTGGACAGAGAGGCATTGCTCCCACTGCCTCTGACAGTAAATTTAAAGCGGCTGATTTGAAAGTGCCGCTTTTAATTTCAAATGTGAGTAAAGAAGCTAGTGTAAGTGACATTATTAGTTATATAAAAGAAAGAACAGACGAAAATGTATTCTTGAAAAAATTAATATGCAAAAAACAAAACCATACAATTCCTATAAGTTGTATGTTTCAAAGTGTAAATTAGATTTATTTTTAAAGGATAATTTTTGGCCAAGTGGAATTACATTTAGGCGTTTTGTGAACTTTGTGCATAAGACAGAGTCGGTAGTTAAAGCTAGTCAACGAATTTCATAATGAGTATAAGTATGTCTGAAAAATTAACCTTGGCTAGTTTTAATTGCTTTTTTGTCACGCGGTCAATTGATGACATACGGAACATTTGTGGAATGTCAGATGTAGTCGCGCTTCAGGAGACATGTCTGCTCCCCCATGATGTTCCACTATTAGGTGATATCTCCAGTGACTTTGAATACATAGGTAAATCAGCTGTGGATACGTCTGTTGGCTTATTAAAGGGAAGACCATACGGGGGAGTTGCCATTCTCTGGCGGAAGGGCATTTTTGACAGCGTTACTGTGTTAGATTGCAGTAGTGCCCGCTTGATGGGTATAAGAGCTACTATAGGGGAGCGCACTGTTGTCTTTTTCTCAGTGTATATGCCTACTGACTCTTTAGACAACCTACCTATCTTTACAGAGGTGTTAGGTGAATTAAGCGCTATTGTTGAAAGCGAAAATATTGAGAGCATATTTATACTGGGTGATTTTAATGCGCACCCACATGAAATGTTTTATAATGAATTAATTGGTTTTTGTTCTGATCAGAGTTGGATGTGCGCTGACATAGAAAAACTTGGCTTACAGTCTAACGTGTACACCTATGTTAGCGCAGCCCACGGGTGCAGTCGATGGCTGGACCACTGTGTTGTCTCAAACTCGGCCTGGCAAACCGTTGTCGAAGTGGAGGTTATAGAAGACGTCTTTGTGTCTGATCATTTACCCTTAATAGTAAAATGCGACTTAAGGATTGTTAGGCCTTAATGGATAGCACGCGACTTGCATCCTAGCTCAGTAATATGGGGGGAAAGAGATCAGAAACAAATATGTAATTATCAAGAACTCTGTCACAATAGACTACGCGAGATTGATTTCCCCTCGGATTTTACAGAGTGCAGTCGCGGGCTATGCAGTTTGGATGAACACAAGCGGGCGTTAGATCGGATGTATGACAGCATTGTACGTGCCTTGAGTGATGCGGCTAGCAAAACTAAGAAAAAACCTTGCAACAAGCCAAGTAAAAACAGACACCTCTGTGGCTGGAACAAACATGTTCAAGAGGCGCATCGGATGGCCAGGCTTAACTTCAGGATATGGTTGTCGTATAATAGGCCATCATCTGGAAGGATCTATGATCAAATGAACGAGTCCCGCAAAATGTTCAAAAGTCGGTTAAAATGGTGTCAACGAAACCAGGAACAATTAAAAATGGACATCCTAGCACAGCATAGAGTGGATAAAAACTTTAAACAGTTTTGGAAGGCTACCAAAAAATATGATGTTAGGCCTGGCCTCCCGGTGAGTGTGGATGGAAATAGCGAGTCGGTACATATTGCGAATATTTTTGCTCAACATTTCAAAATGCGTTCCCCACTCGGGCCCTCTATCTCTGTATCTGTGAATAGTGCTAAGGCCGGACATCAGGGGGACGTGCCACTGATGCGCGTTACTGCAAAGCAGGTTAGAGAGGTGCTAAAAAGAATGGTTGCCACCTACGACGACTCGACCTGGCAACATATAACGCACGCACCCTGAGGACTGACGAGAAGATACTGGAGCTGGAAGAAGAGGTAGACAAGTTGCGCTGGCATATTATTGGATTATCCGAGGTCCGAAGAGAGGGGGAGGACACGGCAATCCTCGAGTCCGGCAACTTGTTCTATCACCGGGAGGGCGACCATCTGTCCCAAGGAGGTGTCGGATTTATCGTCCACAAGTCTCTCGTCAACAACGTTGTAAAGATTGGGAGTGTGTCGACGAGGGTCGCGTACCTGATACTCAGAATCACCAAACGGTATTCGCTGAAGGTCATTCAGGTTTACGCACCAACCTCGGCACACCCCGATGAGGAGGTGGAGGAAATGTATGAGGATATTTCCAGAGCCATACATTCCTCCAAAACTCACTACACGGTGTTGATGGGAGACTTCAACGCAAAACTAGGCACAAGAGAAAGCGGTGAGCTGAAGGTAGGGAAATTTGGAGTAGGGCAACGGAACCGAAGGGGCCAGCAGCTGGCCGACTTTATGGAGAAAGAGGGACTCTTTATGATGAACTCTTTCTTCCAGAAGCGGCCCCACAGGAAGTGGACCTGGTCGAGCCCCGACGGTTCGACAAAAAATGAGATTGACTTCATTATGACGACCAGACGCCAACTGTTCAGTGATGTCTCAGTGATCGCAAGGGTGAAAACTGGCAGCGATCACCGAATGGTTAGAGGCACACTGAACCTAAACGTTAAGTTGGAGAGGTCTCGTCTAATGAAGTCAACGCTCCGTCCCCCTCGTGCTCTAATCCAGAATCCCGAAACCTTTCAGCTCGAGTTACGTAACCGCTTCCAGTGCCTAGAAGATTGCAATGCAGTGGACGATATGAACGACAAGCTCGTGGAAACTGTCCATGCGGTCGGAGCTAAGTTCTGCAAGACCCGCCGCAGAAGAACACAAAAACTCTCCGATCACACTCTTAATCTCATGGCTGTTAGACGGGAGATGAGGCTGCAATCGTCAACAGATTTGACAGCATACAGGCAACTGAACAGACAGATCTCCAAATGCATGCGGCGAGACTTACGCAACTTTAATACTTCTCGTATTAAAGAAGCGATCGAGCGGAACCAGGGCTCCAAAGTCTTTGCCAGAGATCTGTCTGCCAGAAAGAGCCAACTGTCAAAGCTGAAGACTGAGTGTGGCAACATCGTTTCCGGGACACCTGAGATTTTGAGTGAGATTGAGAGGTTCTATGGGCAGCTGTACACATCATCGTTGGAGCCACACGCAAGTGTGAGTAACGATCCAAGAGCAAGTCTTATCCGACACTATTCCGATGATATCCCGGACGTCAGTCTAAGCGAGATTAGAATGGCTCTCCAGCACCTTAAAAACGGCAGGGCCCCAGGCGAGGATGGAATTACAGCGGAGCTTCTGAAAGCGGGTGGAACACCGGTACTTGTAGTCCTTCAGAAGCTCTTCAATTCCGTCCTCCATGGTGGCACTACTCCAGAGGCGTGGAGCAGAAGTGCGGTGGTCTTGTTCTTTAAGAAAGGCGACAACGCTCTCTTAAAGAACTACAGACCGATTTCCCTTCTGAGCCGCGTCTACGTGCTGTTTTCGAGAGTCATTACGAATCGTCTCGCACGCAGACTTGACGACTTCCAGCCTCCCGAACAAGCCGGTTTCCGAAAAGGCTTCAGTACCATAGACCACATACATACCCTGCGGCAGATTGTACAGAAGACTGAAGAGTACAATCTGCCACTTTGCCTGGCGTATGTGGACTATGAGAAAGCCTTTGATTCCGTCGAAATTTGGGCGGTGCTACAGTCCCTTCAGCGGTGCCAAGTTGACTGTCGGTATATCGAAGTGCTGAAGTGTTTGTACAGTAGGGCTACGATGGCTATCCGAGTACAGAACCAGAGCTCGAAACCTATCCAACTGCAGAGAGGTGTAAGACAGGGTGACGTTATATCCCCGAAACTCTTCACCGCTGCATTGGAAGACGTTTTCAAGCTACTGGACTGGAAAGGATACGGTATTGACATCAATGGCGAGTACATCACTCACCTTCGATTTGCCGACGATATAGTCCTTATGGCAGAATCGCTGGAGGACTTAAGCACTATGCTCAATGACCTCAATAGTGCCTCCCAACGGATAGGTCTTAAGATGAACATGGACAAAACAAAGATCATGTTCAATGTCCATGTCACACCTATGCCGGTAGTTGTTGGGAGCACTATGCTCGAAGTTGTTGACGAGTACGTTTACCTGGGACAAATAGTCCGACTAGGTAAGTCCAACTTCGACCGAGAGGTCAATCGACGGATTCAACTCGGCTGGGCAGCGTTCGGGAAATTACGACATATCTTTTCGTCAGGTATACCTCAATCTCTAAAAACTAGATTGTACAACCAGTGCGTGTTGCCAGTGATGACTTATGGATCTGAGACGTGGTCCTTCACTGCTGGCCGTATGAGGACGCTTAAGGTCGCTCAGCGAGCTATGGAGAGGGCTATGCTCGGAGTTTCTCTGCGTGATAGACTCAGAAATGAGGATATCCGCAGTAAAACCAGAGTGACCGACATAGCCCAACGGATTAGTAAGCTGAAGTGGCAATGGGCCGGCCATATAGCTCGAAGAACCGATAACCGATGGGGAAGAAAGGTTCTCGAGTGGCAGCCTCGTACCGGTAGGCGTAGTGTAGGGCGACCCCCCACTAGATGGAGTGACGACCTGGTAAGACATGCAGGAAGTCGATGGATGCAGGTGGCTCAGGACCGTGCTTTGTGGCATTACTTGGGGGAGGCCTATGTTCAGCAGTGGACTTGTGAAAGGCTGTAATGATGATGATGATGAAAAAGAATGACCGGTGGCAAATCCCCCGGTCATGACGGTATTAGTGTGGAACATCTGAGGCATGCCGGGTCTCATCTGCCGAGGGTGCTGGCCCTGTTCTTCTCAATGTGCATAAATCACTCTTATTTACCACGTGACCTCATAAAGACCATCGTAGTGCCCATTGTTAAGGACAGGACCGGAGACATCTCGAGCAGGGGGAACTACCGCCCTATATCACTTGCAACAGCAATTGCTAAGGTATTGGACAGTGTGTTTGACTCGGAATTAGATAAGTATGCAAACATACATGACGCGCAGTTCGGGTTCCGACCTGGACTTTCTACTGAAAGCGCAATCCTTAGCTTAAAGCACACTGTCCAATACTACACAGATCGCAAGACGCCGGTATACGCCTGTTTCCTTGACCTCTCCAAGGCCTTTGACCTTGTGTCCTATGAGATACTTTGGAGAAAGTTGGCGGAGGTGGGCGTTCCGGCCGAGTTGCTGGAAGTGTTTGGGTTTTGGTATTCCAACCAAACTAACTTTGTAAAGTGGGCTGATTCTCTGTCGGAAGGATACGTGTTGGAGTGCGGGGTAAGACAGGGGGGGTTGACATCTCCCAAGCTCTTCAACATGTATGTAAATGACCTTATCGTGGAGTTGAGCGGCATGTGCGTCGGATGTCGTATAGATGGCGTTAACATTAATAATATAAGTTACGCTGATAATATGGTGCTGCTCAGCCCAACGGTGGGAGGCTTAAGTGAGATGTTAAAGGTATGTGAGATGTATGCTACTGAGCATGGGCTCATATACAATGTCAAAAAAACAGAGTACATGGTCTTTGAGGCCGCTGGTAAATCTCACAATATTGCAGTTAATGTTACCCTAAATGGCATGAACGTGAAACGAGTCACTAAATTTAAATATCTGGGACATATTATTACTGGTGACCTCAGGGATGATGCTGACATTGAAAGGGAGCGCAGGGCTCTAGCGGTTAGAGGTAATATGTTGGCTCGCAGGTTTTCCCGTTGTACAAAAGAAGTTAAGATTACGCTTTTTAAAGCATACTGTCAGAGCGTATACACGGGGAGTCTATGGGTCAAATACACCAAAAGATCGCTTGAAGCCTTGCGCCTCCAATATAATAATATATTCAGGATGCTGTTGGGACTGTCTCGTTTTTGTAGTGCATCAGGGATGTTTGCGTCATACCAAACAGACGGTTTTAATGCCATCATACGCAAAAAAACCGCATCCCTTATTAGCAGGGTACGAGCCAGTCACAATAGCATTCTGAGGACCATAGCGGACAGATATACATCGCCGCTGTGGAAATGTCTTGTGCAGAGACTGATAACTGGGCCCTATCCACCCCCATGATGATCTGTCTCGGCACAATGTATTTATTTTATTTCCCTAGATTTTAAGCAAACCTTTGTACTACCACTGTAACTAACCCTTGTTATTATTATTATTGTGTTACTAACCCACATATGGATTTTAATTATCTGAAATAAAGAATTTATTATTATATTATTATTATCTACCACGTAAGAATAAGTATATAAAAGTGTGGTACTAATGCTAGGAAAAGACCTCGATAGGCATCTTCCAGTTTGGCAGAAAGTGACCTACGGGACACTTTATTGAATAAAACATGTTTATATATATTTTATAAGTAGGTAAAACATTTTTCTGAAAAGGCTGTAATATAAGTACGAAAGTATAGTTTTTTTTAATGGTAGGTATGAAAATAACTTGCAAATTCTGATCGAATTTCCGTAATGTTACTTGGAACACGTTTACCCATGCCTGGTATTGGTCTTATAGCTGATGATGAAGTATCCGTAAGGTTTTGTCTCCAAGCTCCTTCAACATATTGTCTATCTCTAATGGAATCTAAAGTCCCTGGAGGTGTGTAAATGTTATGAGAAGATTTGCTTTTTCTTAAAAAATTGTGTAATAAAAGACATGTCATAACAATATGTGGTACCTTATCTAATTCAAGTTCTATTGGTTTTTTGAAAATTCTGAACACGGATGACAACACACCAAATACATTTTCAACGACTACACGGGCACTTGAAAGTTTATAATTAAAAGCGCGCTCTACAGTGCCAATGTCATGATTACCAGGAAAGGGTTTCATTATATTTTTGTGTAAAGCGAAAGCTCCATCACCGACAAACACATACGGAACATTTATTTCTCTTCCCGGTAGTGGAGTATCTGATGGCAAGTTAAGAGTGCCATTGACAGTTTTTTGCCAGAGCAAACTATGTTGAAAAATTCCACTATCACTTATACGTCCTTGTCCACCGATATCGGCAAAAATAAAATTATAGTCACTATCTACTAAAGCCATTAGTAGAATGCTGTATGTACTCTTGTAGTTATAGTACTTCGAGCCGCTATATGGTGGACATTTCACTAAGATGTGCTTGCCGTCGAGAGCACCAACACATCGTGGGAATTTTCTTCTAAATCCTTCTTCAATGGCTAACCATTCCTCTGGTAATTGCGGTAACTGTAACAAAGATAGTACATTTTATCGGTTTTTATTGTTTCAGCTTCTTCTGAATACACCACCAAGTGCCAACGAGAGTGATGTCATGGCTCCAAGGTCACCGCAATCTGTAGAGACGGAAAGTTTACAATCACTTCACAATAGAGCAACGAAAACTAAAGTAAAGAAAAGACATATGGACCATGTTATCAGTGAAGCTGACAAAAAAATTAATGATAGTTTTGCAATCTTAAGCCATGTATTGAAAAAAAAACGTAGAGTAAGACGAGTGCGATGTATATGCTAAATTATTAGCCAAAAAACTGAGAAAATGTCCAGAAAGAATGCGAGAGAAGATGATGTATACAATTGATGGCCTTCTTCTGGATAACCCATACCCTGACGAGCGACCATCAAGTGCCTCTACATCATACTCATCACATATGTATTCAATGTCATCTCCCTATGCTCAACAAACATCTCCATCTCCTCATGCCCCAATTCCGTCTCCGCAATATGTCCCAATTCCGTCTCCGCAATATGCTCCAATTCCATCTCCGCAATATGCCCCAATTCCGTCTCCGCAATATGCCCCAATTCCATCTCCAAAATATGCCCCAAGTCCATCTTCTGTTTATAGGTTACTTCCACATCCAAGTTCTCATGTGAATACATATAATACTCAGGCTCCGATTAATCTTCCAATACATATCCCAGAAGAAAATATAACGTTACACAATGAGCAAATATTGCATTCTTTTGCAGAACAGGGTAGAAATAACGCACAAGAAGAACTACAAAATCAAATACACATTTTATCTCAAGAAGTCATTGCGCCTGCTAAAAGGAAAAAATTATTAAAAGTGCATATAAAGATTCCTGAATATTGACATTTTTTTCTTTACTTTAGGCAGTTAACGGAAAGTAAGGAAAAGGAAAGTTAACATAAATTTCACAAGGACAAACATCCAGACCCGGAACAATTATTTGTAGGACATACAAATACTTGTTCCGTTAGGGATTCGAACTCGCGGCTCTTAGCGCTCTAACCGCCGCCAAATTATTATTATTATTATTATTCATTGAAATAAATACTATATTTTAAATATTTACTTAGGCGTATGCGTAATTATGTAACTATACATGCTCCATTTTATATAATTTAATAAATATATTAATATATTAAAAAAATCTATGTGAAAAATTGTATATTTGAATAAATTTTTATGATTTTTTTTTATTTTTTTTTTATAGAAGAGGGGGCAAACGAGCATGCGGCTCACCTGATGTTAAGTGACTACCGCCGCCCATGATCAACCGCAACACCAGGAGAATCGCGGGTGCGTTGCCGGCCCTTTAGAAAGGAGTAAGCTCTTTTCTTGAAGGTCCCCAGGTCGTATCGGTCCGGAAAAATCGCCGGTGGTAAACTATTCCACAGAGAGGTTTTACGTGGAAGAAAACTCCTTGTGAAACGTACAGTGGTGGACCGCCAAGCATCCAGATGGTGTGGAAACCTTGAATAAATAGTGTAGACTTCGGTAACTATCTCCGGTTGCAAGATATCGAAGGGTTATTGCTAAGCGTATGTTTGGTGGAATAGGTATTCTAAGTCTTGTCTGCTTCTTTATCTGAGGTTTAATTTTTTTCAAAAGAAATTCAAAATCGGTAAGAGACATTCTGCAAAAGTTTGTGAATTCCCCAGATTCTTCACTTTCCAACTCATTGAAAAAGTTTTTCATTCCGTTCCTGAAACAAAAAACAGTTGTAAAGGTACTAGAACTGTACAATATAATTCGAATAATAGAAACAATTATGGGAATTTGTAGGTATACACACAAAAGTAAGTTATGTAGATAGTTAGGTACTTACAGAGTTCTATTATGATGGATAGATATCATCCACCATCTTCTACGACGACGTATTTTCTTCTTTTGAATTTCGACGTCCGCCATAGTCGAAAGCCGAAAGCGATGTGAGTGGTAGGGCAGAGTGTGAATACACACTTCCCGCGATCCTGCTACGGCAGTATTTAGGCAAGTATTGCCGGCAGCGCGAGGCGCAGTGGCAGTGGCTGAATGTAAATGGGGCTTAGAGTAATAACATACTAATCTGAACTCAATTTCAAAAAATGTAGACAGGAGGTTGGCATCAGGGGGACTGTATGCTCGTTTGTCGCCCTATTCTATGAAAAAACTCGGCGGTACTTTTCTTATAAAATAAAATTATACAATAAAAAAGGTTGTACGATTACTTACAAAACTAATTTAAGAAATAGCTTGGAAGCAGTCACCCCACTCCCAGGGGTTATTGTGAACAATCTACTCATTTATATTATAATAAGCCTTTTAACAAAGTTAATAGTAGTTACGTTGTACCAGTTCTGGCGCACTGAGTCACAAGTACGACGTTCGTCGACTCACGATCCTAAAAAAAAAAAAAAAAAAAAAAAAAAAAAGGTTTTGGCATGCTCTGATCACGAATCTGCGGTCCATTTTTGCGTAGGATGCACGGTTCCGGAGATGTGCAGATCAATTAACTCTTATCTAATTGATATCCGCTTCGAGCCTCCACCGTCATTAGCGCTCCATTGTTCTTATCTACTTATCTATTGTTCATTCAATACCGTCATTATCTATTCTTCCTCAGCGTGGTGATATTGTTATATACTCCTTTGTTCCTATCTACACTAATCTGACTCATTAATAAAACACATTACCCAATTTTGTTAAAATTTTTATTTATAAAATACAAAATCTTATTACTTATTATCTATAAAATAGGAGCGAAACATCTCATCCACTAAAATATCGTTGTACAATGTGTTCCCTGTAAATATACTCGTAAAACTATGCATTGAACATCCCTGAAACTTATATAGCAAATACATTAAGCAATATTCGCCACAAACTGAAGTCCACTCATTCTGAATCCTATCAACATTCCAGTTCCATCTTTTACAATTTCTTTTAAAAAACTCTAGATGATATCGTACAGGTGCCCGTCCGAATGAATCAAAATATTGACCGACGTCATTCGTATCGATATAAAAAGCTACCCAATGTGACCCTGGTTTATCATCTGTATCCAAATTGCATATTATATACGTTGGTACGTGGGTGTACATGGGTAGTTTATTGGCAGCATAAACATTATTTTCTAGAGTGGGGTGAATCTTTTTCAGATGTTGTTGTACATCTAGTGTATCCATAATATTACTGCTATTAGTAGATTATTACAGTACCAATCTACTCAATGACTAATATAGGAATGATCAATTATAGTGATATCTAAATATTAAATTACATTCTTTATGTTATACAAATCGTATTTGAGTCACCAATACACTGAACAAGACACGACAGGAAGGACGTAGGAATGTAGAGATAAGCAACAGAATGTAAGGTAAGCTTGTTGACGCATAAAGATACTATCAATTCTACTGCAGAAATTCTTTAGATTAGAATTATTACTCACTGGTACTATATAAGACCAAGCAACTGCAGTCATGGAGTTAGTGTATGGTCGTTTGACCGCAGTGGATCTATCAATACTACGTTTGTGTTACTTCAACGCATCAAAGGCCATGGATGTAAGTGTTTATTCTATTGACAAACTTACTTTTCTTTCTGTTATTTTTTTACGTGTGTATGATTTAGTGTTAACAAATTATATTTAAATATTATGTGTGTGTATATGGTTAAGCCGTGGTAGCTCAGATGGTTAGCGCAAAATGTAAAATTCACAGTACGCGACCCGGGTTCGATCCCCGCCGGCACCAATTAAATTGTTAATTACAATTTTAAGTGTTAATTTACCACGTGCTCAGCGGTGAAGTAAAACATCGTGAGGAATGCATGTCTGAGATAATTTCGAAGGCATGTGAAGTTTGCCAACACGCATTGAGGTATCGCAGCGAACATTTCCTAGCCCTAAAACCCTCTCAGAAATGAGAGGAGGCCTATGTTCAGCAGTGGACTTTAATAGGTTGTAACTTTAGCTTTTTTAACTTTTATGATTAAGTGTTACCAAATTGATATTAACATGATAACTGTGTTGTTGCAGAAATCATTGAGCTTCGATGAAAATACATATAAACAGTATTACTACTCGCCACTCTCCCCTCAAGAAGAGAGTGATGACATCGTCATTAATAATAACACATGCGATGGTGGAAAAAGAAAATCGCAATCGATTGATCATTTTTTTGAAGCTTGATCAAAAATAAAAAAGAGGAAGCTGTTATCATCAACCGTAGCACGAGCCGCTAGAGATGGTGTATCATACATTTCTACTAATTCTGACGATGGAGACCAAGCGACGCATCTCATCAAAATTGAAATGTACGATATGAAGAAGCTATCCAAGATTCCAACTACTGATCATTGGAAACATGCTTCCACGAGGATTAAATATTACGTAAAGACTAATAAGGATAGCATCTACGACAACACAAACGCCCTCGTATACAATATTACAAAGACAATAGCAGAAAGTGAAAAAGTTAAAAAATACTTTTTTAACAATGACAGTCATTAGCTGATCATTAGTGAATGTGATTCTGTTTACTTAAATTACTTCCGTGTACTCATTATATTCTATTTCTAATCCTTTGTTAGACTTAAATATCGGACATTATTTGAAATTTGGGTATCAGTTGGTCTACCAACACTGAACTGTTACTTACTCTGCTACCTAATTTCTTCTTTACTATAAGGATGGCAAACTTCAGTGAAGTGTGCACCAGTGCTTTCTTTTCCACAACCATGGAAGAGAATACGGAACTATTCAACAGCGAATTAAATGAGGAGTTGTCTAAAGTTTGTGATGAAATGGAGAAGGATCAACTGTTCGATTCATCGTATGATGATGATTTGTATAATCACTGTGCGATGGTTGAAACACAGTTTAAGTAAGTAAAATAAACATTCATTTCGATCATAATTTACACAATGTCTTGTACAGTTTTTTAATAAATTTAAACATTTTAGTAGTCAACCACTACAACTTGGAAGAGGAACGAAGCGAACGAGCAGCAAAGAACCCAAGATCATCAAAAAACCAACAACGGAAGCAGAAGCGCCTACCTCTGCAGGGAACAGTATCAGTAACGATGATCAAGTGGAATGTCTAACGTGTCATATATTTATCAAGAAACGGTATTTAGCTAATCATTTTAAAAGTAATGTTCACAAAAATAATCTTTTAAATTCACATAATTCTTTATCAAACGTTAGTGTTATTGAATCTGCTTTTGGAAATAGGATTTTAACTTATAAAATCAAGAGTAGAGTAGATAGTTCGACATTGGTAAATTTTGAAACTCCTGAACTATTTTTAAATTCTATTAAAGATGATATTTTATTTTTAATACAAGAGTGTATTCATCAACACATAATTTTTAAAGTAAACTTCATATTGCATGCTGATTTTGTTCAACAAACTAAAGATATTCATGATACGTTCGATTTTCAAACGCTTAACTATATTATTTGTCAAGGAGATGACTTAAATATTTTTTTTTCATCTTTAAATGATACAATTACTACTAAAATTAGTGCATTTGAAAAAAAAGATAGTGGATGGAGTCTAAAAAACATAAAATCTATAGACATGAATGTTAATAAATTTAACCCCCTACGCGGTACTTCATACATAGATCTTCCTCGTGACATAAAATTAAAAAAGGCTGTTATAAATGTAAAAAGCAAGGATTATTTTTGTTTTAAATGGGCGTTACTCTCGGCGTTTTATCCCGTAAACAAAGACGCGGATCGTGTATCATCGTACGTTAAACATGCAAATAAACTTAAATTTGATGGTATTTCCTTTCCAGTTAAAATTTCTGACATAGCAAAAGTAGAGAAATTAAATGATATTAGTATTAATGTTTTTGGGTTAGAATATGATAAAGAAAAACGATGTAATTCTATAGTAGGTCCATTATTTTTAACAAAGTGTCGTAAAGAGATAGACATATCAATTTATTATTTTTTTCCAAGGATACAAAAAATCATTATTGTTACATAAAAAATTTATCGCGGTTAGTTAGTAAACAAATTTCAAAAGACGGTCACATCATGTACATTTGCGAAGCATGTCTACTTCACTTTCCATCTAAGGAAAGTTTAAATAACCATGAACAATACGATTGTGCCCACATTTGTACAGAATTACCAAACAGTGAAACTTTAAAAAAAAAGAATTGGTTTGGTCAAGCTATTTCAAATGATAAAATTAAATTTGATAGTTATGAAAAAAAGTTGAAGATACCATTCGTAGTTTATGCTGATTTTGAAGCATTTTTAAAACCAATAGAATCATGTTCTAACGATCCTTCCAAACCTTTCACACACAATATTCAGAAACATGAAGTACATAGTTTTGGTTATTATATAAAATGTTCATATGATGATAAATTATCAAAATATGTAACGTATTGCGGACCCAACTGTGCACAAGTGTTTATGGAAAGTTTATCTAACAATCTCAAAGAAATAAATAGAATTCAAAAATATCCTCCACTTCCGCTAACAAATGAAGACAAAAACCAAATTTCAAATGCAACCATTTGTCATATTTGTGAAACAGAGTTAGCAGAACATTTTTATGATTTTGATTGGTACACCGGTAGTTTTATAGGTGTTGCTCACGGATCATGTAGCTCGAAGTTCAGAAAACCTCGTTATATACCAATATTTTTACACAACCTTAGTCGCTATGATGCTCATTTTATTGTTCACGCGTTAAACTTTTGTGATGGTGAAGTCGAAGTTATCCCTCAAAATAAAGAAAAATATATATCCTTTTCCAAAAAATAAAAAATGAATAACCACGAAATTATATTAAGATTCATAGATTCATTTAAGTTTTTATCATGTAAATTAGAAGAATTGGCCAAAAATCTCAGTAATGATCAATTTCAAGAATTACGTAGAAATTATCCTAATGATGAAGATTTCTTTCGTTTAAAACGGAAAGGCGTTTATCCATATGAACTTATGACTAATTATGATAGTTTAAGCCTAACATCGCTCCCCGAACAAAAATTTTTTTATAGCTCGCTCACAGATTCCCATATTTCAAATGATGATTACAATCATGCTAAAGATGTTTGGGAACACTTTGGGTGTTGTAATATGCTAGATTATTCAAACCTGTATTTAAAAACAGACGTTTTACTTTTAACCGATGTATTTGAAAACTTTAGAAAGTTATGTATCAATACTTATGATTTAGACCCTGCCCATTATTACACAGCACCCGGTTTAAGTTGGGATGCAATGTTAAAATATACAAAAATAGAATTAGAACTTTTAACAGATTATGAGAAAATTGCATTTATTAGATCAGGTATCAGGGGTGGTGTATCTCAATGTAGTAATCGTTATGCTAGAGCTAATAACAAATATATGGGGGATTATGATGCAGGGAAACCAAATTCATATATCACATATTTTGATGCCAACAATTTATATGGTTGGGCTATGTCTCAATGTCTTCCTACTGGTGGATTCGAATGGGTAAATCCGAATACAGAATTTAATGTGTCTGAGACATCGAACTTCGGTTTTATTTTAGAAGTTGATTTGGAATATCCAGATGAACTTCATGATTTACATTCGGACTTTCCTTTATGCCCCGAAAACATTTGTGCAGACAATAATAATGAAAATAAACTAGTCCCAAATTTAAATAATAAAGATAAATATGTAATTCATTACAGAAATTTAAAGCAGTGCATAGAAATGGGGGTTAAATTAACTAAAATTCATAGAGTTTTAAAATTTAAACAGTCTCGCTGGTTGAAGATGTACATAGATCTAAACACAAAATTAAGAACGTTAGCAAAATCAGATTTCGAAAAAGATTTTTATAAATTAATGAATAATTCACTCTTCGGAAAGACTATGGAGAATATTGAAAAAAGGGTTAACATAAAATTGGTTACACACTGGGAGAACCAGGGCAAAGCTTTAGGTGTTCAAGATCTAATCGCTAAACCACAATTTCATAGTCTTTCAGTATTTTCGGAAAACCTAGTTGCGGTTCAGTTGCGAAAAACAAAGTTAATATATAACAAACCAATTTATTTAGGGTTTTGCATTTTAGATATTTCAAAAACATTAATGTATGATTTTCATTATAACTATATGGTTAAAAAGTTTAGTAAAATCAAATTATTGTATACAGATACGGATAGTTTAATATATCATATATTTACAGATGATTTTTACTCTGATATAAAACCTGACCTTTCATCATACTTTGATACCTCAGCTTATGATGCAAATAATATTTTTGAATATCCAAAATTAAATAAAAAGAAATTAGGTTTTTTTAAAGATGAAAATAATGGTAAAATCATGAAAGAATTTGTGGGTTTACGATCCAAAATGTACGCTTTTAACTTAGAGAATAAGACTATAGCCAAGGCAAAAGGGGTAAATAAATGTATCACTAAAAAGATGACCATGGATAATTATGTCTTCTCTATTTAATAAAAAAGTGCAATATTATAGTATGCTTAGATTTAAATCAATTAAACACACAATTTTTACACAAAAATTAAATAAGATTGGTTTATCATATAATGACACAAAGAGGCATATTTTAGATAATAATATTAAAACATTAGCTTGGGGTCATTATAAACTGCGTTAAGTGTTGATAGTTTTTAATTTTATGTCTGCATGTAAATAAAATTTGTATTGTTTGTAAAATAATGATAATAGTATAATATGACGTAGAGTTTATTACATATTTAATCGTTGTTTTATTGTAAATAATTTAAGTTAATTGTTGTTTATATTTGCGTGTGTGTGTGTGTGCATTTATTTGAGGTTGAGTTGATTGTAAAATTATGATGTACTAATTGTGTTAGAAATAGTATACAGATCATTCTGTTTTATATAATGTTTGCAATATATATTAATTGTTAACACCAACACTTTCATTTTTTATTTCACCCCTTAGTACTTTAGACGTGTGTAATGTTTCACTTTATCCATCCGTTTACTGCTATTGTGGCGGGGCCAAGTGGATGTGGGAAGTCAAATTTTGTAACAAATTTCATAAAATCAGTTACAGAAATATGTAATTGTGATTTTAATCAGATCACATGGTGCTTTGATGAAATGCAACCTTTATATAATTTACCAAATGTTAACTACCATCAAGGAATTCCAAATGTTAATATGTTTGACGATGAAAACCCACATCTTGTTATTATTGATGATCTAATGAGAGAGTCCGATGGAAGAATTGTGGATATATTTACAAAAGGTAGTCATCACAGGAATCTTAGTGTATTTTATTTAACACAAAATTTATTTCATCAGGGTAAAGGGCAAAGAGACATATCCTTAAACTCAAGTTATATAATATATTTTAAAAACCCTCGAGATAAAACTCAAACAAGATATTTAGCACGACAAGTGTCACCAGATAACCCAAAATTTATTGAAGATGCCTACAGGGATGCAACTCTAGAGGCGCATGGATATTTAATGGTAGATTTAAAACAGAATACCAATGATTTTTGTCGTATCAAGACAAATGTCTTCCCATTTAATGGTTTCTGCACAGTCTACGTTCCCACAAAAGAGTTTAAATACACCAAGAATCAAACATTTCAAATCATTGCTAAATGATGCATCGTCGACTCACAACGCATAAACATTTGCTAAACGCTTTGCATACGCTTAAACCAAAATATCAAAGAGCATTACTTAAAACGTGTGATGAAGAAGAAATTAACTGTATTTGTGAGTGTATTCATAACGTTTTACAAGGAAAAGTACCTCTTAAAGATCAAGATAAACAAAAATTGAATAAACACAAAAATATACTCCGTCAAATAGTGCGTAAGTGTAAACATAAACTAAGAAAAAATATAATTATACAAAAAGGAGGGGCTTTCTTACCAATAATATTAGGTGCAATATTGAGTGGATTAGTGAGTGGACTAGCCAGTTAACATGGAAAATGCAAAGAAAATGATACTTATCGAACCTGGATTGATTGAAAAATTAAAAAAAGAAAATAAGATTAATACGAGTAGTAGTTTATCTCGATTAGATATTGAAATGCAAAATATTATGAATAGTAAGACAGAAGACCGAAAGAAATGGATGTTATATTTACAAACACTGCAAAGATACCTTCATTTTACCGAAGAGGATCGTCAACCACTCAGATTACCAATTTG
Organism: Parnassius smintheus behrii; assembly: GCA_036936625.1. Lineage (NCBI taxonomy): Eukaryota > Metazoa > Arthropoda > Insecta > Lepidoptera > Papilionidae > Parnassius > Parnassius smintheus. The sequence goes on from JAUPFT010000022.1 coordinate 19,262,091, forward strand.
TTCTGATACATCTAATGAAGATTCAAACGAGTCTAAAATTGGTTTTAAAAATAAAGATAGAGATCTAAAAACTTCAGTTGATGCTGAATCTTTGTTGGAGGAGAATCGATCCATCAAAAGTAAAGAAAATGTTGAAAATCCACTTTACACACCAGCTCAAATACTCAGTTTAATACCAAAAACTTATAATAAAAAAGGACAGTTATTATTAAACTTAGTTGAAACAAGTAAAGGTAAAATACATTGGGATAATGAAGGTACAGTCATAATTGATATTGAAAAAATTCCTGGAAGTAATATTGTTGATTTAATAAATGATTCACTAAGACCCTTAAAAAGAAGTGATCCAGTAGGGTGGGATAGATTTGCTGAAGCATTAAAAGATATTAAAGTACCACTTACTTATATTGGAAATCCAAAGAGATGTGAGTTTATTAACCAACTTCAAGCAAAAGATCTGAACAAACCCCCTGAGATTGAATTTCAAGAGTTTTCTACACCGAGCAGTAGAGATAAAAAGTCTACAACTAAAATACGTAAAAGGCTTGAGTGGGAAAAATGGACCCCGTACTAGAAGAAATTAACAGGATTTATTATGATCCATCTAATCCCGCTGGTTTTGGTAGTATTGATAAATTATCAAAAGCCATGAAGGGTAAAATGAGTAAAAAGCAAGTAAAGGAATGGTTAAAATCACAAGAAACATACACATTACATAAACCCATTCGAAAAAAATTCCCGCGTAATAGGTACATTCTATCAAATATTAATGAACTGTGGCAAGCTGATTTAAGTGATATGCGAACTTATTCTCAATATAATGATGGTTTCAAGTATATACTTTGTGTTATTGATGTATTTAGTAAATATGCTTTTGCAAGACCAATGAAAAAGAAAAACTCAGAAACAACTAAAGAATGTTTTGAAAGTATATTTACTGAAAGTAATTTAACACCTACTCACATACAATCTGATAAAGGTACAGAATTTGTTTCAAAAGATGTACAAAAATACTTTAAATCCAAAAAGATTAATTACTATACCACTAACAATCCTGACATTAAGGCCAGTATTGTTGAACGATTTCAAAGAACACTAAAAATGAAAATGTGGCGTTATTTCACTCATAATAATACTTATAGATATATAGATGTTTTACAAGATTTAATATACTCTTACAATCACAGCTTTCACTCTAGTATTAAGATGTGCCCATGTGATGTAAATTCCAACAATATTATGACAGTTTGGACTAATCTTTATGATAGACGGTCAAACAAACTTTCTTTAGAAAATCCTAAACCAAATTTCAATGTGGGTGATTATGTTCGAATAACTAAATATAAACATGCTTTCCAAAAAGGATATGAATCAAATTGGAGTGATGAAATATTTATTATATCTTCAATAATTGATAGATCTCCATGGGTTGTTTATACAATAACAGATTTACAAAATGAACCAATAGTTGGTACTTTTTATGAAAGAGAATTACAGAAAATCACTTACAACCCCACCTCACAATATAAAATAGATAAAATAATTGACACTCGTTACTCAGGTAACAGAAAAGAAGTATTAGTGAAGTGGAAAGGTTATCCAGATAAATTTAACAGTTGGATTTTAGCTTCTAGTTTAAAAGAAATATGAATAAAGAAAGTTTTTATTTAACTTTGCTCAGCAATAGTTCAATGGAATACTTTCCTGATAACAAGACCACAAATTTTTCAACGAAATTACCGAAAGCTATTAAATTAGAAGGTGAATGGTCGGTTGGAGTTGTCGAGTTTCAATATCCATGTACCATGTTTACTGTTCAAGATCATGAAAATGTTATATACATTACAAAATCTATGTTAATGCCTAATGAAGATAAACCATCCACAGTGTACTACAAAAAACATATTCCAGCTACCAACTATGATAACGTTGAGCATATTTTAAGAGTGTTAAATGGTATCGGAGAGAACTTGAAATTTCGCTATGATGAAATAACAAAATTTGTGTCTATTTCTGTTTTGGATAAAAATATAACATCCGTAACATTATCACCCAAATTAAGTTTACAACTAGGTTATGAACCAAATAAAAATCTCCTAGAGAGAAATTTTGGAAAGTGTCCTGCTAATTTACACTTAGGGTTACCATCTCAACTCTTTCTATATTGTGACATTATCGATCCTCAGATTGTGGGTGATGTTATGACTCCTTTACTAAGAGTCATTTCATTAGATCCTACAAAATACATTTATGGTGCAAATAAAATGCACGTTTTCTCTCAACCTCACTACTTACCTGTTATGCGAAGAGAGTTCGATACGCTGGAAATAGTTATAAGATCGAGCACAGGACAAAAAATACCATTCCAGTTTGGAACCGTGTGTATTAAACTACATTTCCGAAAATTATTATAATGAATTCTCTTCGTGATCATCATAAATGTCCATATGAAAATTATTATACACATCAAGCTGGGTCAGGAGTTGGAGTAATTTATAAGGGTGCACCATACCAACGGTATTGGGAGCTTCTTAGGGGGGTTATTTAGATCAGTTTTACCTTTACTTTCAAGTGGTGCTCGAGTGATTGGTAAGGAGGCATTAAGCGCTGGAGTAGGACTTTTATCGGATATGGTTCAAGCGCGTCCTATGGAAGCCTCAATAAAAGATCGTCTAAAGCAAGTTAGTACGAATTTAAAACGAAAGGCTGATGAGAAAATTGATCAATTTAACATGACAGGATCTGGGTATAAAACTAAAAGAAAACGATTGACCTCGTTCATTCCACCATTAACTGCTAAAGTGAAAGCTGCGAAAAAACTTGGTCTAAAACCAAAAAATAACAAAGATATATTTTCAAATTAAATATGTCTTTCCTTCATAATCATTCTTGCGAGTGCGTTAAGTCAGAATTGGATTTGTTTGCACTACCGTCTACACAAACTAGCATTGAAAATGGATTGTGGATTCATTATAAACCAATTTCATCTCTTGGTGATGATGGACCTATCGAGTTTCAAGTTCCTGGGACAGGCGATGACTACATAGATTTGTCTCATACATTACTCCACATAAAGGCAAAAGTATTAAATCAAGATTCAACTAACTTGATATCTACTACAATAGTAGCACCTGTAAATAATTGGCTGCATTCACTTTTTAGTCAACTTGATGTTTATTTAAACCAAAAACTTGTATCACCACCTAATAATACCTATGCATATCGAGCATACATGGAAACCCTTTTAAACTATGCTCCTGCTGCTAAACAATCTCATCTTACTTGTAGTCTTTGGTATGATGATACAGCAGGAAAAATGGATTCTACGGATGGTAAAAACATGGGATTTGTTAAAAGACAGGAATTGATTAGTGAAAGTAAGGAAATAGAAATGATTGGTCATCTTCACGGTGACATTTTCAACCAAGATAAATTTTTAATTAATGGTGTTGAAATGAGTGTTAAATTGGTTCGATCGAGAGAGAGCTTTAATTTAATTGCTGGGTCAAACGATGTAAAGTTTAAAGTTTGCATTACGGACGCAACTCTTATTGTTCGACGAGCACGAATTAATCCAAGCGTATTACTCGCACATCAAAAAGTTTTAGCTTCTACCACTGCTAAATATCCTATTACTCGAGCTGAAGTAAAAGTTTTAACAATTCCATCGGGTGTTCAAGGAAAAACTCTTGATAATATATTTTTAGGGCAGGTACCCAAAAGATGTATAATTGGATTTGTGAACAATTCTGCATTTAATGGTTCCCTTACTAAAAATCCATTTAACTTTGAAAACTATGGTATTAATTCTTTCAGCTTATATATTGATGGTCAACAAATACCTTCAAAAGCTTTGCAACCATCTTTTAATAATAGCATATTTACATCAGCATATCATACTCTATTCTCGGGAACTGGTATTCACTTTCTTAATGAAGGAAATGGAATCTCTTGTGAACAGTATGCCAGAGGTTACTGTCTATTAGCATTTGACTTAACTCCTGATTTATCAGCCAACTCATCAGCTCATTGGAATCTCATAAAGCATGGTAGTGTAAGATTAGAAGTACGATTTGAATCCTCACTAATACAAACAATTAACTGTATAGTTTATGCTGAGTTTGATAATATTATTGAGATAGATAAAAACAGAAATGTTACTGTAGACTATAGTAGTTAAGGTTATAATATGTGTTGTGTGTTAGATTTTATGAGTTATGTGTAATGCATTTTGTGTGTATGTAACTATGTGAAACATTATAAAATTAAATAAAACAAATTGTATGCAATATATTATTTTTTATTTCTTTATAAATATTCTATTTAAGCTAATACAAAACTCTGTTCGAGTTTAAATTTTACATAAGCACACTGACTAAACCACTGAACATGCTGCTGCCAAGGATCATCATCATCTTCCCAATCTTTTAAGCCACCACCACAATGGAAACACTTGGTCCTGTCTGCATGGCCAGTATAAAAGAAACCGGCTTCTGCAAAATCTTCAGGTTTCTGTCGCATAACGAGAGGCCAGTTTTCGAAACTGAGCAACCGGCTATATTTTGAACTGAAGAATGGATATTCAGCTCTTGAGTACTGCATATTCTTCTCGTTTTCATCTCCACTCAGTGTTGTAGTTTTGTTCTTCAATGATGTGTTCTGTACACGTATGCCACACTCATCTCTTTCTTCTGCTCTTGTCTTCCTGTAATTTAAGTAAACAGAATCACATTCACTAATGATCAGCTAATGACTGTCATTGTTAAAAAAGTATTTTTTAACTTTTTCACTTTCTGCTATTGTCTTTGTAATATTGTATACGAGGGCGTTTGTGTTGTCGTAGATGCTATCCTTATTAGTCTTTACGTAATATTTAATCCTCGTGGAAGCATGTTTCCAATGATCAGTAGTTGGAATCTTGGATAGCTTCTTCATACCGTACATTTCAATTTTGATGAGATGCGTCGCTTGGTCTCCATCGTCAGAATTAGTAGAAATGTATGATACACCATCTCTAGCGGCTCGTGCTACGGTTGATGATAACAGCTTCCTCTTTTTTAGTTTTGATTCAGCTTCAAAAAAATGATCAATCGATTGCGATTTTCTTTTTCCACCATCGCATGTGTTATTATTAATGACGATGTCATCACTTTCTTCTTGAGGGGAGAGTGGCGAGTAGTAATACTGTTTATATGTATTTTCATCGAAGCTCAATGATTTCTGCAACAACACAGTTATCATGTTAATATCAATTTGGTAACACTTAATCATAAAAGTTAAAAAAGCTAAAGTTACAACCTATTAAAGTCCACTGCTGAACATAGGCCTCCTCTCATTTCTGAGAGGGTTTTAGGGCTAGGAAATGTTCGCTGCGATACCTCAATGCGTGTTGGCAAACTTCACATGCCTTCGAAATTATCTCAGACATGCATTCCTCACGATGTTTTACTTCACCGCTGAGCACGTGGTAAATTAACACTTAAAATTGTAATTAACAATTTAATTGGTGCCGGCGGGGATCGAACCCGGGTCGCGTACTGTGAATTTTACTTCTGTTGCTTATCTCTACATTCCTACGTCCTTCCTGTCGTGTCTTGTTCAGTGTATTGGTGACTCAAATACGATTTGTATAACATAAAGAATGTAATTTAATATTTAGATATCACTATAATTGATCATTCCTATATTAGTCATTGAGTAGATTGGTACTGTAATAATCTACTAATAGCAGTAATATTATGGATACACTAGATGTACAACAACATCTGAAAAAGATTCACCCCACTCTAGAAAATAATGTTTATGCTGCCAATAAACTACCCATGTACACCCACGTACCAACGTATATAATATGCAATTTGGATACAGATGATAAACCAGGGTCACATTGGGTAGCTTTTTATATCGATACGAATGACGTCGGTCAATATTTTGATTCATTCGGACGGGCACCTGTACGATATCATCTAGAGTTTTTTAAAAGAAATTGTAAAAGATGGAACTGGAATGTTGATAGGATTCAGAATGAGTGGACTTCAGTTTGTGGCGAATATTGCTTAATGTATTTGCTATATAAGTTTCAGGGATGTTCAATGCATAGTTTTACGAGTATATTTACAGGGAACACATTGTACAACGATATTTTAGTGGATGAGATGTTTCGCTCCTATTTTATAGATAATAAGTAATAAGATTTTGTATTTTATAAATAAAAATTTTAACAAAATTGGGTAATGTGTTTTATTAATGAGTCAGATTAGTGTAGATAGGAACAAAGGAGTATATAACAATATCACCACGCTGAGGAAGAATAGATAATGACGGTATTGAATGAACAATAGATAAGTAGATAAGAACAATGGAGCGCTAATGACGGTGGAGGCTCGAATTAAGAGTTAATTGATCTGCCCATCGCCGGAACCGTGCATCCTACGCAAAAATGGACCGCAGATTCGTGATCAGAGCATGCCAAAACCTTTTTTTTTTTTTTTTTTTTTTAGGATCGTGAGTCGACGAACGTCGTACTTGTGACTCAGTGCGCCAGAACTGGTACAACCTTTCTACAAGTGCGCCAGAACTGGTACAACGTAACTACTGTTAATTCTTGTAAAATCGTATTTTTGTTCCATGAGTAAATAACTGACTCTCGGAACGAAGTCACTCTTATCAACAGCTTGAGTTCGTTGCTGGTGTTATCAGAGTATCTTTCACAAGACAATTATAACATAATTACAATTATAATTATATTGAGTAGTTTAGTCGATATAATTGTGGTTGTGTCCTTCATTCTTATCAATGTGTCTTTATATTTATAATTGCTGTTGACCTTTATATTATGTATAGGCGGGATAATATATCTATTACTAACCTATATCATCCCGTTGGTGTCGTAAAAGGCGACAGAAAGAAATACAAATCAGGATATAGACGGCGTCAGGATATAGAGCCTCTTCCAAATAACGACTAAAAATACAAAACTGCAGTTGCCAACCCCCTTGCCAAGCGTGGCAACTATGGCAAATATCCCCCCTGTCTCTCTCTCTCTCTCGCTCTCTCTCTCTCTCTCTCTCTCTTTCTCTCTCTCTCTCTTTCTTTGTGCGTGACAAAAATTACTATATATATATATATATATATATATATATATATATATATATATATATATATATATATATATATATATATTATCATTTCTGAGAGGGTTTTAGGGGGAAGTGTCCGCCACGCTGTCCCAATGCGTGCTGGCGAAATTCATATATCTTCAAAATATTTTTTCTCATTTCTCAGACAAACAGGTTTCCTCACGATGTTTTCCTTCACCGCTGAGCACTCAATCCGCTGCCAAAATGTGCTGCAAAAACAGAACCCATACTTTTCTATTTTAATACAAAAATCTGCTCTCATGACTATCCAGCTTTCATGACTCAACTGCTGAGCTGATTTTGATAAAATTGAGACGGTCCGATGTCTGCTTAAGTTAAACATACTACTGCAAGAGTGTCAAGATACTGTAAACTCGTTCTGCTAAGATTTGATAAAAATTAATGTTCAAAAGCTTAAGGTAGACGGGAATGACGTATATGATAGGCTTAGTGAGGATGGTTGTTGAAAAGGACCCGAAGCTTCGGGAATTAAAAATAAGTTAAATTACCGTTACCGTTACAGGATATTAAGGTCAACTGCTGAACATAGGCCTCCCCCATAAAGTGCCTAATTAGGCACCCCCTATTGGGGGAGGATGTTCACCATAGTTGCCACGCTTGGCAAGCAGGAAGACGTTGCCGTCCATCTCCTGATTTATTTCCCTCTTACGACGCCCACGGGATCATATGGGGTAGTGGATATTCTTCCACTGCCACCACTCGGTACGTAAGTTAAATTAAAAGCGATAAAATCCATAAAATTAGTGTCATTTAATGTTTGGTGGTTCCTGTTATGATTAAAGATTTCCGGAATGTATTCAGTTAGTAATACGTCAGATATTTGGTTTCCGCACGTGTTTTCAAATCTGAAACCCAACTGCTCGTCAAAGAATAAAATGCTTCTTACTTTATCAAAGTCGTAATCGCAAGGTCGTAATCGAGTCGACTTCAGCGTGCAGACGAAACTGATCGGTCTATAGCTGAAGACTAAGTTCTACGACTAAGCGTGGTTCTCCTGGTTTCCGGATTCCTATAACCCCGATCTCTTTTCACATGTTCGGTAAAGAGCTGCTACAGAGGAGTGCTTTTAAAATGCTTACTAAAAGGCAGAGTGGAAGCGTTGACAGTGATTTCACCACCCTATTACTAAAACTATCAGGGTCTGAATTCTCTATTTATTTGACTTTTGTGACTTTGTCGATAGTCATAGGTTAAAAACCGCCCGCAGATGGTAAGCATACTTACTTATATAACTTTACTGACGCTTTATTATATGTATTATGACTGCTTCGTTGGTCTAATGGTTTTAGTAGTGCGACTGCTGATCATGAGGTCCTGAGTTCGAATCCGGGGTCGGGCCAAAAAAAATAATTATTGAGTTTTTCCGTCAAAAAATTCTCAGTAGTTGCTCGGAGTCAGAAAGTTGGCGGTGTCTCACCCCCGTGCCTCGGAAAGCACGTAAAGCCGTTGGTCCTGCGATTGATCTCTCTCCGGTCGTGTCGGTTTACCGTCCCTTCGGATTAGGAGAGTGAGGGAGTAGTGCGCGCACCTGTGCTTGCGCGTACACCTGGGCACTATAATCCTGTCCTGCGCCGGTGGCTAGCCTCCGTTGAGGCAGGCCGCCGTGGCCAAAAATCGGTCTGGAGGACATTATTATTATTTATACCTACTAAGAAATGTATTTATTGTCTTTACTGTAAATATTTTCGAAACAAACAAGCTCTCGAATTGTAATCACCTCATTAGATAATAAGTGGTTATTGCAGCCCAAACACGGATCTATGACTTTGTCACTCTTGAGGACCAAGATGGAATGCCTCACAGTTTATAATTATTCTTCATCTCCATATTCTTCTACTGCCTGACATCAGAAATAGTCAAAAAGGTGGTACCCACCGAAGCGGACTTCTAAGCAGGAAGGAAATCCATCTCCTTCTTCATAAGCCGCTTCGGATTGCATGACAGTGCAATGTGTCAGACATGTGGGTCATATTCAGTACCAAGTGAAAATTTTTTACTTTGAGGTTTTTGTACAAACATACATACATCGCAGCCTATTAAAGTCCACTACTGAACATAGAGTTCCCCCGTAGGTTGCCACATAAGGATTATATAACCGTATTTGGCACGCTTTACAAACGAGTTTTCTAACGCAGTTTTTTTGTTATTTTGATTTGTTATCAGAAAATTGCTGCTGCCCAACCTGTTTCAATTTCCCTCTGTCGCTTGTTACGTCACCGACGGGACGATATGGGGTAGTGAATATTCTTACGCCGCCACTGTACGGTTTAAGTAATAAAAAATAAATTGCATTTCGTAGTTAACATCAACTTTTAAATAAATTATAAAATAAATTGCATTTCGTAGTTAACATCAACTTTTAAATAAATTATAAATAAATTATAAACCTCTATTTCTGGACACGTTACTATGATATACTTCTTCCCAGTGGGAAGTTATCGTAATGGGTCCAATTTTGCAAATTAAAATTTTTATCATATCTCCTCGTTTCAAGGTCTTTAGAGTCGAAAAGTATGGTTTTTAAGAGGATGTCCGTGTGTGCACATGTACATATGTATGTATGTATGTTCGGATTCAATTTTCGCTTCGTGTATCTCGAGAACAAAGAGTGATATTGACGTGGAACCAGTTTCATTTAACGCATAATTATATAACTTAGATCTCATTAAATTTCGAGTAAAATCGGTCAATTCGTTTTTTGTTCCGAATGAAAAATTGTATAAAATATTACAACATATGATATTTTTTTATTCCTTTCACTAGGAATTTAATCGTGTCGACCTTTCAGGTCACACCTAGACCGCTTTTTTTACGTCAGTTGTTAGGGTACGGAATCTGTTGCTTTAAAATGTTTCGATATTGCTCTAGAATAAAGGCAATCAGCTCAATTGATTAACCTTTGAACTGTAGCTTCATAACTAATAAATTCTATTTGCTATTCTATTATGGAAACTTTTATTACTTTAATATTTATTCATTTTAAGTTTTTATTGTGATCACCATTATAATATAGGATCGATGCCAGTTGGCATTATCTGCCAGTCGACCCAAGGTGTGGTGAAAACGTAGTACCTGCCATTTCACACCTTTCATTATCCGTAAATTTCAAAGAAGTTCCAAAGAAGTGCAGTCTAAACAGTAAAGGTCTCGCCGACAAAACCGGTGAAATGTAGTGGAACGATAACCTTTAGATTAGATATATAATACAATACTTATTGGACACCTGTAACTAACCTTAAACAAAGAGGCTACAGATGTTATCTCCGAAAACCAAGATCGCTGAAAGCGTTACTGGCTCTTTATACACTTCCGACCGAAACACACCCTAGTTACAACTGTTTAATGGAACTTTGTTGTTATGTTTTTCTTCCGAATTTTGAAATTTAATTCGCATGCTCGGCCTATGCTAATGACAGTAAGGATGATAATAGCTCATCTGAAACCTTAATCTTATTACAGTATAGTATAACGAATCGGCAAATCAAAATGTCTATAAGTCCATACCTAACTTAAAAGTATTTAAGTAAACTCCCTCATTACTTTTCTGACTTCAAATTTCAATTGCCTACGTAGATAAGTAATTAAAATTTTCTATTCAACTCGTTCTGTCCTTATTAAGTTTAGAAGTCTCTTTGACAACGGTTCGTTCCAGGCTTTAATGAGTTGATTTAAGTTTACATCCGCTATTTTATACTGAGAATACTGGGCTACTACTTAGGAAGGTTTCAAGTTTGAGGATCAGCTGGTCGGAGCCATCATTATTAATTAAGAAACATTTGTTTTAAGGTCTGTGTAATTTGGTATTGTCCCCAAGTGCATTATAATATTTTTGACGGATCGAATTTCGAACTCCGCAACAACGTATTTAAGACAATTGGAACATATATCTTTATGATTTAATATATTATAAAACTATTTTTTCTTAAGAGGACTTTCGAAGTTCATAATTAACACACTCTTGATGGACCTTTCAGTATTCGATGCGGCAACCGTTCAAACAGTACGCTTGAACAGTACATTCTGCTTCATCAAACGCCCGCCGAACACTCTCCAATGAAACCTTATGCTTAAATACGAAATATGTTGAAATGAATAATTTTGACAAGCAAGCATACAGTTCACCTGATGGTAAGTGGATTTTGTACTAAGGAATAAGATGGAATGCCTCATTTACAGTAAAAAATGGTGTCCAGTTCTCTATGCTCAGCATACGAAATTCAGCGGCATTTAGCCACTATTTTACGCCGGCAATACACGTTGGCCAAGCCTCAGCCAATGCGAGCGTAGGCAAATTGATACAAGGCGAGTGCTACAGTCTAAACGTCGGTCAAGTTCGAAAGAGACCAATTCCAAGGCCAATGTTCACGAGTTTTTGTGGAGCTATCTACATGTTGGCCGTAATTAGTTGTTATTGAGAATTGAGACGATATGGACGACGTAGAAATTATTGCCGCATCTGCAATTTATTTAATGAGTGCATATATTTATTATATCAGTGTACTTCGTAGTAAAGTCTTTGGGGTTTCAAATAACGGGTTCATTTTTGTATATTTCCAAAAACTTAAACGTGTCCTCGTTAGTACAGAGTGAAATTGTCGAAATTATTTAAGCACAGAGTACTTTTTATATAGGATTTTAAAGTTGCAATTTAATTAAACAATATATCACCGCGACGGACGCCTGACATGGCCATCAACATGTGAACACGTCTTGCCGAGCGCCTTTGATTTGTGCAGAAAAACCGACACCGTTCCGAAATGAACGAGCGGTAGCGAGCGATCCCGAGTTGGCGCTCGCCTGCACTCGGCCGGCTAGGCGAGCGTCGACGAGTAATGGCGAGGCTAGACCAATCGGGTGTCTATACGTTGGTACTCGCCTTCGCTCGGCCAACATCCCAACATGTATAGCCGGCATTACGCTTTCTTTCTTTCTTTCTTGCTTTTCAATAGGTTAATAAAAAATTTGAGTAACATATATACAAAATAACATACAATCGAGTTGTAAACTTTCTCCTATATTTGAAGTCGGCTTAAGTAAGAGTGAATGCACATGGAAGGTCTTCTCCGAAGATGGCTTTTACAAGGTAATATTTGTTAGTTTATTATCAGGAAGGTCCTGCTGCCCACCTCCTGTTTTAGTTTCTCTCTGACCTCTTATTACACCGAAGGGATAATAAAGGATAGATTCCCCCACACCAGTGCCGTCTCTACACACACTCTGCACATTCACACGGATTCCTCTCACTAGCCAAAAACTGTCACAGAGAGGGTGCGACAGGGAATAACTTTTTACTTTTAATTCGAAATAAATGTAATATGTATATATATTATATTGTGTCTTGTTCTTCAAGATTGGCCACAACGCTCTCTTGAAAAACTACAGACCGATTTCCCTTCTGAGTCGCATCTACATGCTGTTTTCGAGAGTCATTATGAATCGTCTCGCACGCAGACTCGACGACTCCCAGCCTCCTGAGCAAACCGGTTTCCGAAAAGGCTTCAATACCCTGCGGCAGATTATACGGAAGACCGAAGGTTATAATCCATTACTGGCGTATGTGGACTATGAGAAAGCCTTCCATTCCGTTGAAATTGGCGGTGCTACAGTCACTTCAGTTGACTGTCGGTATATTCAAGTTGACTATCGGTAAACTAGTGTGCTGAAGTGTTTGTACACTAGGGCTACGATGGCTATCCGAGTACAGAATCAGAGTACGAACCTATTCAAATGCAGAATGGTGTAAGACAGAGTGACGTTATATCTCCGAATCTCTTCACCGCTGCAATGGAACATGTTTTGAAGCTACTGTTCAAAAAAGGATACAATATTGAAATCAATGGCAAATACATCACTCACCTTCGATTTGCCGACGACATAGTCCTTACGATAGAATCGCTGGAGGATATAAGCACTAGCTGAATGACCTCAATAGTGTCTCCCAACATAAAAAATTCTTTTCCTCTTTTTGAGTCGAGCTCTCACAAAAACCGTCCAGGTTACTGCGCAATTTTCGTCTAGGACTGCTACACGGCCATTATTTATCGTTGTAAGAACCCACTCCTTGAAGCGACTGATACAACTCGCCCGATATACAAGTACGAGTATATATCCTACAGTACGATTATCTACATTAATTGAACATGTATTCTCATTTCGGTTTGATTATGAGGGTAGTTCCGAGTAAACAGACAAATGTCAAAAAAAATTATATTGAAAGAAGAAAAGAAGAAAAATTATATTTAGACCATACAAGCACTTATTTCGGTCTTAGTGCACCCGTGACCCCAAGCACCGCTAGATGCCTCAAAAAACTTATGTCTCAATTTTTCTCAATAAAATATTATAGGCCACAAAGTCGATAGCCTTAGTCATAACTATGATTAATGCATAAACTTGTTTCTTGCTGTCCATTTTTAAATATATATTTCAAAAATTCATAAATATCGGTATTAGACTAACGCCAACGTATTACAAATAAGATAAATATTCACTGAAGTTTTAAAGAAAAAAAAAAATAGACAAGAGTACATTTCAGAATAAAATTTCAGAGAACAAAACGAACACAAAATTAAACTCTGTATTCATGGCCCTTTATGTTAACAATTCTTATAAATATTTTTCAATTATAAACGTTTTTATTCTCTTATGAAACTTATAATCCACCTCTACACTTGTTCTAAAATTAAAACCTTTTCAGGAAAGAACTGGCAAAAATGTGGAGTGCGGTTTTACTTAGTCCAAATTAACAGATTCTAGGCAAAGAACTGGCAAAAATGTGGAGTGCGGTTTTACTTAGTCCAAATTAACAGATTCTAGGCAATGTTATTTAAATATCATTGCTTCCAAGTTATACTACGTGCCGTGGGGTGGTGACATAAGCAAATCCCTTCCCACAATTTATCGCACAGATGTTGTAAGATGCGACTATGGAAAATACCAGAAAAATCTTATGCTTTTCGATAAATAGTTGTAGAATCACGTAGTTTATGTCACACGTAAAATACCCAGACCGGCGACGAGCGGCAACGTCAAAATGTGAAACCCAGTACTGCAATCATCAATACGCTAAGCATGACGATTAAAGCAAAACCTCTCTACAGCTTTACAGGTCGGTAAAGAAGAAGAAGGTTAGAAAGACCTCACTGAGCAGCAATATGCTATTCTAAGTTTAAGTAAAGACTATATTACGCGTATTACTTTCGGTTCAACATTGCATTCAAGTTAGTAGCTTGAACGGAATTGAGACGTCTATATACCCTTGAAAGTGATTGAAAGCTTTGACATCCCCGGGGACTTTCAAGGAAATAGAACGTTGAATCATCAATACGGATCATTGATTAATGCAGTTAAAAAGATTAAAATGAAAATAGAATGACGTATATTTTCGCGTGTGTATTTTTTAAGCTAAGTGATTTGACAGACATGTTCTGCGTTTTTTGAAACTTTTCCAAACTTCTTAGTGTAACTATTACTCCTTCGGTTATTTTCGGACGACCAACGGCAAAGTTTTTTTATTTTTTATGAGTTTCCCGTGACATTGCTGAAGTAGCCATTTATTAACCTTTAAAAGATTTACTTGTGCATGTGATTTAAATGGAATTGTTTCATTTTGGTCGATCCATCTAATATCACACGTATCTAACTATCACGTATGTTAATGCAATAACAAAAGTAAACCATAAGCTAATTGATAGAATCAGGCGTTACTTTGCAGAAATCCATCATAACAATTATAATAAAGATAAAATGGCGACTGACCGCTTTATGAGCGTAGAGTCTACATCACCTGAAGATGCCTCGTGTAGAGTAGTAACACGTGTCATATTATCGTCGATGCTGTGTATTTCCTGAAATAGTGGGAGTAGTGGTGCCGGGAATAGTGGTGTTGGGAGTAGTGGTAACGGAATTAGTGCACGCAATTGAGGGAGGGTGTAAGGTGCTCTTCAATCTAGGTAAGACACATCATTGTATTTAATTAAGCGGATGGTTGCAAATTAATGTCTTTATTATAATTGTAAATCATAAGCACCTAAAGCAAGTTGCTTACCGAATCAGGACCGTGGATTTGTTTGCTCACTTCGAGCGACGCGGCTGCATTAGGATTTTGCCAGTTGAGCGCACCACCCAGGTGGCTTGAATCACCGTAAGGCCCGAGCACTCGCGTTCCGTAAACTTGCCCATCTAACTTGCCGCGGTGATCGTCGAAGAAGTTATGTTCATAGCCACCTTTACCCTTTAAAGAATCATTATAATTAAGAAAATGATATCGGTTATGATTACTAATAGCAACTACAAAGCTCTTATGATTTATAAAAATAGATACAAAATATATTTCAAAAATACAATCAGGCGGATCGTGCGCGTAGCTGAGATTATGGCAGAATCATCAGCGCAGTAGTTTACACTGAGGCATAACCTTTTCACTGGCTCAATACACACTCCATCACTCTTGTAGTCTTAAACTGCCAAACGTTTAAGTGTCTTTTTTTATTTATTTGATGTTTATAGTACCAGTGAACATTTCTTTCTTTCTTTCATAAATTTTGAAAATTATATATTTGTAAGAAAATCAAAATTTTGTTGTCTCCAATGGAAACAATTTAGAAACACCAAACTTTATGGAGTAGAAAGTTTATTCCTAACATGTTAAGAGCATTTATAATACCCGTAACACCTTAACTTGACGATGGAAATAAATTCTTAACATAATAGAAATTATTTATTTGTTCTCCAATTTATTGAAATACCCTAACGATAAGGACGGCTCTAGCAAGTTTTTAGGTGGTGCGAATATGCAAGATCTCATTGTAGCACGCCAAATTAGCAATTGCTTATTAGTGGTTTAATCCATAGAGACAGATGATAAAATATATATTTTAATACAGTATTGCAGGGACGTATAGCGTTCGGGATGTGGGCTATTACATACTCGAGCTTTTTCTTTACCTTTTCCGAACTCGTACGTTCTCTTTCCCAATATCCCCAATCCCAATCGTTTAAAAACAATATAATGTCTATTAAAAAGAAAAATCAACCACGAAGTTTTTACTAAAAAAATTCATAGAAGTTTTTATGATTCATGCAACCATTTCTAAAAAGAAGCTACTAATTTGTTTCAATATCAAATTTAATAATCTGATTGAATGTACTAAAAAGGTGTGTTCTCAATCAAGATTATGGTCTGTCAGATAAAATTATTATTTGTGTTGGTGAAAACGATAAAAATCCTCTAGCTGTTTCATCAGAATTATATATAACATTAAAACAACTAAGAAAATATTCTGTAATTATTTTAAATGTTTTAAATAGTAGACATTTAAATACAGGGATGATAAATTCCAATATTATAAAAGTATGTAGTCAATATAAAAACTGTTATTTTATAAAAGAAAATTCCCATTATAAAAATCTATTCAACACTTGTAAAAGAATTAACTATATAATTGATTGTATAGATTATGATCAACAATTTTTAGACTATTCCCAACTAAAAAATGTCATTAAACAGCGTTCAACACAAATTAAATGTTCTGAATTAATTAATAAAATACATAAGAAAGGTACAATTCCTTACTATTTCGCAAATATAAAAAACAAAACAAACCTTAATATTTTAAATGAAAAATCTGGGGTTAAATTGGATGGAATAGAGAGTGTGAGTGACATTGAGGAACCTATAAAGTTCAAAAAAGGAACTATCCCATTTTGTTTTCCAATCATAGAAAAAAAAGTTTATTTCGAAATTAAGGCATTAGATATCTGTAGAAACAGTATTTTAATAAATGATAAAATACATAAAATAGGAAATTCCTATATGCGAGTATTTCACCAAAACATAGCAGGATTACTAGGAAAATTAGATTTACTTGAGGCGTGCATCGCAGAATTTAATTACTCTGAAGAACCAATAGACGTGATTTGTCTAACAGAAACATTCGTAAAAAATGGAGATGAAGATAACGTAATTTTTAAAAACTTTAAACTGGCTGCCAATTTCTCAAGAAAACAATCAAAACGTGGTGGTGTGCGTATTCTTGTAAAACATAATTTCAAGTATCGCATCTTAGATTTTTTACAACCGTTTTCAAAGGAAATTGAGTTTGAATGCTGCGGTATAGAATTGACTGAACAAAAATGTATTATTATTTGTATTTATAGAACACCAAGCTCAGAAATAAGTACATTTTTTACGAAACTTGATGCTTTATTACATAAGCTACGTGAAAAAATAAACAAAAAAATTATAATTGCTGGCGATTTTAATGTAAATATGTTAATTTTGAATAATAAATCTAATAGATTAAGAAGTTTATTAAAAAGCTATGGATTTCAAATGCATATAACGGAAACAACGAGACAACATACATGTATAGACCAAATGGCAAGTAATATACAAGGAGCTATCGGAAAAGTCCTTGAATTAGGTCTATCAGATCACACGGGGCAAACATTAAGTTTTTTATTAAACGATACAACAAAGTCTCCTGGACATTATTATATATTTAGAAGACAATACACGGAAAGTAATATTAGCAGTTTCTGCAATCACTTAAAATCATTATCATTCTTGGACGTATATGAGGAGGATAACATAGAAAAAGCATTTACAAAATTTTATGACACGTTTGTACTAATTTATAAGCTGTGCTTTCCCATAAATAGAGTCAAAGTAAATAATTTTGATCAAAAATTAAAATGGATTACAAATGGTATAAGAATTTCCTGTAGAACCAAACGTGCACTTCGCTATAAATATTATAAAAATAAAACTCACGAGAACAAAAATAAATATACACTTTATAGAAATATCCTAAAAAAAACTATTTTACTGGCACAAAAGCAGATGAATCACAAATACGTACTTAAATCAAAAAATAAAACTAAAGCCACTTGGAACCTAATAAAAGAAAATAGTCAGACACATCCAAATCTCATTGATAGACTCACAGTCAATAATCAAAATATAATAAATCCCGTTGAACTAGCTACAACATTTAATCAGCATTTCATCTATTCCATAAAAGACAGAATATCACATAATAGTGCGGATAAATTAAGCGTAACTAGTCTAAGAAATCAATCTAGTATTTATTTAAGGCCATGTGATATAACGGAAATTAAGAACCATATTTCATCACTTAAAAACACAAAATCTACTGCCTGTGATGAAATACAAACAAAAGTTTTAAAGAGGTGTCCAGAAAAAATCATAGATGTATTATGTTTTCTCATTAATAAATCGCTTGAAGCGGGAATTTTTCCTAAAGAATTGAAATTATCCGTTGTGATACCATTGCATAAAAAAGGTGACAGAAATAATATTAATAACTATAGACCAATTACATTAATATCAATATTATCAAAATTGTATGAGAAAGTTATGCAAAAAAGACTTTTAGACTTTTTTAACAAGTTTAACATATTAAAACCAGAGCAATATGGTTTTCAAAAAGGTAAATCCACGACACTGGCAACTTTTTCCCATATAAAAATCGTAACCGATTATATAAACAGAAAAATACCAATTTCTGCAGTGTACTTTGATATGAGCAAAGCATTTGATAGTGTTGGTCATGATATTCTCCTAAAAAAAATTGAAGCTTATGGTATAAGAGGGCCAGCTTACTCCTGGATACAAAGCTATATAAAAAATAGAAAACAATGTGTTGAAGTACAACAAAAAGATAAAAAACGGCAAGACATTTTAAAATATAAATCTTTGTACTTACCAAATGATTACGGAGTGCCACAAGGGAGTGTCTTGGGTCCTTTACTGTTTTTAATTTACATAAATGACCTACCAAATTACATCAAACATAATACAATATTATTTGCTGACGACATTTCCATTTTAATACCGAAAATAAATTTTAATGCTAGTAATAAAGAATATGAAAATGAAATAAATAATACTATTGTAAATGTTGTTAAATGGATAAAAAACAATAATCTAAGCATAAATCTATCCAAAACTAAATTTATGCAATTCTACAATGTTAAAAGTAAACCGCAATTACTTGATATTAAGTATAATGGTGAAAAAATTACTGCTACTGAATGTACCACATTTTTAGGTATTAGTTTAGACAAACATTGTAATTGGAAAAATCACATAGATAAAGTTTGTTCTAAAATATTTAAATTTAATTTTGCTCTGCGAAGGCTAACTTCAATCTCGTCAAGAAACACTTCTCTTATAGCATATCATGCGTATGTCGCTGCTGTATTAAGATATGGTCTCATATTATGGGGAAACTCGACTGATGTAAACCGTGCTTTTATAGCGCAAAAACGGTGTATACGAGCAATTTGTGGTGTCGGGCCACTAGTTTCTTGCAAACCACTGTTCAAAGAATTGGGTGTTCTTACGCTACCATCCATGTACATTTTTGAACTTTCAATATTCGTAAAAAAGTATCCTCAGTTTTTTACTAGATTTAAAGATACAGTAACATATAGTACCAGATACCCAGATAAAATTATTTTACCTTCATCAAAAACTAGCCTGTACTCAAAAAATTGCTATGTGATGGCTATTCAAGTGTTTAATAAAATCCCAAATGAAATAAGGCAATTAGATTATAATCAATTTAGACGTAATTTATTAAAGTGGCTTTTAGAAAAACAGTTTTATTCGGTAAATGAACTGCTAAAAATAAAAGAACGTTTCTATTGACTGTAAAATGCTGTTTCTTATCTGACTGTGTTTTAAACGATTAATATTAAGATTGTAAAATGATGCATGTTTATTTTTACTTAAATTTTTGTATAATATATTGATTGTATAGAATATTATTCTAACCATAAGTTAATTAGTAAATAAGTTTTCATATACCAAAATTGGTGAAATATGTGAATCATTATTATTTTTATAAGAACATCTTTGTACCATATTTCTTGTGAATAAATTTAATTTATTTATTTATTTAAAATCAGTTAGGTTAGGTTTCATTTCATTTCATCTCATTATATTTCATTTTCATTTCACATCAATAAAAAAAATTACTGAAGACTTGGCTGTATGGGTATAGTTCCATTTGCCTACCCAGAATGGGTGAAGAATACAAAAAATCTCTGCTTATATTCTTTTACGGTTGGCGCCATTTTCCAAAAATGTTTTTTGCGAGTTTAGTTGTTTGTTGTACAAAATGAGTAATTTCGACGATATGTTATTTGAATTAACACCTGCAGAACTCAGCATAATTGCACAACATGCTTCGGAGAACACTTTACCGGAAAAGTCAAAAAGTCGCTACATATCTACATACGACCATTGAGCTATTATGTACTACGTACTAGAGGAGACACTGCATTCAGCTACTCTGTTCCACTCAACTGCGGTGCACGCACTGCACTTTAATCAGTCACTCGCTAGGCGCATGTAGAGTTGTCAGGTGTTGTGTTGATTTAAAAAAAAATCTCTTGATAAAAATATGCCTTCGTGTGTACTTAGGTATTGCACAAATAATTCAAGAAATGTCAGTAAAAGCCAAGGAATTACTTTTCATCGGTGAGTAGATATTTAATTATTAAAAAAAGCATTATTGATTAATTATTAAACAAATTATTCCTTTGACGCCAATTTGTGTCATGAAATATAGATTATGAAATTTATTTGTTCAGATGCGACATTTTTGCGAGCAAGTGTAGGGCGATTATATTACGTACAATTTTTTTTTTGTAGAAACAAATAGAATTATAACTAGGCTAAATTAATTACGTTTATATTTCCTGATTATTCTTTTATTTTATTTTTAGGTTTCCACGTCCAAGCCACGAAAACAGAGAAAAGTGGATTAAATTCGTCCAAAATAATCGTAGGGAAGAGACGTGGTTACCAACAATTCACACATACATTTGTTCTTTGCATTTTAGGGAAGAGGATAAATATAGTACGAAGAAAGGAAGAAATTTTCTGAAAAAGTCTGCAGTACCTTGTATAGATGTAAGTGATGAATGTTTATTATATATACTATTGTAACAATAGAAATGTAGAGATAAAAAAAACTTTTTAAAATAAATAATTATATTTTAAAATACTAAAGTAAATAACTAACTTAAATACTCTCAATTTTGTTTAGTCGATAAATTCTGATGTTTTTCAGCCTAGGGGTATTGATGAATCAATGGAATCAATGAATCAACAAGCAATGGATCCTATATCGATACCAGTGAGCGACTCAGAATCGATTTTCGATAGTCCTAGGAAAATTATCTTGAAACGAAAACTTCAAAACGTCACTATAGTTAAGAAAAAATTACAAAAAAAATTAAAAAAAATTCAGCGGCAAAATAGAAGTTTCAAGAAGAAATGTGAATCTTTAACTGGTATTATAAAATCCGTGAGAAAGAAATTTTGTCTGGATGGAATAGCCGAGACTAATATAATGGCTAAAGCAAAAGTTTTTGAACTAAATAAGAAGTTTTTTAAATTAAAGAAACAGAAAGGACAATATTTTAAATATACACCGACTCTGCGTAAATTTGCCTTAACATTGCATTATTACTCACCAGCGGCTTACAAATATGTAAGACAAATTTACAGTAACGCTCTTCCACATCCACGTACTCTCTGTCGATGGTATGGATCAGTCAACGCTGAACCAGGGTTCACCAATGAAGCATTTCAAGCTTTAAAAATCAAATGTAACGTAACAGAACAACCGGTAGTGTGCACGTTGATCTTTGATGAGATGGCCATTCGTAGGCAAAAATTATTTCATAATCAACAGAATCTCGGTGCTGTTAATTTTGGCGCAGGTCCACAAGAAGCTGACGAAGAAGTTGCATCACAGGCTTTGGTGTTTATGTTAGTCTCACTAACGGAAAATTGGAAACTGCCTGTAGGCTACTTTTTAACTTCCAGTATAAACGCTGAAACCAAGGCTAATTTAATAACAACATGTTTACAAAAATGTCATGAAGTTGGAGTAACGGTCGCAAGCCTTACATTCGATGGTTGCCCTGCAAACTTCTCCACTGCCGAAATTCTAGGTTGTGAACTAACTGATTTGAATAACATTAAGACTGATTTTCCGCACCCGTCAACTCAAGAAAAAATTTGTGTATTTTTAGATCCATGTCATGTAATCAAATTAATTCGAAACACCTTTGAGAGAAAAAGAATATTATTTGATGAAGATGGCAAAAAAGTGAGATGGGAATTGCTTATAAATCTGAATAAACTTCAACAAAATGAGGGTCTGAGATTTGGTAACAAACTAACACCGCGTCACATCCATTTTAGAAACCAAGTTATGAAAGTTAAACTAGCTACGCAATTAATGAGCATGAGTGTGGCAAAAGCGCTGGTTCTTTGTGATGAAGTATTAAAGTCAACGCGGTTTCTGGATTCGTCAGCAACTGTAAATTTTATAACTATAATGAACAATTTATTTGATACAATGAACTCGAGAAAGTGCCATTTTTATGGATTTAAACGTCCATTAGATGAATGTAACAAATCTACAATATTTTCATTTTTAAATAGTGTGAAGGATTATATACTGAACTTGAAATTTCATGTAAAATCTAGAAGAGTTATAAAAAGAAAAAATTTTGAACCTCAAATAAAATTGTCGATAGCAAAAAAGAAAATTGTAGAGTCACCAAATAAAACGGGGTTCATTGGCGCAATTATCTGCATAGAATCTCTGAAAACACTTTACAAACATCTAGTTGAAGAAAAACAGTTTGTCAAATTTATTTCCACTTACCGACTCAGTCAAGATCATTTGGAGTTATTTTTTGGAAATATAAGAAAACACGGTGGATACAATAATAATCCTATGTTTTGCAATTCCGGGCTGCGTACAAAAAAAACTCTAAATCACTTGGAACTACGATCATCATTTACTGGTAATTGTATCCCACTGGACAATTTCACTATTTTACAATGTTCTTCTACTGACATAATTAACAGCACAACACCCCTTAATAGACATGATGACCAACAATATGAAGTTTTATCATCTACTTGTATACTGAATTCTGATATTGAAGCCGAAAATAATTGTAACATATTTGCTGAGACACTAAATAAAGAACATGTTACGAGTAGTTCCCAATTGATTGTTGGATACATTTCTGGATATATAGCCAGAATTTTAACAAAATTATTAAAATGCGAAGAATGCGTAAATAGCTTAATCACGACAGAAAAGCTGCCACACCACAAATTGATAACCATCAAAGATATGGGTGGCTTATGCTACTCTACTGGCGATGTGTATAAAATATGTTTGACCACGGAAACCGTGATACGAAAACTTATAAGACAAAGAATAAAATATAACTTCAATTTCATTATTGTTAAAACTTTAGAATTTTTCATTGAAAAAGAGGTATTTACATCCTTAATTCAACATTCATTTAATCAGCCAAGTACTTTCAATCACAGGGTTCACTTGATTCGGGCTATTATAAATAAATACACAAATATTCGTTTAAAACACGAAGCAAAAACTGATCAAGATAAAGAATATTTATCTAAACGGCAAAAATTAACTAAACTCATATTGTTTAAAGGCACTTAATAAAGTTTATTTTTTATTTTTACCAAAACATTTATAAATTTAATAATTGAAATTAATTTTCAGCAAAAAGAAAACAAATAAGTGATTTAAATAAATATATTTCATTTGCTTCGATTCCTTTCATTTTATATAGTTATCTTTTAAAATATTCATATAAACATGTAATTCAAATGCAATTGTGATAATATTATTTATTATCGTATTAATTTACCTCTTAATATTCAAAATAATTGACAAATTATTTAAATTTTAACTCGTTTTAATAAATTTACTACAATTTATGTAATTTAAATAAACAATAGTTATTAATTACATACTGATCATTCTACCTAACTAATCTATGATGACAAAAAACCGCGCATGCGCGACTCTACTATTACCGCGCATGCGCGAAGAAATAGAGTAGCGCACAATTTTTGTTTGGAATAGCTTCTCTAGTACGTAGTACATTATAACTCAATGCATACGACGAATTTATTGCTTGGAGAGAAGAGAAAAAAGCAAATAGTTTTTCAGAAAATGTTATGTTGGCATACTTCTCCGAACTCTCAGCAAAATTAAAACCTACGTTATGGTCGAGGTTTTCGATGATAAAAAGTATGCTGAAAATAAGGAACAACGTGGATATCCAAAACTTAAACTTAAAGTTAGTTGAGTTTATTGTGTTTTTATAATTTTATTAAAATGCTTCATTTTTTCGCAACTGTATTAAAAAAATATTTGTTCAGTACACGTGCGGAACCTTCATTGCAACTTGTTCCGACTGTCAACTCTCACCTTCGGATGCGCCTCGGCTCGGGTAGATATTTGTCGGGACTCTTTGCAATGACAGGCTATTCGTAATGAAATATACTATTTATATGCTACTTTTATAATATCAAAGGAGAAACTTTCACATTTATTATATAATAAGTATTATATAATAAATGTGAAAGTTTCTTGCTTGAATGTTTGATAATAATTTTTCACGCCGAAACTTCTGAACGGCGTGGGACAAAATTTATCAAAGAGGTAAATTGTGTACTGTAATAGTAATAAGCTTACTTCAAATAATCGAAATTAAGATTTTGCATTTTGGTAACGCCAGTTAACAATCTACATTATCAACATTACATTACATATCGCATTGAGTTCGTCCTAAGTTATATCTACTTTATCAACATGACTAGTGCATATTTTTTGTTTCCTTCCTTCCTTCCCTTTCCTACCGCACGCGCTGCCGCCGAGGTGAAAAAGAGGATCTCGGCGCGCGTCATTATACTAATTGATATTACGCCATCCGCAACGCACGGCCACCCGTCGCGTCTTATGTACATTAACCGCAAACCGCGCAGGACGAACATTGAGTTCTCCTGTTTATGTTTAATATTCACCGCATCAGACATTGTGTCTTTGTAACTCATAAAAGTGTGAGACGCCCCCGTAAGGGCAAAGGTGGAGAGTGTGGGACTTCACGAGACTGTTCCGAGAGTGCGTGTGCGCCGAACCACGTGGCGAGCGCGCTGTATAGCAGACACTCCAGGAGGAAGGCGCGGCAGTCCTCATCAGGTCAGTGCGTGCTATCCCACCTATTTATTTTCCCCTTTGCCGTATGCACCAAAATTACAGTCCACTAAATCTTTATCGAAGATACCTTAAGTTACTGGCGTCTCCATTTTTAATGGTCACTTCTCGCTGGATTGACCTTGACTTTCCGCCCTTATTAGATCGTTATCGTAATAAGCGTTTATATAATTAACTATTTATATTTTAATCCGACTTCGGATTAACCCCGCCCTTATTAGAACACTAGAATAGGTCCTAATAGGTGACATTCATAGTAATTTTAAAACTATATTCATAGAATGAATAAGCATATAATTATCTATATAAATTATTTGTTGTATGTTCACATCACGTCATCAACTTTTAACTACATCTATAGATTATACTGTTAAATTACATTTATTATTTGCACATATATTTAAGCATTATATTCGTTATAAATAACTTCATAATTATTATAAAAGTTAACAATTAAAGTTCATCGTTAACGAAACTAATATTTAATAATTCAACCGCGTAGCGAGGTCGCTTACAGACTACCCGCTTATAATTATATTATTTTTGCCGCATAACTTAAGTTGTAATGCCGCCTAAAAAACAAATAGCATCGAATAATAGCGATTCCTCGGATAATGAGGGCACACCTGATGCTGAGTTGGTTTTATTATTAGCTAAACGAGATGCTTTATTTGAAATAGTGCAAAAATATATGATATGTCCTCGGACATCCTCACAAACACTTCCACGATGGAGCGTTTTCTTGATGGAAGTTCTAATATTAATGCTTTACGTATTGAGTTTAAACAGGTCTTAGATAATTATAATTCACATTTATTAAAAATAAACCCTATTGCTAAACCTGATTAT
Source organism: Parnassius smintheus behrii (assembly GCA_036936625.1). Lineage (NCBI taxonomy): Eukaryota > Metazoa > Arthropoda > Insecta > Lepidoptera > Papilionidae > Parnassius > Parnassius smintheus. Next base: position 19,288,198 of record JAUPFT010000022.1, read on the forward strand.
AACAGCCTCATTGCGTTTGAGTCTCTTTGCGGTAGAATAAATAGGCTTTATTTACAATATTCGCAATCTAATTCACAAAGTACTAGTACACCATCTAAAGCCAGATTCACACTTCCGCCTATCGAACTTATGCCATTTTCGGGTGACATTCGCTCATGGCCTTTATTTTATGCTAGCTTTAAATCAACCGTCCATGACAACACATCGCTTACCGACGCTGAAAATTTATACTATTTGCTAGGTAAACTAACGGGCAAAGCCCTATCTGTATGCTCAGGTATAACTCCTTGCGCTGAAAATTATAAAATTTTATTGCAAGCACTCGTTGACAAATATGAAGACCGGCGTATGCTAGCATCTACATATATTAATCAGATGTTCGAATTTAAGCCATTGCAATCGGCCACCGCAAATAATTTTGATTTATTTACTGATAACTTTATAAGTGCAGTGCGCGCTTTACAAAACTTAAAGTTAGATAATCTCGCGGACTTAATTGTTCTTCATATCGCGCTTAAGAAGCTGGACCCGGATACCATTCGCTCTTTCGAATATAGTCATAACTCGATGGTACCTACCTTTGATGATTTAGTAAATTTTATTAAGACCCGCTCCAAAGTTTTGCAACGCACCGATTCTAGTACAAATTCTAATAGCGCACCAAACAATCGACGAGGTAACGGTAATAATCGTCGCTGTAATAATACTTCGTCGCCGAAGTATCAGGCGTACGTAAGCACGACGACTAGTTGCTCAAAGTGTCTGTGCGATAATATTGTGCATCAACACCTATTTAAGTGTGCAGACTTTAATAAAATGACGCCGCAGGAACGATTTAAATGCGTAAAGAGTAACAATGCATGTGTGAATTGTCTCAGTTTAAGTCATCGAGTGTCTAGTTGCTCTTCAAATTATAGTTGTCGAGTTTGTAAATTTAAACATCACACATTGTTGCACTTCCACCGCAGAAGCGATAATACTTCCCCTGCGCTGGCACGTTCTCCACCGCTTCAGCCAGTTACACTGAAGTCTACAACCCCCGCGCCCGCACACTCGCCACCCCTCACCGCAGGTGCGCGTTCAGACGTCGCGCTGTGTACTTCGTTCAAGAATGTTTCTCAACGTTCACCGCCTCCCGCGCGCGCAAGTCGTTCGCAGAGAACTGTTTTATTATCAACCGCTCAAGTATTTGCTTACGATGCTAAGGGAGAGAAACAAATTATTCGTATATTATTAGACTCCGCGGCTCAAAGCCATTTTATGACTAAAGAGTGCTGTCATCGTTTAGGCGTTCAACAACACGATACCGAATGTACTGTAGTAAAGGGATTCGGTGGAGTTGAAAAAATTGTAAAATCGAAATCGATTGATATTAAAATTTTCTCACGATTCGACTCGAATATTAACTTCAATATTTCAACGCTAGTTGTTGATCAAATCACCGACCTTTTGCCCACTGCTGTGGTAGACACATCTGTCTTATCACACTTCCATGGCATAAGACTCGCTGATGAATGTTATAGCATGCCTAATAAAATTGATGTTTTGATAGGCGCATCCCTTTACTTACTACGTCCAGACGTAATTTATTCGTCTAACGACTTGTCCGGGCCCTCAGCTTTGAGTACGGTATTTGGTTACGTTATTATGGACTCAGTGCCGACACTTCAGGTAAATCATTCTTTAACGTGCTGCTCAGTTCTAGAGTCTCCTATCGTTGACAAATTAGTGCAACGATTTTGGGAGCTTGAACAGCCACCCTCCGCACCGCCCATCCAGTGTCCTTCAGACATTGAATGTGAAGAGTTTTATAAATCTACGACATCCCGCGATCCTATTACTGGTAGATATATTGTTGGCCTGCCATTTAAAGATGACGTTTACTCTCTCGGAGATTCTTATGAAACCTCTCGACGACGATTCATGTGCTTGGAGAGGAAACTTCAAGCCTCGCCTACATTAAGGTTAGCATATGATGACGTCATAAAGGAATACTTAGCTAAAAATTATATATCCCCCGCACCGCCGTATGACTCTCATGAACCTGCTCCAATATATGTCATACCGCATCATGGAGTCTTACGCGAAGATAAGAAGTCAACGCGTCTGCGCATCGTCCTGGACGCTAGCAGTAAGACTAGCACTGAGCGATCATTAAATGATATTCTGCATTCAGGACCAAATTTGCAAGGCGACTTGTTCAATATAATTTTAACTTTCCGCTTACATCCAATCGCTATGACAGCCGACTGTCGCCAACAATTTCTGCAAATAGTTGTTCGCGATTCTGATCGTCGTTACCAATGCTTCCTATACCGCTTCCGTCCACTAGACCCACTTGTGTTATACCACTTCAATCGCGTGTGCTTCGGTTTAACTTCGAGTCCATACCATGCATTGCGCACGGTAAGACAGCTCATTGATGACGACGGCGCAAAGTATCCGCTTGCGAGTCGTATCGCATTTACTTCGCTATATATGGACGACATCGCGTTCTCTATGCCCAGTGAATCCGAGGCCAGTGAGACCTCTCGGCAGCTGATAGACTTATTCAAGGGTGCCCAATGGGACCTGATAAAATGGCATAGCAACCGTCGATCTGTTTTAGATGACCTCCCTACTTCCCATAAAATTACAGGAGAAGTAGAGTTCGATAAATCAATGCCACATAAAATACTAGGCTTGCATTGGTCTACCGATAGTGACGCCTTTTATTTTAAGATATCTGTTCCCGCTGATGTGACGTGCACTAAGCGCGCCATCTTATCTACTGTCGCTCGCCTGTGGGACATAATGGGTTTCGTTGCTCCCACAGTCGCGTACGCCAAATTGTTAATAAAGCAGCTTTGGCAACTTAATTTAGATTGGGACGACATACCACCAACGCCAATTATTAAGATGTGGAGGCAATTCTGTGCTGAATTGCCAGCTCTTAATGATTTACGTATCCCGCGACATGTTGGTGTATCCAAAAACTGTACTGCGTCACTCCTGGGGTTTTCCGACGCCAGCGAGCACGCATACGGTGCCGTAGTCTACATACATGTAAAGAGCGTCAATGGTAACACCGTCCAGTTGATTTGTGCAAAGACTAAAGTCGCACCGACGAAACCACTATCTATTGCACGCCTTGAGCTTTGTGGAGCGGTTTTACTCTCAAAATTGCTTCGCAGAGTACTCGACAATTATTCTCTTGACCTTGCAATATCAGTCTATGCCTTTGTAGATTCAAAAGTAACTCTGTACTGGATAAAGAGTTCGCCACACAAGTGGCAGACCTTTGTTGCAAACCGCATTGTTCAGATTACCGACAATATTCGCGCTGATAACTTTTATCATGTCGCAGGTACTGAGAATCCCGCTGACATACTTTCACGCGGCGTTACGCCAAATAAATTAGTTTCAAACCCCCTGTGGCTCCATGGGCCTCAGTGGACTTCGTTAGATCCATCTCAATGGCCTCTTCGTACTTTAGACAATGAGGTTATTGCAAATATGCCTGAGAAGAAGATTTTGTCGCACACTGTGTGCACATCCGTCTGTAATTCTGCGATTTATGAGCTCGCACTCCGCATCTCTTCTTGGAGTAAACTTCTACGTATAATTGCGTACGTGTGTAAGTTTGCTAAATTATTGCCCCGCCGCAGCACTACTGTAGTGACTGCTGATGATCTCAGTTTCTCTGAGGTTATAATCCTCCGCGCCCTGCAAAAACAGCATTTTGCAGTGGAATATTTAAATATTGAAGGTAACAAACCTTGCTCGCCCGCTTTCAATCGTTTAAGGCCTTTTATTGAGAATGGTTTAATCCGCATTGGTGGTCATCTTTCGAACTCCGCATTAGATTACACGCAAAAACATCCAATTATACTCCCGCGCAGTGATCATGTAGTGAACATGATCATTGACTATTATCATATTAAAAATTTACACGCTGGGCCTGAATTGTTATTGTCATTGCTCCGTCAAAAATTTTGGATACTTTCCGCACGCCGCACTGTGAGAAGCAGAGTCTACAAGTGTAATATATGTTTCCGGCTTAGACCCCGTCCAACTTACCCTTTGATGGCTGATCTTCCCCATAATCGTGTAAGACAAGCTATTAAGGCATTTACACACACGGGCTGCGATTATGCCGGTCCTATCGCATACACTCTTGTACGTCGTCGTGGTGTACGCAGCGAGAAGGCGTACTTATGTGTTTTCACATGCCTCACGACTCGAGCTGTACATATAGAAATCGCTACAGATCTTAGTAGTTCTAGTTTCCTCGCTGCGCTTAAACGTTTCCTCTCTAGACGAGGGCCGATTCAGTTTTTATATTCGGATAATGGAACGAATTTTAAAGGTGCCGCTTCGTATCTTCGCGATCTCTATAAATTTCTAAACGTTGAATACCGCCCAAAGCTTGAGCAAGAGTGTGCTGAGAATCGTATAACATGGAAGTTCATCTGTCCCAACTCTCCTCATTTTGGAGGCGCCTGGGAGAGTATGATCAAAGTCGTAAAAACGCATCTGTTCCGAGTTATCGGACATCAGTTACTTTCATACGAAGAGCTTAATACTGTTCTTGCGCAAATTGAGTGCTTGCTAAACTCGCGGCCCTTGACAGTATTAAGTTCTGATCCTGCAGAGCCTTCAGCTCTTACTCCTTAGTCATTTTTTGAATACCGCACCTTTATTGTCATTACCCGCACCCAAAGTCAAATCTGACTCTACCAGTCTGTTACACAGGCATTCTTTACTGGATAAATTAGTTCAGTCGTTTTGGGACCGGTGGAGGACGGAATACCTTCACGGATTACAAGTTCGTCAGAAGTGGAACACCCCGTCTACGGCTATCGTACCAGGCATGGTTGTAATTGTGATAAATGATAATGAACCGCCCCTTGCTTGGCCATTAGCGATTGTCGAGTCTGTTCATCCTTCGAAGGATGGCGTAGTTCGAGTAGCGACCGTGAGAACTACTAAGGGAACATATCTCCGTCCTGTTGCTCGTATTTGCCCTCTCCCAAGACAATAAATCACGATTATTTTGATTATAATTATTTATCTAAATTAGGAATTAAGTTTATATTTATATATATTAAAAAAGTATTAAACCGCAATATTATATTTATGTATACATTTTCTCGCTTACCAAGTAAGGTTAGTAGATGAGACATGCGCATTGAGCGCATCCTCTCACTTTATATACCGCTTATTTATTTGTTTTCCTTTTACTTTTTATATTACGGTTGTCTTTTAAAGGTGACCCTTTAAGGGCGGGAGGAAATGGTAACGCCAGTTAACAATCTACTTTATCAACATTACATTACATATCGCATTGAGTTCGTCCTAAGTTATATCTACTTTATCAACATGACTAGTGCATATTTTTTGTTTCCTTCCTTCCTTCCCTTTCCTACCGCACGCGCTGCCGCCGAGGTGAAGAAGAGGATCTCGGCGCGCGTCATTATACTAATTGATATTACGCCATCCGCAACGCACGGCCACCCGTCGCGTCTTATGTACATTAACCGCAAACCGCGCAGGACGAACATTGAGTTCTCCTGTTTATGTTTAATATTCACCGCATCAGACATTGTGTCTTTGTAACTCATAAAAGTGTGAGACGTCCCCGTAAGGGCAAAGGTGGAGAGTGTGGGACTTCACGAGACTGTTCCGAGAGTGCGTGTGCGCCGAACCACGTGGCGAGCGCGCTGTATAGCAGACACTCCAGGAGGAAGGCGCGGCAGTCCTCATCAGGTCAGTGCGTGCTATCCCACCTATTTATTTTCCCCTTTGCCGTATGCACCAAAATTACAGTCCACTAAATCTTTATCGAAGATACCTTAAGTTACTGGCGTCTCCACATTTTAAAACAAAATAAATACTTACAAACAATCCGGCGTCATTCTGGCCGAGAGTTCCAAACACGCGTCCGTTGTCGGTTTTGTGATCAAATGTGACGTCACGGCGATGCCTTTGTTGCGGATCAGTATTTGGCGAATGGATATACCATTCAGGGTATCTAAGGATATACAACTTATTAATATTTCTTTTAGCTTAAACATAATTGAATCTTTAGTACATTACTCTACCCTTTACTTTCCTACGTTGAGGACTTATAATCAGCCTGGCCCTTTTGAAATGCGGCTTACGACAGATTATATCGGATTATTAGTCTTAGTTTAATAGTCAACTATTTAAGTTGAGCATAGGCCATCATAGGTCATAGAAAGTCATGGCCATGTAGTTGCGGCATAGGAGTATCCATCGCCACATTTTGTCCAGTGGGTGTCATATAAGCTTTGTAAGCGGCATATAGGCTTTTGAAAGACAGCATTACAACCACCTCATTTATGGCGGGGATAAAATGCCTATATCAGCGACGGACATCAGTGTTATAGTTGCTAGACGTCTGGTCGTGCGACCGTCAATCAGATAGTCAAGCGTAACGATTGAGGCAAATGCTCCTTACAGCGAAGACTCATACGATTAGCGAAGTCCAGCTGTGAACTTTTAGACGGGGATGAAAAATAAATAAAAAAAGATTGGCCGTAGTAGGTCTGAAAATAAATATAAGAACTGGAGTTGAGAGTTTGGTGGTTTCCGTTACGATTAAAGTCTTGCAAGAGTTTGGTGGTTTCCGTTACGATTAAAGTCTTGCAAAATAAAACCATACTGCTCGTACGGAAGAAGCTTTTTATCTAAGACATACACGAGAAGGCGATTTAAAGTTGAAGATTTCTTTAGCGTACCGGTCCTCAGTTTAAAGTTAATTATGGAGTTTCTCTGGTTTCAGAATTCACATTACGTCGGTCTTTTTCCAGATATCCGTAAAGGAAAGTACGTGGTTGAAAATGCCTACAAACCGGCAGAGTAGACGTGCAAATAGTTATTTGATTACCCTATTCCTATGGAAATCGGGGCCTGAACTCTGTTTGAGATATTTTTATTGACTTCTATGACTTTGTCGACAGTCATTGGTTAAGGATCACCCGCAAGTGGTAAGCATACATAGGTTTGACCTCTGCTTCTACTACTAGCAAGAAAGCGGCATCTGTTGGTTCGCTATACGGAATGCAATGGCTCTAGATGCTGCAGTCCGTGCACACCTGCAGCCAACTTTAATCGATGAAGGCCGCAGATGCGTTGTCACCTCTGAGGACTAAAATGGAACGTCTTGCACCCTAATTTAGTAGCAGCAGTAAAAGGTAAGAGGGTACGTATTCACACGGTTTTGTAGGTGAGAAAGAGCTCGAAGACCGAAATAGTAAATTACTACAAAAAGAATATCATGAAAGGATTGAAAAATAAATGTTTATACAAGCTTAGAGAAATTGAATTACACATACACACAAACACACACACACACACACACGCGCGCACACGCACACGCACACGCACACACACACGCACACGCACACGCACACGCGCACACACACACACACACACACACACACACACACACACACACACACACACACACACACACACACACACACACGCACAAACACTGCGCTCCGTGCCGCAGGCAGCGTGGCGCGTTGGCGCCGGGCTCGATGCGCTCTCGTCGCACTACCACATGTAAGACGGGGAGTCTTACATACACACGCAAACACGCAACACGCGCACAGGCAGTGGATCATCTACAACGGCAAGAGAGAGTTTTCTATTTACAGAATCAAGTAATGAAAAACAAAATGTATCTCGCGGGTAACATCGCCTTTGAATCAAAATTTATATTTTGATTCAAAGGCGATGACTTCATTATTGGACGCGTTTCTATGATTTCCATTTTTAATAAGTAAAAATCCATGCTTTTAACGTGTAAATAGCCTTAATTTACGTAAGCCGGGTGGGGACCGGGCGTTTGATTCTTTGAAATGTTTCGGTATTACTCCAAGATAAAGGCAATCAACAATACAATACAATACAATACCCTTTATTGAACACTAAAAAAAACAACATAACAAGAAACAAACGAAGAGAAAAACAAAAGGCGGTCTTATTGCTATGCAGCAATTTCTTCCAGACAACCTAAATAGGAAATAAAAATAAGTGAAAAGTTAAGTAATGGGTAGAGTATACTATAAATAATATTATCAATCAACTCATTTGATTAAACATTCACTGAATGTGTAAAGGCTTTATAAGCGCTTATCCCATACCTTTAAACGAGCAATTCTTGTATATGTATATATATATATATATATATATATATATATATATATATATATATATACATGAGCTGCTTCGAGCCCTTTTTAGTATTTTTTTCACGAAAATTTTGATTAAACTAATTGCACTCATGATTTTTTTTATTCAAATAACCAGTTCAGATTTTTCTATTATGTCAATGTATTATTAATGTTTCATCGGTATGTAATTTGTATCTAAATGTAATTTCAAAAAAAACCAAGCAAAGCTCGGTCATCCAGGTACTATAGTTCTTATAAGTAAAAAATTGGCACAAATTATTCAGCTTTATGCGTTACTAACGCCGTACAGTATCTGTACAAGCGTAAAAGAGCCTATATAACATATGCATTACAGATGTTACGTGGTGTGCAAGGAAGCTATTACACTACAGATATAGTCTTATAAGTAACTTTTAAAGACAAGCGACTTTGATGGCGACATTTAATGTTAGAGTTAAACAAATATATTAATATTATACTCAAATTGGAGTTGAGTTTTGTCGCTGATAGTTTTTTTTTAATAGGATAGAGTGATAAACGAGCACACAGTCTACCTGACGGTAAGTGTTTGCTGTGACGCGTAGTCATCTATACTCGATTACGAATCAAAATGCAGACGCGTTGTCACCCATGAGGACCAACATGGAATGCCTCGTTTCCAGTAAAAGAGGTCTCCGGTTTTCTACACTCACCATACGAAACACAGCAGCATTAAGCTATAATTTTACGCTGGTATTCTGTGAGAGCGTGGTCCTACCTCGGTCTATTAGCGTAATGATGTTCTGTTTCTTATGGTGAGTGTAGAGAACCAAAGACTCTAAAGACCTCAGGAGTGACAATGCATTTGCATTTGGATTCTTGATTGAAGGTAAATGTGGATGTCTATGGGCCACAGCATCCATTTACTGTCAGGTGGACTGTGTGTGCGTTTGTTAACTAATGCTATAAAAAACCTGATGGCAAGTGACTACCGCAGTCCGTGGATACCCATCAACAACTTCAAACAAGAAAGCTACAGATATCATCTCTGAAAACCAAGATGGCTGTAAGCCATACGGGATCTCTGTACCCTTCTGACCAAAACAACGGTACCCTTCCGACCAAGCAGCTGAGCGTGCTCTAGAGGGCACGCTTAGCTGCTTGGCTTCTCTCTTAACCTTATAGTACGTTATTATAATTTATTGCCTTTTTTCTTCCTAACGTTGAAACTTTTGTCGAGTGCTCGTCCTCTGCACGTGACAATAAGCACAATAACAAATTGAAGAAACCTCTCTAAATTCAAAAAGGACTGCAAAATATCTATAAGTTCATATTTAATTCTAAAGTTTCAACTTAACTCTCTCATAACTTTTATGACTTTAATTTTCAATTTGCCTACGTAGAGGTAATTAAAATTTTCTATTCAACTCGTTCTTCTTAACCGTGTGATTAAATTAGAAGATGTCCTTAATTAAGTTTGAAAGTCTCTTTGATAACGGTCCATCGGAGACTTTAATGAGTTGATTCAAGTTTAGATCCGCTATTTTATGATGATTTAAAGGGATTCAATTTAGTAACCTTAACCTGCATTAAGCGTTGTCGTCGTTTGTCAACAAACTTGTGGTTTAGGAATGAGAATACCAGGCTTCTACATCAGGGGGGGGGAGTATTTTGATACCTGTTGTATATCTATAGGGGTAACAAACGAGCACACAGTTCAACTGATGGTAAGTGAATAATTATAGATATCTAGAATTATCCCCGATCCAAACGCAGATGCGTTCTAACCCTGAGGACTAAGATGTAATGCCTCATTTCCAGTAAAAAAAGGTCTCCGTATCTCTACACTCAACGTACGAATCAAAGCAGTATTAAGCTGCTATTTTATGCTGGATTTCAGAGAAAGCGTGGTCCTTCCCCGGTCAAGCCGACCCATTCGTGCTACAACCAAAATATAGCTGCAGCGTGACTCTACCACGTAAGAAAAGCTCGTTATCAAGAAGGTCCTGCTGCCCAACTTAATTTTTTAGTTTCTTTCTAACCTCTTACTAAACCTAAGGGATAAAGGTTGGAATCTCTTAAGACAGTGCCGCCTCTACACAGCCCACGGACTCCTCTCACTGGAGGACTAAATCCATTTAATAGAAGAAGATTGAGGGAGTAACTTATTACTAGTAACGCGACATAAATATAATACTTATTTCTCTGTACAGATTAAGGATGAAAAACGACAGCATTTGCAAAATATCCTTTGGTCCATTATATTACTCACGAAAATACTTTTGACAATATAAAAACTTCAAAGAATAATTCTAGATAAATAACCGCCAAAACTCACAAGTTTTGAACATATATACGCTTTACATCAACAAGGCAATATATCAATGCATTAGTAACTAAAACAAGTAAATATAATCATTCCAAAGTTGACACAACATGTATAAATTTTAAAAGGTTTTTTTTTCTATTTATTACACTACCCGAGTCAGCCGACCCGCCCCCTTCTTAGATTAAGTAACATTAAGAGTTAATTAATTATAAGTGCAATAAAATAAATGTACTTACAAAGACAAAGTATTGTTTTGTTTACCTACACTCTAAACCCCATCAGAACTTAATCATTATCAAGCTGTTGCAGTATCTTCTTATGCACCCCGCTGAGTAGGTACAATCCTCATTTCCATCTACTTACTTAATGGTAAGTAAAACACTACGAAGATAGCTACAACCAATCTAGAACATTTACTTTTTCACCGAAACAATGTATATTACTACATATATGCCTATATGTAGTAATATACATTGGTACACTAGTACGAGGGTGGATTGAAAAGTACTCGGCCTAACCAAGAAAATAAACACATACTAAATCAATTATATTTTTATTTTTCTACATAATCACCATCAAGTTACACGTCGATTTGGAGGTCGGTTGGGAGGTCAAAGGTTTTCGACAAACGACGTTATACACGTCGTTTGTCGAAAACCTTTGACCTCCCAAGTGCTTTTTTAGGTTAGGGAACAGAAAGAAGTCTGATGGTGCCAGATCAGGTGAATACGGCGGATGCGGTAACAGTTCAAAGCCACAGTTGTGAATTTCAGCCATTGACTGTACTGACGTGTGAACACGGGCGTTATCTTGATGAAACAGGACTTTTCTTCTGAGCATTCCTCGACGTTTTTCTTTTATTTCCTCTCGTAAACGACGTAGTAAGGTGCAGTAGTAATCAGAGTTTATAGCCTGACCCCTTTCAAGATAATCAATCATAATCACACCTTTCGAGTCCCAGAATACTGAAGCCATCACCTTATTTGCCGACAAAATCGACTTAGTCTATTTAGGGGGTGGTGAACCAGGTCTTCTCCACTGTTTTGATTGTTGTTTTGTTTCCGGTGTACAGTAATGAACCCATGTTTCGTCCATAGTAACAAAACGATTCAAAAAATCATCTGCATCGGCTTCAAATAACTCCAAACAGTCGCGTGAAATAGTCAATCGCGTCCTTTTTTGTTCAACTGAAAGCAGTCGCGGAACCCACCTCGCAGACACCTTGTGGAAACCCAACTCGTTGACAATGATGTTTTGAGTTCGTTCATAAGAGATGCCTATAATCTCGGCTATCTCTCTAATTTTTAATCTGCGGTCTCCCATTATTAAATCAAGTACTTTTTTAATATTTTCGTCAGTAGTTGACGTCGAAGGCCTTCCAGAGCGGGGTTCATCTTTCACACTCTCTCTACCACGCTTAAATTCTGCAATCCATTTTTTGACAGATGAATATGACAGAGCACAATCGCTTAATGTACTGACCATGTCATCATGGATGGCTTTTGATGATAGCCCCTTCTTATGGAGGTACTTAATGACGGCACGCTGCTCGATTTGCTCCATTCGCGGAAATTATATCCGATTACTTTGTTAATAAATTTATAAAATCACAACTAATTATCGTACACGTTTCGAACTTCACACAATGAACTAGTCTGAACTGAACTAAATAATGTGGGTAGATTTGATTTTTAGAATTGAATGGATCTGTGTTAGGCCGAGTACTTTTCAATCCACCCTCGTACATAAACTTAAAAACTAAAACTGGTCCCAAGTTTTAAAAATCTAAGAATTTAAATAAAGGCTTATCTATCCTACTAACTACCAATTTAAACAAAAAATATCCCAAAACACATTTTTGTTACACACAGTTATCTGTACGAAATTCCCTGTACAAGCCTGCCATTCGCCTTTTTGAAGGAAAAAATTATTTGAGCATGTCGAATATATTATAAAAACAAAGAAATTAGTGACCATTTCATATTGCTATGAATGTGGGTGCCGAGGAATTTAGTCATAATTTTTTCTAATCCATCGGCATAATTTATGTGATTTAATTCACACCTGGGTGATCTGATTGCTTAAATTTCATTTTCTTAATTTTATCTAGGTTTATCTTTAAATTGCTGCGGTGGAGTCAGTTTATTGTATTTCTTAATCTTATGTTAATGTCGATTTCATTATAATACATAATAGTTTGTATATCAACAATTAAAATATAACATTCTTATAACATAAATAAAATCATTAATTTAGATTAAAATAATAATGGGCCAAAAACACTGCCTTGTGGTTCACCATAATGAACTAGCCTACATTTAGATGAATAACTCTTTTCCGTTTTATTATTACAAGAAATTTTACTGATTCGTGCTTTTGCATTCTATTACTTAATTACGAAGTTATTCATTTTAGTGTATTTCCTTGTATACCGTATGTCGCATTTTTTCTTAATAACATATTATGGTCAACAAAGTAGAAAACCTTAGTCCTATCTAAGAATTTCTTGTTTTCTTGTTATCCATGTATATATACTGTATACAGTTAGTCTATTAGTTCACTATATTACATATTTTATTTCTTTGATCTATGACCATTATATAACTTTGTAATTTCTTTTCGTATATATATAACTTTATAACTTTGTAATTGGTTTTTCGACTAAAGCCGATGCATTGCAAATAAGATAAATATTTTGAGAAATTTTAACGGAAAGTAAATACAAGAGTAACTTTAAAAAAAATGTTTTTATTAAATTACTAGATAACATTTATTAAACATTTAAGTAAATTAACTATTTAAGTTCATAAACGGAGATTTCTTAATACTTTCACCAATGGTAGTTAAAAACGCCTCTACCACCGTGCTCCAAATTATAACCCAGACGTCTTCCCATACGATAAAATACGTAAGTAAGATTCTTACTACTTGTAAGAACACAATTTTTACCAACTGGCCACTTACTTTCAGCTCCTGCGATTATCTATAAAAAGATTTTTATTTTTAAATTATATTAAGATGCTAAGCAAAGAAAAACCTTGCATCGATCTACGAGTTAATGTCATTATCAACAACGTGTATTCTTAACAACTTATTAGCCCCGTCAACAACTTTCGAATATTTTTTTTAAAAAAAGCTACCATTATTATTATTTTTATACGTGGTAGAGCCATGCTGCAGTTATATTAGTAGTATAGTTGTAGCACGAATGGGTCGGCTCAACCGGAGAAGGACCACGCTCTCACAGAATACCAGCGTAAAATTGTAGCTTAATGCTGCTGTGTTTCTTATGGTGAGTGTAGAAAACCTGCGAACCTTTTTACTGGAAACGAAGCATTCCATGTTGGTCCTCATGGGTGACAACGCATCTGCATTTTGATTCGTGATCGAGTATAGATGTCCATGCGCCACAGCAACCATTTACACCATCAGGTGGACTGATTGCTAGTTTTTCACCTTATCCTATAAAAAAATTCTAAGAGGTTGGACTCTTATCTGTCTAGGAGTCCAGGTACCACTCTTTTACCTATGTTTGCTGCCAAATAGCTGTATTCCAGTCTTAATGGGATGTAGACCCAGTGTAATTAGAGGCTGTAAGATATTCCATTCTAGTCCTCGAGATACCATACATAGGTACATAACATACACATGTCCATGACGCCTACTTTGGATACAGGACTGGATTGTCGACGAAAAGTACAATTCTTACAGGAAGCATAATGTCAGGTATTACACGACTCTGGGAACGGTTTACGCGTGTTTCATCGACTTATCCAAGGCTTTTGACTTGATTTCTTATGATATATAATGGAGCAAGTTGAAGGACGTATGTGTCTCGGCCGATTACCTGATGAAGTACTGGTACAATAATAAAAAACCAGGTGAGATGGGACTGGTACGCTATCAAATAAATATACTTTAAAAATGTTATCAAACAGGGCGGTTAATATTTATATACATATTTTGAAGTATCTTGGTCAAATTATAACGAGCTATATAAGAGATGATTATGATATAGAGAGAGCGTAGGACTCTTTTGGTTGGGAGCAATATGTCACACGCAGGTTTGCTCGATGCACATGAAGTCACTATTTTCGAAGCATTCTGCCAATATTTTTACTCAAGCGGCCTGTTGGCGTCATACAGGCAAAGAGCTTACAGCATCCTTCGCATTCAGTAATTGTCTCATTGTCCGGGATAATTTTCGTAATAGCGGGACCAATTCTAATTGGAAGAGTGATCTGGACTATATTTCATCCGATAAACTGGGATGTTTATGATACATAGAAAACTTGATAAGATAGATGGTCTTTGATAATTATCTTATATCTAAAACATCATCATCGTCATCATTACAGCCCTTCCGAAGTTCACTTTTGAACATAGGCCTCGAATGGCAGCCTTGTAGTGGTACAGGTGAAGTGCAGGGCGGCCCTCCACTAGACGGACATCAGTACATCAGGTAATATATGCAGGAGTTATATGAATGCAGGTGACCTATACGCACGGTAGACCTATCGCCTACGGTATGAAATGGTGGGTGGGGAAAGGGAAATAATTGACATAGTTCCCTCTCTTAGAAAGTGTGCAGTTTTCCATTATTTCGGTTGTTATCAGTAAGATATTGCTACCAGTCTCCTGTTTCAATTATCCCCTATCAGCACTCAAGATACCCACCGGACGATTCCGGTTCTCCTATGCCGCCAATACTCGAGCACTGCAATTTACTGTGCGTGTGTGTGCTCGTTTGTTCTTTACGTGACAAAATAGGGTTATGAAACAAAAATGCTTATATACTGCATGACCTTTTTTACCATCTGGATAAAAAAATAGGGTGTAATATGTGAATGGAGTGGAAGCTTATAGCACTGATATTTTACAAAAAATAAAAAAACAACAACAACAAAGAAAAGAAAAAAAAGAAAAGAAAAAATGAAATATAAATAACATTGCGTTAGATCTGTTAACTTGGACTGGATAAAATCCACACCCCTCTTTCTTACAGTTCTTACAGAACAGGTATAGTGGTGGATTATTAGGTTCATAAAAGCATAAAGTAAATCTTAATTAAATAAAAAATTGTGTATTTGAAAAATATTTTAAGCATTGTTAACTAAAAGAGCCGTGGTAGCTCAGATGTTTGGCGCTCGCTGTAAATATTATAGTACGCGAGCAAATCGGGTGCGATTCCCACCGGCACCTACAAAATTGTTAATTCCAAACTAGCTACATGTCTGAGAAATAATAAAAAAAAAATTGGAAGACATGTTAAGTTCGCCAACACGCATTGTGTCAGCGTGGTGAACACTTCCTTTCCCTAAAACCCTCTCAGAAATGAGGGTAGGCCTGTGCTCAGCATTGGGTCGTATATGGACTGTAACATAACTTTACTTTTACTTTAACTTAAAGAGTAAAGAACATAAATACATAGTTGTTTTTGTATCTTCTCTGATAAAAATTGTTTTCTTAATAAGTATTTACCGGTAGATTAAGACAAGCAAGTTTCATATTTTTTATAAAACTGAAATGACAATCGAGCTTACAGCCCAGCTGATGGTAAGTGGCTACTGCAGGCCACGGACACTTGCACAATCAAACAAAGAAGGGTGTAATATAATAATAATAACTTTATTTTAGACGTTAATTAGTCTATAAGTTTAGGTATATAATTATTTTTTTAAATTAATAACTATGTTAGTATTATTACCTACATTTTGTATAATTTTACATCATTTTAATTCTTGCCAGCTCTACCCAGTGTCGATGAAAGTGGCAATATTGCCTCACCGCGATCATTTTCATGCCTTGTTACTGTTTCGCAGACACTGTTTGTAAAATTTGACTCATAAAGCGCCATTTTATTCATGTAAACCTTCCAACTATCTAACCATCTGTTTACCAAAGCAAAGGGTATATCTTCTCTATACCCCGAAAAACTTGTGATCGACACACTTGCTAGACTATCTAAGTATAATAAAAGCTGTCTATATATGTGTGTCAAAATATATAACAAAATTCCTCAGCATATTAAAGCACTTTCTTTACCAAGATTTAAAAAAATCCTCCATGATTTTCTTGCAGAAAGTAACTTTTATAGCGTCAAAGAATTTCTAGATTGTAAATTTAACGAAACGTGGTTCACTCTGTAATTTCACTGAGCATTGAGATTTTATTCTATTTAAAATAATTAATAATTATCTGATATATCCCTATTGATAAAAAGAAATAGAAGCCGGAACATAATATATTTCTTTATAAGTAAATTGCAATTCATGTAAATTAGTAGGTACATAATTCATTTTCTTCAATAAGTTAGTTCGCTAAATTGTATTAATAATTTTTTTGCTTACTATAAAATATTGCACGCCATTATCGTGGTATAATATAGTGTATGTATATATATATATATATATATATATATATATATATATATATATATATATATATATATATATATATATATATATATACAATGACGTTCGGTCCTATAGCGCAATGTGAGTAAATTCGGAGTCAGCCAGTATATTCTAAACCACTTACTCTGCTTTGTTATTTGTCTTTTTTTTTATAGAATAGGGTGACAAACGAGCACACAGTCCACCTGATGGTAAGTGGTTGCTGCGGCCCATAGACATCTACATCTATCTTCCATTACAAATCAAAATGCAGATGCGTTGTCACCCGTGAGGACTGAGATGGAATGCCTCATTTCCAGTAAAAAGGGTCTCCGGTTCTCTACACTCACCATACGAAATACAGCAGCATTAAGCTACTATTTCACGCTGGTATTCTGTGAGAGCGTGGTCCTTCCCCAGTCGAGCCGACCCATTCGTGCTACAACTATACTACTAATATAACTGCAGCATGGCTCTACCACGTAAAAACATTGTATTGTATCTTGTTGTAACATTCAATTAACGTTATAACAATATGTAATTATAATGTTCAAAACTTATCTTGGAATCAAATTGCTTCCGTGCCACATTCATCTTAATTAGTACTTAACCGCAGTAATCGCCCAAGTTTTCCTAAAGGATTCAACGGAACTTGCCGTCGATTTCTCGGTCCATTTAGTTTAGCTACGAATAAGATGTATATAGCAGATGCTATTTAGCTTTGACTTGTGTATGTTATGAATATAACTACTTGCTAATAAAACAATTTCAATACTGTTTATTTAGGAAAACATTTTACACAGTATAACTATTTACAAAACTTCAGTGTTTTCAGACTGACAGTAGATAAAAGAGTAAACTTTATTAAAACAACAGCGTAAGGGTCAGTTCACACCGCGACGTGACGCGATGCGACGCGGCGTGCACTTTTTAAGATAATGATACAAAATATAACTTTATTTTATACACAAAAAGATACACATTTTATTGAGATAATTCGAATATGCCCCGTAGCGTCGCGCTATGCTGCGCTGCGCCTCGAGGTGTCTGGCGGCGCAGTGCGATGCATTACGACGCAGGGCGGCGCATCGCAACAAAGCGGCGCTTCGTCGGTAGCCTAGCGTACCAGAGCGGTGCGCTGCCAGCGACTTCACGATGCGTCTCGCAATGTCGCGATGCGTCTCGGAGCGGCACGCTGCTCAGTGCGAGTCCACAGACCTCTTCAAAATAAAAAAATAAATGAAACGTAGTGACTCAGTTAATATTACATTTTCTAAAAAGAACAGAATATAATACATACAGTTTAGACTAAGAGTGTGTGTGCTAAAACTTATTATTAGTGGGTACAGAGGATACAGCGGGAGCAGAGGATACAACGGATGTAGAGAATACAGTGGAGGCAGATGATAAAGTTGGTGCGAAGGATACAGCGGGCTCCGAGGATACAACGGATGCAGAGGATACAGCGGATGCATAACTGCAGTTTGTTCGCGGATCCCTATTGTAAAGGGATCCAGTTGATACAATGCTGCGGTTTATTCGCGTGTCCCTATCATTAGGAGATACAGAGAATATAGCATTAGTGCCTTTGATATAGCAATGTTTTGGAATTTGATGTTTGGATCTCACGAGACACCACCGTGAGCCCTTTATTCGTTTAAATCATCATTTAACTTACCCTGATCTTCCGTGTAGTCGTTCGTGCGTATTGTAAAAATTTTAAATATTAATTTCAGTTAATAATTTGGATAGACATGTCTTTACGTGTAGTGCAATCTGGTTGACCGTTTCACCATTAATTTGATAACATCATGGAGGTCCCAGAGTACTGCAGTGTAATGTTTTTTTCGCTAAATTGATTTTTGTAAAATTCTTCTAACTATTGCCAGTTCTCGAACTCTTTAATGAAGCAAGCACTTTCGACACGGCCTTAAGTTGGCCTAAGATACATTTTTATATTATGTCTTGTTGAGATGATGAAGCAAGGGTAATGCATTACTACAATTATTTAAAAACGCGTTAAGTATTTCGCGATTTTCGTTAAATTTGTTAATGAATTTACTATATATTATATGCTTATGCTATTATACTATATATTTATTTTGTTTCTTTAAACATGGCACTAGGCTCGTCTTTAGGCATAGCGAGTTATGCAAAACAAAGAAAACGCGCGAGGTACGGAGTTGCGATTACAAATGAATGTTGTGATTAAAATGAAATGAATTCGCGGAACTGAATGATAAAATCCATCTCTGGGCTGAGGCTTCCCAGTGTCAGCTCCTTCCACATGACCGCATCCAGCGCAGAGCGGCTCGAATTGTCGACAACCGAGTGCTTTCCGATCGGCTCGATTCTTTAGCGCTGTGAAGAGATGTTGCATTCCTTTATATTTTCTTTCGTATCTACCATGGGGTGTGCTGTAAGAAATTGTTCAGATTAATCCCAGCCGGCAAATTTCACGAACACACATCGCAGCAAAACTCCTGATACCATCCACACTATCCGGATGCTTGGCGGTCCACCACTGTGAGGTAATCCAAGGATTTATTTATTTCTTTTAAATCCCACAGCTGCCGCCAATGTTATATGGAACCTCGTAATTAAGGTTAAAAAAACACTTTTTATTACACAACGGAAATAGTCTTACTTAGAAATTGACTTTGTTACAATTTTTGGTTGGGCCTGAGTCGAAACTGTCAGACACGCGATAGTACGGAGATGGTAGGTAGACATTTAGCGATCGGACAGCGACTGGCGCGCCACTGAGTGGGAGGGGATGCTGTCATTAAATGATGACAAGACAATGTAGAGGAAATTATAATATGTAATCAATTCTTATTCATGATTAAGGGGTTTCTCTAGCATTAGGAAACTGTAACAGTATGCAGCTTTTTCCTTTATCACATAGAATGCGTTCAGGAAACCAGGCGGCAGGACAGCTTGTCTATCCAGCAGTCCGGTCTCGCAGGTGCCGCCCTCTCACCTATTTCTACCGCCAATAGCACTGCTTGTAGTGCTGTTTCGCTGTCAGATGTCGCAATATATATCGCTAAGAAACCTGCATATTTGAAGAATACAATATTTCGAGAATATGCGAAAACCGCTAGCCTGCACTGAGACAGCGCGGGAGACTTTTTATTCTAAAAACCTTCCTAAAAATGGAAAGAGGTCTATGCCCAGCAGCAGGACGTACGTTACTTAATGATTTTTTATATTTAGGCTAAAACTATACATTGAATAAAACTACTTATACGGATTTTATTGCGTTCATTCCCGTGCTGGAGAGCACCCAAAATGCCGAGTATTTAAAAGAAGTAGAATTAAACGTGATCAAATCCTGACAGTGGTTTTATTTAACCTTACTTTCATTAGTATCTATATTTAGAAACTGTAGAGTTACCGCGGAAAAAGCTCACAGCAAATCCGTTGCAGTTTTAAATTAATCCATTTCAACATAAAGTTTGTATTTTGTAACGAGATGTTCAGAGAAATGCTGCAGCTCGAAGGCTTTATAAATATAGTAGCAATTTAATCAAGTTGATTAGCTCGAGTAATCCCAAAGCGATCGAAATTCAAACATGTCGAAATTATTACACGATATATGAATTCTATGTAGGGTTTATACTATTCGGCCCCAGTCAAATTCAGTTATTGGGTGTTTCTGTCAAGAATTATTCTCAGTAGTAGCCTGGAGTCAGGAAGTTGGAGGTGTCTTACCCCCGTGCCTCGGAAAGCACGTAAAACCGTTGGTCATGCGCCTGATCTCTCTCCGGTCGTGTGGAGTTACTGCCCCACCCATGTATAAGAGTAGTGGGATAATGAAACAGTAGCTTACATTTTTTATAGAATAAAGGTAACAAATGAGCACGCATTTTATCAGATGGTTGTTGTGGCCCATAGACATCTACATCTAACCTAGATTAAGAATAAAAATCATGAAGCGATCACCTCTGCGGTCAAAGATGGAATGCCTCATTTCCACTATGTTTACGTGTCCGGTTCTCTACACTCAACATACGCACTACACGCACAGGAGCATTAAATTGCTATTTCACCCTGGTTTCATGTAGTTCTTCCCCGGTCGAACCGACGAGAATCGAATCGAGAATATAGCTGCACCATGGCTCTATGACATATAAACATATAACACAAATTAGTTACATAAAAGCATCGGTCGTTGTCGCATAAATAATTGTCGTCAGCCTTTGAATTTACGACTTAATATGCCGGAGGCTATGAGGACGCTCAAGGTCGCTCAGCGAGCTATGGAGAGGGCTATGCTCGGAGTTTCTCTGCGTGATAGACTCAGAAATGAGGATATCCGCAGTAAAACCAGAGTGACCGACATAGCCCAACGGATTAGTAAGCTGAAGTGGCAATGGGCCGGCCATATAGCTCGAAGAACCGATAACCGATGGGCAAGAAAAGTTCTTGAGTGGCAGCCTCGTACCGGTAGGCGTAGTGTAGGGCGACCCCCCACTGGATGGAGTGACGACCTGGTAAGGCAGGAAGTCGATGGATGCGGGTGGCTCAGGACCGTGCTTTGTGGCATTACTTGGGGGAGGCCTATGTTCAGCAGTGGACTTGTGAAGGGCTGTAATGATAATGATGATGATGACTATTACCGTCTAATGCAGGCAGGCACCCATATGTGCTAAGGTTTTTTTTACTTAACATAGGTAATGTTGGCATGCCGCACACATTGATGATGATGCCGGAGGCTACATCATTAATATGCCAGTAGGGCAAAACCTTTTACCTATTCGGACAAATAATTGAGTTATGACCTTAGATTTCTTTACATGCATGATAGAGGTATCTTAATTTGGGAAACAACTTTTGTGAAATAACGTACATTAATCTATTCACAAGTTTAACCATAGAATACTATAATACATACATAATAGAACGGGGGTGTGGGCAGAGCACGTGTAGCCATTGGGTGCGTTTGGCAGAAAAAAGCGCTAGCAAGCGCTTATAAGCGCTAAAATAGTTTTCGGCCAGGACACGATTGCTACTTCAGTAGCGCTGACACAATCCGCCATTTTGCTTATTTAATTTGTTTGTTTTGAAGTAGAGTTTATAAGTTGTTTTGTGCAATATTAGTTTTAAGTAATATAATGACATGAATAAACATATACATGCTATTAAAAGTCATGATTGGTAAGTTTTTAATATGGATACTTTACAAACATATATTTAAATTAGGTTAGGTTCCCCGGTTAAAACTAACATCGTGTCCTGGAGTAAAATAGCTACTTGCGATTTGACAGCGCTTACCGCTTACGATCGCCATTTTGCTTACAAGCGCTTGCTAGTGCTTTTTTCTGCCAAACGCACCCATTAAAATGCTACAAGACGTCAGTTCACAAGTATAAAATGTCAACACGAGAAGTGTTTTGACGTTAAAATCGTTTCGAAATTCCGCATGCAAATTATTTAGGAAATGCCAAATTGCACGCTATTTACAAATAAATATGTATTAAAATCCGTCTGTCAACACAGCGAATCGGGTGATTAACTGATAATACGACGTAATTGCCTGTATGTCGACGACGCCGAACCTCGGTACAAAATAACGTTGACAGCCACTCTGCTGTGTATTATAGAATTCTATAAGAATAACTCAAAACCCTGTTAGAAATAAGGAGAGGCCTGTGCACAGCAGTGGGACGTATATAGGTTGCAACTATAATCTATACACATATACATAAAATTAAAGTATCTATACGTCTGATGCTGCGATCGCCGACACGGATCGGTGATTTCCCATTTTTAAAAATTTATCATTTAATTTATTAAATTATATCTTCCATTCATAGAAATCCAAGAATTTTGTGTGAATATTCAGATGATTTAGCAATTATAACACCAGGTACATTAGATAAACATTTGGAACAAATTGACATTGTACTAAGTAAATTAAACAAAGCTGGCTTAAAGTGCAACTTGCAAAAATGTGAATTTATTTATAAGAAATTATGATAATGGGTTTTATAATTTCAACAAAAGGCATAAAGACAGGCCCGATAAGATTCGGACAATTCAAGAGTTTCCAGAACCCAAAAAGATTAAGCATTTGCGGGCCTTTTTAGGTCTTTGTAATTTTTATAGATGGTTCGTTACAAATTATAGCGCGAGCATAATACCGATATAATAATAGAATTACTAAAAAAAAGGACGTAAGTTCCAATGGAGCGAAAAAGAATAGAAGGCGTTTGATTTTATAAAACAGCAATTTCCTAATACTTACACATACATACAGTAAACCATATTATTTGCAAACAGACTGTTCCGGTGTGGGTATGGCTGGAGTACTATATCATATAGATGTATGATGTATGATGTGGTATTCTGTGAGAGCGTGGTCCTTCCCCGGTTGAGCCGACCCATTCGTGCTACAACTATACAATTAACATAGCTGCAGCATGGCTCTACCACGTAAACAAACAATTTAATTATGAAGTACAGCATATATCGGGTAGAAGCAATATTGTTGCACATGTGCTGTCACGTTAACCTCCTGATGGTGATTTAACGCAAGAGAATAGAAATAAAAGCATCAAACAGTCATCTTTTATACAGAAGAGGAGACAAATAAGCATGATGCTCACGTGTCAAAAGTAATAAAAATTAATCCTTTATATTTTTCAAACTATCTGGACATTATGAATTGCGCCCTATTCATTTGCTCCATAACATATATAAGTCCTACAAAATAACGAAATATTTATTTAAGTAAGCATATATTATAATTTGTGGTAGCTCAGAGATTAAACGCATTGCGAGCGTTTTACACCTAAAAATAATTCATTTTCCGCTTGTACGTACGTGATAACGCATTGTGATCAATGTGATCGATCTGACTTTATGCTTAAATAGTGGCATTTACCATCTAGGGTTTCATTACCACTTACCACCATCGATTGTAGTCAAGCACTAGCTTATATTAAGTAAAAAAATTATACTCTAAAATATTAGTGAACTAAGCTTTAAAAAATACGTTTGCATTCTTTATTACATTATTCTTTAAAAAAATTGACCTCACAAGTCCCCATTATTATGGGGTTTTTAGAATGCACCCGACACAAATCTAAGATAATTTATAATGTGCCTAATATTGACGTCGACTCTGCTTCCACACAAAATAATGATTATGAGTAGACCGAGAAACAGACACATTATTTAACTAAAACCCCTGGGAGAATTTGCTATTACGTTGAATAATTAGTCATTAGTACCTAAGCTTGAAAGCAATTTACTTTCGACCTACATACAAGATTAATGTTGTATATAATTTGCATCCATATCATTTCGTCCCATTGGTGTCATAAGAAATATGTGGTAAAAGCAAAATAAATCTTTTGGTTTCCGATAAAATTGCCAACGTAAAAAATGGCTGACACGTGTTACGAAGTTTGATTTTTTCTTCTTTATCCAAATCGGTTGGCAGGCTAAGGTCTTATAGTCGTCACACACGGTCAGTTCAAATGATCGTTCTAACTGATCAGTTCAAACTGTGACTCCTGGTAGACAATGTCGGATTTTCGGCTACACTTTCACGAACACTTTTAATATTCTGCTCCTTACGAACTCTTATAGCACGATGAAGAACTGGTTTATTTGTTACAATGCCATGCTGCTTGAAATTATTCGTCTAACGAGATATTGTTAGCCGCGAAAGATAGTGACTTTTACCAAAATTTTTAAAATTTTCTGAGGGTTTCCGCAATAGAAGATTGATTTGAGTAGAACGTTTTGATAGTGAAAACACGTTTTCAACAAAAAATGCTTCATATCAAATTTTCGTAGCGACACAACGTAATTGTTACCGTACAACTGTCAAACTTGCTAATAAGACAAAGCCAAAAAATCTTCCTCGTACGAGCTTACTGCTTTCTAAAAGGCCGGCAATACACCATTCTGCATGCTTTTCCCCTAGAGTTGCGGTTGTTTTAGGGCAGCGGTAGCCACTTTCCATCAGGTGAACCGCATGCTCGTTTAGGCCCACGTCTACAAAAAAATGGTCGCAATAAAATTATATAGAGGTATATTTTTTTGCCTCCATTTTTTCTAGAAGTGGGGGTTAAAGTCTAGAAGTGCAGGACATCTAACGCTACGATCGTCAATCTAAGTGTGTTGATTAAGAAAAATCCTCTCTTCAAAGGGAAACTCATCTCCAGCAGCAGACTGATATGATAAATCACAACTCATACGATCATACAAATAAAAATATAGGCTAAGCTATCTAAATATATCCGCAGTAGTAGACGTGGAATTATGTTCAAGTGGTTGGACGACATCAAATAAGATGGTAAAAATATTAATGTAAAAATTTGCTAGAAAAACGGGGGAGACATTTTTATTAACAAAAATATGAAGAACTAGCTTTTACCCGCGACTTTCATCTGCGTAAAACCAAAAAGAAATACTAAATCCTTTAACACTTATAGTTTTGTAGTTAACTGGTGTTGAAACAAAAAAATGATATAAACGACAGAAGAAAAAGTGTAAGAATATTTTGTGTAAAGTTGCAAACCGAAAATTACTGTCAGAAACTTTTTGTATGTCTGATAATCTATAAAACAATCATTAAAACCATTTATTATAAAATTTCTTCAATTTTACAAAAAAAAATCCTCCATGTTTTTCGAATAAAAATGTAGCGTAGATCCTTTCCGACATTAATTTTGTTACGAGCTTAGAGTTCGTGACAGTAAAAACAGCCTATTGAATTACCAAAATTGACATTTTAACTGCCGAACACGAATTAAAACCTAAAACACACTAATAATTAACCAAACTGATCACTTTATTTCGCTCCGAAGCTTCGCTTGTATCGCAAATTCAATACTGCTTCGGTCGCGGCCCTAAACGGATTTATATAGGCCATTTCCACCGAAACATCTAGAATGTTCCAGTAAATACCGGCCCCGATCAACTAGGTGTAGAAAATTCGAGTGTGGAGTTTTTTAGAAAGCTTAGTTCTTCCATTTGATAATAGATGGCGCTAGTGCCATGTACCAGTCATCAACTGTGGCGCGCAACACTTTCTATCTTTTCGTTAATTTTTATAACAATCGGTTTAGTGATTTAGGAGATTAGCCTGGACAGATAAACGGGCAGAATTTAAATAATGGTTATTTATGTCTTAGTAGCATGCAAATAACCCTCTAAGTTATTTAGTTAATAGAAGGTAGTTAGTTCGATATTACAGACAGACACGACAGACACTTATGTATATATTTAAAAGTACAACCAAGACACCTGTTCATTCCTCACTTTTTGAACATCAGTGTTCAGAGCACTGGAATTCTATTTCAGTGATTACATTTACTATATATATTTCCCGGCACTTCAAAGATTGGCTGACGTATATTCAAACACTTTGAATATTTCCGGTTCAGTGAATATCTTTACTAAGTTAACTATGTACGAATTTGTACGAGGAAAGTTTTCTTTTTTTTTAAATAAAATAACGGTAACAAACGAGCACACAGTCCACCTGATGGTAAGCGGATGCTGTGGCCGATAGACATCTTCATCCATCTTCGATCAAGAATCATTGCATGCATTTTCAACACTAAAAACTAATACTAACTCAACATACAGAATAAAGCATCACGAAGCTACTATTTTATGCTGGTATTTTGTTAGAGCGTTTACCTCTATCTACAGCTATAATACTCGGTCTATACTATATATAGCTATAATATAGCTGCAGTATGATTTTACCACGTAAAAATTCAATACCGAGCACTTTCATGAAGCTTTTCCGTTGTTTTTTTTTTTTTGGACGTTTCTTCTTTATCTAAGGACCAGCTCACGTACTTGCAGTGGATCGCTTCGTATACACATTTTCTCGTCAGGTACACTTCAAACCTTGAAAACAAGACTATGCAACAAGTGCGTATTATCAGTGATGACTTATAGATCTAAGACGTAATGCTTCACTGCTGGCCGTATGAGCAAGCTCAATGTCTTTCAGCGAGTTATGAAGAGCGCTATCCTAAGTATTTCTTGTTGGAGCTCGGAAAACCGAAAACTGACAATGAAGAAAGGTTCTCAGTGGCAACCTCGTACCGGGAACCGATGTGTGATGGAGTCCGTCCACAACTAGATGGAGTGGCGACCTGGTAAGCTATGCAGCAAGTCGATGGATGCAGGTAGCCCAGATCTGTTGCAATCCTTGGGGGAGATCTATGTTTAGCAGAAGACTTGTGAGTTGTGAGTGTTTGTAATAATCATGACTATAATGAGAAGGAATTTAGGAAGGTGGATATATTACAAAAATAGAGGTCAAGTACAAAATAAAGAATTTTAACGAGTTGGTAGAAAATATTGATCAATTATCAAGATAATATTAGAGAACCGATAAAATTGGTGAAACCAAAATATCAATACTATAATCGAAATATTGTTGACCAAGATTAACCTACCTAAAATGTCAAAATAAGTATTTTTTTACTTATTTCAAGTAGTGGAGCGTGCCCTACAGAGTTTCGCTCGGAAGCCAGTCAGTATGGCTTTCAATCATCTTGGTTTTCAGAGATGACATCTGTAGCCTTCTTGTTTGAAGCTGTTTGCAGCTGTCCACGGATGGTAGTATCCACTCACATCAGGTAAACTGAAAGCTTATTTGCCACTTCAATTTATATTAATTTATTAATTAAGAGCTTTTATTAAAAGCTTTTTAAATTTTTAAAAGCTTTTATTCCATATCGTTTGTTTGTATGTCCTGGAATTTTGCAATCAATATTTCACCCAATTCCACCGATTCTATCGGGAATGAATTTGGCACACACTTGGTTCTCAAGACATTGCACGATTACTTAAGATCCGCCATTTTAATCCAATATGGACGTTACAAAATAGTGATTTATTATTTCCTCAGCAACCGCTATGATATGAGTATTTTACGAAAGAGCTTCATAAACTTAACACAATAAGTTAAGTAAAGTTATTCTAAATCCAATATGGAGGACGTCACAAAATGGCGATTTATAATTTCCATAGTAACCTCTATGATATGGGTATAAAATTAAAGAGCTTGATGAGTAAAACACAAAAACACAATAAATAAAGTGACGTCATTCTAAATCAAATATGGCGGACGACACAAAATGGTGATTTATAATTTCCATAGTAAGCCCTATGACATGAATATTAAATGCAAGGGCTTGAGGAGCGAAGCACAATAAGTAAAGTGACGTCATCCTAAATCCATTATGGCGCTCGTCTTATATGAAAATGCAATACTATACTGACATATAGTTGATCTAATAATGGAGCTGGAATCTAACCAGGGCTATAAAGGCGGAAAAAACTGCCGCTATACCAATTTTAAAGAGTTATAACTTGGCAAAGATTCATCACAGTGTATTGGTGCTCAAGCAAATATTGTAGGGCAACAAGGGTCAACTACTGGCAGTAAAAAAATTCAAGAAGGCGGACCAAAGTTGGCGATCAAGTACTTAGTTGCTCCAATCCGCCTGTAATTTTGTTATCCCGGAGGTTTTGGAGGTTCCCATTACGATTTTGAGGTCGAATTGTTTGGATCAAACTTTGCAGCTAAATTTTGAAAGTACGCCCAGCTAAGTGACGTCATTATAAATACAATATAGCAGACTGATCAAGATGGTGGACTAGTTATATTTATACACACCTGGGTATAATATGAAAAGATTTGCTGGGAAAAATACGAAAAATAAAATTACGTCTTTCTAAATCCAATATGGTGGCTCCTCAAAGATAGGATTATGTTTTGTATTCACCGCCATGATATGAATATCAAATGAACATATGGATTAAAATAATGATAACAAGATGAATCCTTTGTTTTGTTCGCTGAAAATAATATCTTCGCTGATAATAATAATAATTAAATGAAGTCCGCGTTCAGTTCTTCGAGATATATTATTAGGTGTATTACTGCCGGTACGAGGTGTATACCCGGATACACGGTAAGGCTAAGTGGGTTTTGTTTTAACTAATTTCAATCTACCCCCTGGGAAAATTTAAGGGGTGGTGAAAAAAATGGCGGCAAATAAGATGACTGCTATATCAATTTTAAAGACATAACTCGTTAAATGTTAGGGATAGTTTGGTGATGATGGAACAAATGTTGTAAAGACTGACAACGGTCAAATACTAGCGATAAATAATTCAAGATGGCGGGTCTAAGATGGCCATCAAAAAGAACAATAATGCAATAAATGAAATGAACTGACTTAAAAACATGTCCAGGATATCTAAAAATTTATTATTATTAAAAAAAAACAATTTTAGAAGCAAGCTTTTATTTAAATACTCTAAAAAGAAGTTTGTCCAGAGCGAAAGAATTTAATACTACAGGATATAATATAATAAAGCCGAAGGATTGACCACAAGTGTTTAATACAAGCTTAGAGAGATTGCATTACAGGGCGGTGGATCATGTTCATGTTATAGTACTAAGAGAGAGTTTTCTATTTCCAGGTTTAAGTATTATTGAAAATAAAATGCATCTCGCGGTTAACATCGCCTTTGAAATTAATTATAAACCTCATTATTTACTATGATTTCTATTTTTTCGCGTAACTATGATTTCCATTTGTAAGTTATGTAGCTATAGCCTTAATTTACGTCATCCGGGAGGGGACCGAGCGTTTGTTGCTTTGAAATGTTTCGGTATTGCTCTGGGATAAAAGCAATCAAATCGTTTGATTCGTCTACATTAAAAGCCTTTGAACTGTAGCTTTGTAACATATAACTTCTATTTACAATTGCTGAAATCGAAATTATTATTCTTTTAATATTTATTCTTTTTAAAACTTTTTTGATTTCATCATAATAAGGTAAGGCTGAATGCAAATTGACATTCTCATCAAGTCAACCCAAGGTGTGGTAAAAACCTGTCTGCCACTTTTATATCTTTTTCAATGGGATAATGGTGACATAATATGATCACACAGTCCACCTGATGGTAAGTGATTGTTGCGGCCCATAGACATCTACATTTATCCTCGATTAAGAATCAAAACGCAGATGCGTTGTCACCTCTAAGGACTAAGATGGAATGCCTCACTTTCAATAAAAAGGCTGTCCGGATCTGTACACTCACCATACGAAACACATCAGTATTAAGCTGTTATTTTACGCTGGTATTCTGTGAGAGCGTGGTCCTTCCCCGGTCGAGCCGACCCATTCGTGCTACAATCATAATATAGCTGCAGCGTGGCGCTACCACGTATGATTCAATAAAACCTACTGTCGCTGATATTATAAGATGGCTGCAATGTTGTGTTAGACGCATCGGCTGTATATTATTCAGGCTGCTAGTTGACCGGCGCCGTTTAGTAGAGAGGCTATAAGCTGTTAACTAAAAGGCTAGTTAGACTAGTTGGTTGCGACATCTTGGGTATGTTCCAAAATAGAACCCAGTGTACTGTCCACTTCCAATCACACGACGAGAATTTTTCCAATTTTCAGTATTATAGAAACCGAAAAAAGATATTTTTTATACAATGTAGATTACAAATAATACTTATTGAAAGTCCCTATTTTGTTTTATTTCGTTTGTTAAGTTCCTTGCAGTTACCCAAATACTAATATACTAATTGATATTTCGTTCGTTCCTGACTTAGACCAGTGAATTTTCAAAATTTCATAAATACAGTTCTATACTTGTGTAGGTATATAATTTGAATTTCATAAATACAGTTCTATACTTGTGTAGGTATATAATTTGACTGCCTCGTTGGTCTAGTGGTTGTACTAGTGCGACTGCTGGTCATGAGGTCCTGGATTCGAATCCCGGGTCGGGTCAAAAACTTAAGTCAAGAAATTCTCAGTAGCTGCCCGGAGTCAGGAAGTTGAGGGTGCCCCACCCCGTGCCTTGGAAAGCATGTAAAGCCGTTGGTCCTGCGCCTGATCTCTCTCCGGTCGTGTCGGTTTACAGTCCCATCGGATTATGAGAGTGATGGAATAGAGAGTGCACCTGTGCTTGCGCATACACTTGTGCATTATAATCCTGTACTGCATCGATGGCTACTCTACGTTGAGGCTGGCCGCCGGGACCGAAATTCGATCTGAAGCACATTTTTATTAGGTATATTTTTTAATATTTCCTTTAAGCAAAATTTGCTATTTTAATATTTATAGTACATTACTTCCAAAAATGTTTAAACAATTTACTTTTTGTAATATCCGTACTCCTGAGTAATTATGATAACGAGTTGAACACCAAAATGTTTCATTCTCTGAAAATGTGAATGCTAGCTAGTAAATTATTAGAATCAAAACCACTTAATGACATTATTATTATCGTACACGCGTTCATAAATACTCCTAGAACGCACGCGCAGGCCACATGCGTACCCCACTTGCAAATCATGTATGTACTCTTATAACTAAGCCAAAAAAAACAATGAAGCGCAAAATAAGTTACTAAACATCTTATTTTTATTATATTGGCACCAAAAATCAAAAAAAAATACTTCATAATTAAATGTTTCAACAAAACATAAAATTGTAAAGTAATATTTGTAAGGTTCTTAGTTTATTAACATCGAATTGAACGTACAGTCAAATTACTTCATATAAAATCATAAATAAAATCATACATAAAATAATTCATTTTCGCATTTAGGACACGACTGCCTGATGATCGCTACAAATGCGTCGCATGCATTTGATGCACTGTTCGCGCGTACTGCGATTAGCGTTCAAGTTCTCTATGCGTTCAAGAAACGCAAAGACCAACGCATCCTCTAACAGGCATTTTCATTTTCACAAGGATTAGGTTCTGTCTTTACATTCTGAGAATAAAATTTTAACATAGAATCAAATAGAATTATTTTTATTCAATATAGATTATTACATAATATTTATTGAAGTTCATTATTTTATTTACCACTGGTTCGGAAAATATCTCTATCTTGGGAAGAATCAGCTAAAAAAAAATTTTAAACATGTTTCTGATACGAGTTAGTCCAAATTGGGACAAACTTTGCGGTTACACTAATATGCACAAAATTACTAGCGATTATAATCGATATAAATCGGTAATTTCTCGACAACAGTGTTGCCTACAATACCAACAGTACGCAATACCTACAGTACTTATGTAAGTACTCGATAAAAATTTCATTAAAATCGATCATGGCCGTTCAGGACGAGAAGAATTATTTGTAATTCACACGCACTCCAAAATTTTATATAAAAACATTCCTGTGCATCAATTCTATGCTTATTGTTTGAATTTCACTTAAAACTACTGTTATAAAATATTCTTCCCTAGAGCATCACCCATCTCAATCAATCCAAATTACCTTTCCCATCTCAAACATCCATTGGGACTTAAAGTTATCCAATTACTTGTAGCTTAGAGAGTGTGATCGACTACTTTTTTCCGTATAATGGAATACACGATTGTTTTTACCACGTTTTTATTAAGTTACTTTCTTGTTTGTTTTGTCTGGCTGTCTGTAATTTCGGGTGGAATATTGCAACTCAATTTTGAGCACTTCCGGATTGGCTGGAGGCTTGAAATTTTGAAGACAGCTTAGTGTAGGTATACAAAAAAAGTATTATATGTTTTTTGATACAAAATTTAAAAAATCATTTGTAAGAAACATAATTTCGTACTATTTTCCTTCTCTAATGTAATCGATCACATTATAATTTCCAGAGGTTTTATCGAATGAGAATTTATCGAAATTTTTATAAAGGTTATTTAAAATTTGTATGTCCTAGATTTATTTATTTTTTATAGAAGAGGGGGCAAACGTGCGGCTCACCTGATGTTAAGTGACTACCGCCGCCCATGATCAACCGTAACACCAGGGGAATTGCAGGTGCGTTGCCGGCCCTTTAGAAAGGGGTAAGCTCTTTTCTTGAAGGTGCCCAGGTCGTATCGGGAAAAATCGCCGGTGGTAAACTATTCCACAGAGAGGTTGTACGCGGAAGAAAACTTTTTTGAAACGTTCAGTGGTGGATCGCCAAGCATCCAGATGGTGTGGATGGTATCGGGAGCCACCATACCAGCCCAGAGATGGGAACAGTATTCCATGTGCGGCCGAATCTGTGCCTTGTAAAGTTGCAGGCGGTGTGCCGACATGAAATACTGTCCCGCTCTGCTGAGCACGCCAAGCTTTTAAGAGGCCAATTTGGCATTCTCTTCCAACTGACCACGAAACTGCACGTCACTCGATATGTCGACGCCGAGGATTCCGATACTGGCTGAGGTAACAAGGGGAGTGCCTTGAAACTGAGGAGATACGACAAAGGGGTTCTTTTTAGCGGTTAACGTGCAAACTCCGATCTGCAAGAAAGCTGGTGATCCAATCGCACAATTTTTGCGAAGCCCATAGGAAGGGAGCTTCGAAAGAAGCGCTTTGTGCCAAACCCGATCGAAGGCCTCCGCAATGTCCAAACTAACGGCCAATGCCTCCCCCTTGGACTCTACTGTCTCCGCCCATCTGTGAGTTAGGTAGACCAGAAGATCACCAGCTGACCGACCACGGCGAAAACCGTATTGGCGGTCACTAATCTGCTGGTGATCCTCAAGGTACCTCATGAGCTGGCAGTTTACAATGGACTCCATTGTTTTGGAGAACAAGGAGGTGATGGCGATAGGTCGGTAGTTGGACGGGTCTGAGCGGTCGCCTTTTTGAGGGATCGCGTGGACGAAAGCCGTCTTCCATGATTTTGGGACTACGTTTAGGGAGTAGGAGTACCGGAAAAGACGTGTTAAAACCGGTGCCAACTCTGGAGCACACGTCCTCAGCACAATTGGGGGGATTCCGTCAGGCCCACTCGACTTGTTGATGTCCAGGGAGAGGAGTGATTTGCGAACCGAGGAGTGATTTGTGAACTGCACTTCCGGCATGAAGCACTCACACCGCGGGATGGTCGGCGGCGTACTCCCCCCGTCATCGAGAGTCGAGTTAGACGCAAAGAAAGAGCCCAGAAGATCGTATTTCTCCTTTGCGGTATGGGACAGTGAGTCGTCCTCCGTGTGCAGAGATGGCAGAGATGGCTGACAGAAATTCCCCTGTACAGCCTTGGCGAGAGACCAGAATGCACGGGTTCCAGAAGGAAGGCGAACAAGTTTCTCGCCAATTCTGCCTATGTGCTCTGACTTTGCATTGGCAATGATTCTTTTGAAGGACCTGGAGGCGGAATTATACTTCTTTTTTAGAGCGCTGGTGTTTACATTCCGGGACGCTGATGCGTCAGCCCAGGCTTGGTAGCACTCCTGCTTATAGCATGATGCTATTTTACAGGAGCGACCAAACCATGGCTGAGATTTGCCTCCAATGGGTACCACAGAGGAAGGAATAAAAAGTTCCATACCCTGAAGTACCACATCAGCAACAGAATCCGCAACAACGTTGGGATCGTCTGGCGAGAAGCAAACCCGCCCCCAAGGGTAGGATGCAAAGAAAGACCGCATCCCATCCCAATCGGCTGACCTATAGTGCCAAACACGGCGGCAGCCTGCAGAATGCAATTGCGATTTCAGCGTGAGTGGCACCACACTTCGGACAAGACAATGGTCCGAGGAGCCTAAAGGGGCGTCGACGGAAATCTGATATCCGACCGGGTGGGAGTTCAGCAGAAGGTCCAACAGGGAAGGTGCATGATCCTCCACATCTGGAATCCGCGTAGGCGAAGTAACCAGTTGTGTCAGACCATATGCCAATGCAAAATCATGAACAGATCTCCCCAAATGATCGCTTAAACGTGAACCAAACCATTCGGCGTGATGGGCGTTAAAGTCGCCGAGGATCACGATCTCTGCGGAGGGGATCTGCTGTAGCAACGAATCTGTAGCCATTTGGACGTAATCTAAGAGTCGGTCTGTTTCGGCATTACCGCTATGGGACCTATAGAGGCACCCGTAGACGCGTGGATGGCCGTCGCTGTCTACGCGTAGCCAAAGAATGGACAGGTCCGAACCTTCAAATCTGCCGAGGCGTCGAGAACAGATGTCCTCTCTGACGTAAACGCAAACTCCAGCCCGAGGCACAAAGGAGTGTTCCAGTTTGTACCCCGGGTAGGAAAGATACGAGACATCAGCCGGAGAGGACACCTGCGTTTCGGTCAGAAAGAGCAGAGCCCGCCTCGCCATCTCGAGATGGTAGTGGACGGCGTTTAGGTTAGAGTGAAGTCCCCTGATATTGCAGAAATTTACGGATAGCGTGGCAGGGGTCGCCTTGGTCTTGCTTTGCTCCGTTTGCCCCGAGCAGTTGTAGTCTTGAGCGGAATTTTGCCCCCCCCCCCCCTGGGCTTGGGTTCCGCAATGATCCATCTCAGAATTTCGTAAACAGCTCAAATGGCTTCCGATTCGCCTTCACAGCAATAGTCACACTCTCTCCAGTTTATATGACGTGATGTTTAATCCTTTCACTCCCCTTTATTTAAAAGACCGTTTTGAGTATATTTCCCTTAACAACTACCGGTTCCTTCAATCTTCTGTCAATCGTTCTCTCTCTCTCTCTATTCCTTTGCACTCTTCCTCCTTTTTTTAAGAAATCCTTTTTATTTATTATTACTGTCTGCTTTATGATTATGGAACTCTTTACCTCTCCACATTCGCCGAGCTAATTCTCTTTTTTCTTTGAACATCTTGTTGAATCGTATTACTTAGAAAGCTATTATATAAATTACTTTTCCTTTTTCGTACTCTTTTCATTAAATTACTTTATCATGTTATATATCATTTGGACTTATCTATTTTATATGCATTTTCATACTTTTTTTGTACGCACTCCTCTATTTTAACTACTTTTTACATCAGCTCTCCGCAAAGTTTGTATGGAAGAGGTTACTTTCAGAGTGATAAGATCGCCCGTTGTAATTATACTTTATAATTATACTTTAGAATAAACTCTAATTGTTGTTCTGTATTTTGGTGTACAATAAAGAATAAGTAAATAAATAAATAAATAATTTATCTATAAAGATTATTTATAAAGAATTTTTACAACAAATCATTTTTATTCGTCAACAAGGTTGAAAACGAAAAGTCCTTTAAATTATTAAGCAGAGTAAAACCTTCCGTTGAGAAAACCATTTCATGTCAGAAAATACAGTTGTAGCTCACAAAAATTTTACTAGTTATGTGAAATGCTCCGTAATAAGATTAGTATTTATTTAATTTCCCTAAAAGGATGAACAAGGTTCTGTGCAACAAATTTTTATTTTATATTTATGTTTTTAGATTAGGAAAACTTATAGAATATAATTACTTTCTTAAATCTTCGTAAATTTACAAAAAGCGACAAAAGTGGCTAATCACACTCGCCTCCACAAAATGTTTTATTATGTTATTGAAGCTGTAGTAACATAATATCAGAGTGCGGACCGCGAACTCAAAGGTAGTGGGTTTTAATCCGCTATATAACTACTGTCGTGAACCACTCCCAACACAATCATTTGAGCTTACCAGGAGCGGTTTAAGGGAATATTTGTAATAGCATTGGTAATATTTTCAAAAAAAAATGTTTTGTACATAATGTAATGTTACGTGTAATACCCGAAGAACTAGTATAACTAGATGTACCAACTTATAATAAAATAACAAATATCAACAAAAGTCGTATTCATAGTCACTTTTGTTAAATTCGTTAAAAATACAAAATCCCATATTATCATGTAATATAAAGTCAGTAGGTTAAGATAGTGGCATTTTTGGAAAGAAGAGTCAGCACTCGCCTTAACTTCTTAAATGTTACCATTAATATTTTCAAAAATCTCAAAAATAGCTCTTACTGTATACTATTCATTAGAAATATGGGCAATATAAATAAAAAATACGTTACCTATGCGGTATTAATTGAAATTAACTTTTACTGATTTTATATTATGATCTCCGATATTTATGAAAAAGGGAAGGTGGTTTAAATAAATAAAATAAAATAATTTATTTTTCCTTACAAAACTTGAATTAAAGACATAGTTGAATTGGATCTCTATTTAAGCAAGTAATGCCTGTGTTTGGAAACCCCGCTCTTCCTTATCTAAACATACATCTAATTTACTAAATAATTCGACTTTAACAACCAAAATTTACAAAAACTACAAAAGTGTATATGTGTGCGTGCGTGCGTGCGTGTGTATGCGTGCGTGTGTGTATGCGTGGATGACATGTACGGCTCTAGCGACCCTTGGCAGCATCAACCTTTTCTATGCCACTAACTACTCTATTCTTCTCCTATTAATATAAGTATTGCCTAACTTGATACCTATTGATTGGGTACCTACTTATTAACAAATTGAATCGACTGACTGAT
Organism: Parnassius smintheus behrii; assembly: GCA_036936625.1. Lineage (NCBI taxonomy): Eukaryota > Metazoa > Arthropoda > Insecta > Lepidoptera > Papilionidae > Parnassius > Parnassius smintheus. The sequence goes on from JAUPFT010000022.1 coordinate 19,325,366, forward strand.
ATTTTAATAGCATCCAGAGCTATAAATTTGGATCGGTCTGTCTGTCAGATTAAAGAGCAGAGCATCGCTCAGTAAGCAATATTATATGATTCTGCAGTTCGAGCCATCATATCGAGTAATAGGCGGGTGGAATTGGGGACTTCTGCAACACGAACCGAGCGCAGCGAGGAGAAATTATATAGAACCTCAAATTCTACCCTCCCAATGTACGAAACACATCAAACTTTTGTTTATGATTGTAAAGATATTTCATATAAGCTTAGTTCTCGTAAATGGACCAAATTCAAGCTGGTAGAATAATAAAAACAGATATCAAATTATACATTCGAACTCAGTCACACAAATCGACGTTTTATCAAATTTGGTTTCTAAAGCAAGCGATGAAATCGAAACTAAATCCTAGATGTTCCTAGATGTTTTAGTCATGCGAAATCCTGAAAGCAAATTTAGTCACATTGTATATAGGAAAAAAACCCGACCAAGCGGTGAATCTCACCACCATACATCACAGTTAGCTACCATGGGAAAATCTTTGTTTCAGATAGCACAAGAGATTAGTCACAGGATACATCAGTAAATCGGCAAAACAGAGAGCTTCAGGTCTTGCACCTCCGTCACAGTGACCGAACGAAGTCGACCAATGTCGAGCGTGTGCCTGCTGTACTATGATATGTCTGTGGAGCCACAAACATGAATGGTTACATTTTGAAATGAGCTTTCATTAAAACCTACTTTTTTGCAGCCGTTGAAGAAATTGCCGAAGAAGATTTTGAATTTTACCATCGATCAAGTGTAATATCCCTCTACAAAATGCAGGAGTGTACAAGCTTGATTACGGATGTGATCTCTCTTACATAGGAAAAACAAAAGATCTACAAAGCCCCGCTCAAAAGAACATATTGCTGATATGAAGCACCGACGACGCTGCGGGAAATCGGCAGTCTGTGAACATGTTCAAGATCGTCCCCGCATTAAATTAGATTTAACAGACCACAAATCCTCACAAACGAACCCCAATTCCTACTAAGATGATTTGCGATGCTATTGAAATTAAATAACATCCTTATTTCAATAGAGAAGATGGATGGGTACTACCATCTGCTTGGGATGCTTTAATAAAATTAAATTCAAACCCAAGCACACAACCGCAAGATTTCCAAGATACTGTAGGCTCATTCTGCTTAGATCGCACAAAAAATTTATATTAAAAACCGGAGGTAGCCGTGCATGACAAGTCTGACGGGCCATCCGACAATGTGTGATGAAAAGCACCCGAAACGCCGGGAATCAAAAATAAGTTGAATTGCCGTTACCGTTACAGTCTAACCTCCCCCATAGATTGCCTCATAGGGGGAGGATATTTGTCTTGCGCACTAAAACTATTCGCCTGAGCGGTCGGCAACTCTTTATATCTTGGTGAAAATTGTATTGGTCTACGCAGAAACGAATAGTCCGTGTTATCGGTGAAGAGAGCAGTATTAACTACCTCGTTATAACTCGTGTAGATTGTAAACAGGAATAGGGACAGACTCCTGTGAGACCCTGACCTTAATAGGACGCTTCGAGGAGCTATAGCTCTACTCAATATCAAAAAATGCAGTAGGCAAAGAAGGCTCGATTTATATTATTATTATAATTTATATATCGTTTGTAGAACAAGCTGTCATACCGGACCTTGTCAAACGCTTTTGTCAGATCAAAAAATGGACTTCAGTGTTGAAAGTTTGATGGTTTCCGTTATGATTAATGTCTCCCAAAATGTACTGTGTTAGGCGATGTATTTGAGTGGTGCACAAGTTTTCGGATCTGAAATCAAACTGCTCGTACGGAAGAAGCTTTTTATAGAAGACATATTCACAAAGGAGATTTAAAATGAGGTGCGCGTAAGTTTTCCTCAGCGTCTAATCGGTCTATAGTTAGAAGCTAAATTACCGAGTTTCCCTGGTTGCAGAATTCACATTACATCGGTCTTTTTCCAGATGCCCCAAAAGGAGTATCTGGAGTGAAGTACGTTGAAAACGCATACTAAACAGCTGAGTTGAGGCGATGATAGCGATTCTATTACCCTATTACTAAAGCAATCAGGGTTTAATCTCCCTTTGAGATATTCATTTTAACTTCTATGACTTTGTCATTGGTTAATTATCGCCCGCAAGTGGTAAGCATACTTAAGTTTGACCTTTGCTTCTACCTCTACGAGGAGAGCGGCATCTGTTGGTTCGCTATATAGAGTGCATTGGCTCCAGGTGCATAATCAACATCAATTCGTGTGTTACACATGTTAGTTGGCCGTTCAGTATGTTCACTCGTTCAAACTTGACCAACATGTTGACTGTAGCACTCGCCTTATATCAATTTGTCTCCACTCGCGTTGGTTGCGGCTTGACCAACATATATTGCCGGCTTTAGAGAGATTGCTCTATCTCTATAGACTGTAAGTATATCATTCGGTTTCCAAACCATCGTTCGTTAGTAAAAAGTGCATTTAGTGTTTCCAGGATGTCCGCGATATGGAGCGCCGGAAGCGCGTCGAGGCGATCATGTCCTCGGAGCTGTTCCACGAGGAGCTGGAGTGGGTGCTGGACCAGCAGATACACGAGAGCAACGATGCTCCATTTCTGCAGCGCATACGGGAGATGGTTGACGGGCAACTGCATACTGGTAGCTTGCGGGTGAGACACATACATACTCTGCGCGCCACGCCACAGGCCGAGTGGCGCGATGACGGCGGTCTTGACGCACTCGCGCCGCAAGACCGCAGGGTGAGACTACGCACACACACACATAAGCACACACGCACGCAACACGCGCACGCAACACACACCACATAACACGCGCATTGGCGGTGGATCATGTATAGTGCCAAGAGAGAGTTTTCTATTTCTAGGTTTAAGTAACGTAAAATAAAATGCATCTACCGGTTAACATCGTCTTTAAAATAAAAATATAAACCTCATTATGGGACGCGTTAGTATGACTTCCATTTTTAATAAGATATTTATATACTTAGCTTTAATTCACGTCATTCGGGAAGGGACCGAACGTTTGTTGCTTTGAAATGTTTCGATATTGCTCTAGGATAAAAGCAAACAACTCGTTTGATTCGTCTACATGAAAAGCCTTTGAAATGTAGCTTAATAACATGTGACTTCTATTTGAATATTTTATTGTTTTTATATTTCTTTATTTTAAATCTCTGTTGTATTCACCGCACTAAGGCCAATACCAGTTGAGATTTTGTTCTAGTCGGCCCAAGGTGTGGTAAAAACCTGCCTGCCCCTCCCATACCTTTTCTATGGGATAAGGCTGACAAACAATCACACAGTCCACCTTATGGTTGGTGATTGCTGTGGCCCATAGACATCTTTATCTATCCTCGGTTATGAATCGAAATGCAAATGCGTTGTCACCCGTGAGCACTAAGATAGAATACTCGCTCCTACTAAAAAGGGTCTCAGTTTTTCACACTCACCATACGAAACACAGCAGCATTAGGCTTCTATTTTACGCTGGTATTCTGTGAGTTCGAACTCAATGTTATGTTAGTATTTTCTCCCTATATCTCATTACGTGTTTGGATTGTATGATATTTTCAACAGACTTCAAAAAAAGGAGGAGGTTCTCAATTTGAGTTCAATTATTGTTTGTGTGTTACCTCAGAACTTTTTTCCAGGTACACCGATTATGAAGATTATTTTTTTATCTGAAAGCTGGTGCTTCTCATGTGGTCCTATATCAATTAGATCGAGATTGACCAACAGTTTTTCAGTTATGCTTAATAACTAATATTTAAATGTCGTCGACTACATTGATGATGTTCTCTTTTTTTAATTGAAGTCGGTTGTAAAAAATTTCTAATTTTACCACTTGTTTATTATTATAAAGTACATAAAAAGTTTATATATATATATATATATATATATATATATATATATATATATATATATATATATATATATATATATATATATATATATATATATATATATATATATATATATATATATATATATATATTTCTTGTCTTTTATCTTATTTTGTAAATTTAGTATAGATATAAGCGATTTGGTTGTATATAATGTACTGTAAGCTTATATTTTATCAATAAATGAATATGAATGACGCATGATGGTGGTGCCGTATACAGGTCACGAGTATTGCATACTACTATTTCCCAGGCGAATATTACTGACAACGCAGTTGTTATACAACATGTAAAAAAAACCCTGTGGTTCGCGTTAAGTGCGTTATCAGAATCAGTATTCAAGATTCATTAAGAATTAATTTTAATTTAAAAAAAATCATATGCAAATTGAATGTGGTTTTATTATCTCTGCATTGGCCGAGGAGTCAGAGGAATGTCAAAGACCCCGCATTACCGATACTCGTGTGAGTTAGAGGAAATAAAACCACAATCAATTTGCAAATATTTTTTTAATTAAATTTGAAAAAACTTATTGTCGTTTTTCTAAAAAAATTATATCTATAAGCTTGAATACTGATTCTGATAACGCAGTTAGTTTAATAGTGTAGGGATAGTATATTGCCCACCAGATAGAAAGTAACAGATTGTATTTCCTCGAAAGTAAAATCTAGGAAGATCTCATCTATCATTAAAGTAAAAAGTTAGTAAAGTTACAGCCTGTATACGTCCCACTGCTGGGCACAGGCCTCCCCTCACTTCTGAGAGGGTTTTAGGACAAGGAAGTGTCCGCCGCGCTGCCCAAATGCGAGTTGGCGAACTTCACATGTCTTCGAAATGCTTTTTTTTTCTTATTCCTCAGACATGCAGGTTTCCTCACGATGTTTTCCTTCACCACCGAGCACGTGGTATATCAGCACTTACAATTGCAATTAACAATTTCATTGGTACCGGCGGGGATTGAACCCGGGTTACTCGCGTTCTATTTATCTCGTGTTATATTTACAGCGAGCGTTAACCATCTGAGCTACCACGGCCCTTATCTATCATTATGAATAAATATTACAAAAATAAATAAGCAGTTAAGGAAACGAAACGAATTTATGTTCATAAAATCTAATCACAAGATTTTGTTTTAACAGTAACCAAAACATAATTGGGAATCACCGTAGCACTGTGCAGAAACAGCGCTAGCGGTATTGACTCATGCTCATGACGACTATACATTGTAGAACAGCGTACGCTCGTTATCAATTATTTACAGTAATAAAGTCAATTAATGTTCGCTAATTTGAGATGGACTCGGGTAAAAGGGGAATAACTTGTGTGCATAACGTACGTTCGTCTCAAAAAGTCCCGAGGCTCTCTCGACGAGAATAAATACCAGGATGCTCCTGTACGACAATCATTCAGTCCTCGTATCCAACGAACTAAGGAATTGGCGAAGATTTTTCCGTGTTTACAATACTATTGGTAAGCTCACTGTTGTTTGTAAATAATAGACTATTAAAAGATTATCCAGATTATTTTTAAATTTATTATTTAATTTTTATAACATATTACTCGTTTAATGAAATTCAAAACGTATTTGGTACAACCAAACTTGGCAAGGCACATACAGCGAATAATTTTTTTTAATGTGAAGTGAAAGCCGACTTTAAGAAAGAAATTAAAAAAATCTATAATCTATTATCTAGAAATTATTTTATACTTTTAATTTCTTTAAAGTTGTATAGATAAAAAGTTAATTATTAAAAGTTTAAGTTTTAGACCCTTTTGAGTGGACTAAGGAATATCACAAGGTATGAAAACAATTTTTTTTAATTTTTGATCGAAATTTATATGACACCAACCCCGAAGTATATCATAAAGAGAAAAATACCTTAATAACAAAACACTTAAAAAAAATAAAGGGCCGGTTTCACTCTGGATTGCAGTAACAAAAAGCGAGACTACAGTAGTGCTACAGCAACGGAGTTTATTACCGCAACGCTGATGCACATAAGTCGACTAGCAAAATTTTTATATTTTCCTAACGATTTTGTTTACAGAACAATGAAGTTCCTTTGTGTTTTGTTTGGAATTATCGCTACGGTCGTAGCTCAAGGCTATGACCATCCGATGCATCCTCAGATCGCGGTTGTCAGGTATGAACCGATTGCAAAATTTCATGTATTGTCAACTCTATTCATTTGTAAGTCAGTAGTTATTATCAGACCTACTTCATCCAATATTTTTATTCTCTTTCATCACCCCCTGAAAGTCCATTGCTGTACTTCGCTGATCGCGTGGGGCTTCGCTGTTGCAGGGAGAATTTGCCTTAATTGTTACGCTTGAGAAGCGGATTGATGGTCGCACGACCAGACGTCTCGCAACTATAACTCAACTGCCTGGCGTAAATGAGGTGGTTATACTGCTGTCTGTCGAAAGCCGTAAGATTTTCTGACATATAGTCGACCTTAATGACGCCATTCCATCCATCTATCCATCTATCACAGTCTGTAAAAGTCCTCAGTCGCCGCTTACGACATACGACGATATACGGTTGTGGCATCGATATATATATGGCAGTCCACTACAGTACGTTTTACTAGGAGTTTTCTTCCTCGTACAACTTCTCTGTGAAATTGCTTACCACCGGCGACTTTTCCGGACCGATACGACTTAGGGACCTTCAAGAAAAAAGCTTACTCCTTTCTAAAGGGCTGGCAACGCACCCGCAATTCCCCTTGTGTTGCAGTTGTTCATGGGCGGCGGTAGTCACTTAACATCAGGTGAGCCGCGTGCTCATTTGCCCCTTCTTCTATAAAAAAATATATGTACTACGCACTAGATATCGCATTCCGAATATTTACTATGTTCAACCGAACTGTACTGCAATCCGTACACCTATTATTGTGACTTCGATATTCACGCAGTGCGGAGCGACGCTAATAATACGAAAATTAAATTAGCACATATGCAAAATAAACAAAAATTAAAAAAATATACTCGATTAACAATACAATCTAAATAAACAATTATTACATACTGATCATTCATTCTATTTACGCGTAATCTATGATGACAATTTTCGCGCGTTTATATCAACTGTGCATGCGCGACTCTACTATCTCCAGCGCATGCGCGAAGACAGAGTAGTGCATATTTTTTTGTATGTAATAGCTTCTGTAGTACATAGTACATATAACTCAATAGTTAGTGGATATTCATACACCGTCACTACTCTACTGTGACACCCACTAGACGAAATGAGGTGATGAATACGCTATTTTATCGATATTTTAACGCTTCCAATTTGTAAGAAAATATTTTTATTCTTAGACCTATGTCGGCAGCTCGGCTTTAACAGTTGACTATTAAAACATAACATAGGTCGTATATCGGCCAACATAATCCAACATAAGCTTAGTCGTAAACCGCATTGCAAAAGGCCCGGTCTGATTATGGAAGTCTTAAACGTAGGCAAATTAAGGGGTAAGCGTAGAGTAGGGTAAGAGTACTTAGGGTTCGTTTATGTGTGAGCTAAAAGAAATATTAATAAGTTTTATATCTTCAGATACCCTGAATGGTATATCCATTCGCCAAATCTTGATCCGCAACAAAGGCATCGCCGCGACGTCACATTTGATCACAAAACCGATAACGGTCGAGTGTTTGGAACTCTCGGCCAGAATGACGCCGGATTGTTTGTAAGTATACATATTTTGATCTAAATTTCGCTTACGGAATAGTAAAAAAAGGGTTGTTTTTTCCTTTTTTTAAGTTTATTATCATTATGGCTGCTGATGGTTCTAGTAGTCTTAAAGATGATTTAGCTATACCAACGTATGTACGATATAAATATGGGTGTATGAAAATGAACCCATCGCGCACTAACCAGAAAGGGCAGAATAACGTCTTTCCGGGCTAGCTTGTGTAATATTTAAGTAGGATGTAAGAAATGCATTTTATCATCTGTCTCTATGGACTTAATGATGAATAAGCGGTTGCACATTCAGGGTGCTACAATAAGATCTTGTATGCTCGCACCACTCTGAAAATATCCTAGAGCCGTCCCCGTGGTTTGGATACTTTATTAAACGAAATCATTTCCATTGTGTTGGTAGAATTTGTTTCAACCGTCAGGTTTAGACTTTACGCGTATTATAAATGTTTGTAAAATTTTCACTGTCCAGTTTTTAGACCAAATAATTAGACGATAGCAATGACCTATATGTAGTACACGGTACAGCGAACGGGTTATTATAATATGACCAGTTTGGGAATAAACCCTCCATACTACTCTATAAGGTGTAGTATTTCTAAATTATTTCCGTTATCAGAGGCAAAAGGAAATTTCTAATATTCTTTCAAATATATATTTTACAAAATGTATGAAAGAAAGAAAGACGTTAATTAACTGGTACTATACATATCACAAAAATTAAAAAGATGGTAAACGTATGGCAGTTTAAGACTACAAGTAATGGTGTGTGTATCTGGTCATCATCATCATCAGCGTTATGCTGCAGGGTTACCTACAGCGCTGATGAGTCTGCCACAAGCACAGTTACGCGCACGATCCGCGTGATTGTTTTTTTGAAATATATTTTCTATCAAAATTTGTAAATTACAAGAACTTTGTAGTCGCAATTAGTAATCATTAAAGTACATCAATTACGAGTATATTATAAAAATTATAATTTAAAGGGTAAAGGTGGCTACGAACATAACTTCTTCAACGATGACCGCGGCAAGTTAGACGGGCAAGTTTACGGAACGCGAGTGCTCGGGCCTTACGGTGACTCAAGTCACCTGGGTGGTGCGCTCAACTGGCAAAATCCTAATGCAGCCGCGTCGCTCGAAGTGAGCAAACAAATCCACGGTCCCGATTCGGTAAGTGACTTGCTTTAGGTGCTTATAATTTTCTTTTGTTATAACATTAAGAGATACAGGCGATATTAGATGGATTGACCAAATTGAAACACTTCCATTGAGAGACATTGAACATTGAACATTAAACGACACCTATATATAAGTTAAATCTTTCAAATGTCAACCAATGGTCACTTCAGTGATGTCGCGGGAAACTCATAACAATAAGAAAACCTTTCCCTTTATTTTTCAAAAATAACTGAAGGAGTAGTAATAGTTACACTCAGAAACTTGGAAAAGAAAACTGTATTGATCATTCAACGTTCAATTACCTTGAAAGTCCTCGGGGGTGTCGAAGCTTTCAATCATTTTCACCGTCTATAGACGTCCGTTCCGTTCTAGACACCAACTTGAAAGCAATGTTGAACTGACACTGATACGTGTAATATCGTCTTTACTTAAACTGTGAATATTATATAGCTGCTCGGTGACGTCTTCCTAAACTTCTTCTTCTTTACTACTTATAAAGATGTAGAGAGGTTTTGCTTTAATCGTCACGCTTAGCGTATTGATGATTGCAAGTGTCTCGCATTTTGACGTTGCCGCTCGTCGCCGGTCTGAGTATTTTACGTGTGATGTAAACTTCATGATTCTACAACTATTTATGGAAAAACATAAGATTTTTCCGGCATTTCCAATAGTCGCATCTTACAACACCTATAGGATGAAGTGGGGGAAAGGATTCGCTGACACCGTCACCACACGGAACGTAGTTTAAATTAGAAGTAATTTTATTTTATATTAAATAACATTGCCTAGAATCTGTTAACTTGGACTGGATAAAACCACACCACTCATTCTTGCCAGTTCGTTTCTGAAAAGGTTTTAATTTTCAAACAGGTAACATCTCCTCAGTTTCAAGGCACTCCCCTTGCTGCCTTAGCCAGTACCAATCAGAATCCTTGGCGTTGACATAGTGAATGATATGCAGTTTTGTGGTCACTTGGAAAAGAAGGCTAAATAGGCCTCTAAAATGTTTGGCGTGCTCAATAGAGCGGGAAAGCATTTCATGCTGGCACACCGTCTGCAACTTTATAAAGCGCGGGTTGGGCCTCTCATGGAATACCGTTACCATCTCTGTGCCGTGGATGCCCAATGCCAGCTTCTTCCATTTGACCGCATCCAGCGCTGAGCGGCTCGAATTGTCGACGCTCGAGTCCTCTCCAATCGGTTTGATCCACTGGCGTTGTGAAGAGATGTTGCAAGCCTTTGCATCTTCTATCGCATCTACTATGGGGAGTTCTCTGAGGAATTGTTCGGATTAATTCCAGCCGCCAAATTTCACGAACGGTTGTCTTCTATAAAAAAGAGTTTCATAAGAGCTGGACGCAGAACTAAATTGAAAAAAGTTTATATTTCAAAAATATATATAAGTATTGTTAACTTAAAGACCATGAATCCAGAGTTTCTTTTTGTATCTTCTCCGATAATAATTATTTTCTTAATAATTTTTTATTGAAAAATAATTATTTTCGGAGAATTCTTATTAAATATTATAGTCTTCTATTTCTGTACATCAAGTACCTGTAGCATTGGATAAGACTTAGACATAGGTTTTATTAGCATCAATACACTCACAAAATATACATTTAGAAGTAAATAAGAACATAAAAACAGGCAAGGCACAAGATGGTAAACATAATTAAAAATATATGTTATATAATAAATAATATAACAATATAAAGCAATGTTCATATGTTTCTTTATAAAACAAAAGTGACAATCGAACTCACAGCCCAGCTGATGGTAAGTGGCTACCGCAGTCCATGGTCTTCCATCTATTCCCGATCATTCAAGTAGTGATTCCTCTAACAAACCAGGTCATTCGGGTCGATCATTCAAATGGATCATTTCGAGTTCCAGTACTATGTCCTTTGACACCCCACTCGATACTGTCGGTCGTCGGACATTACTATACTCTAAGTCGTAGGTCATGTCAAACGTGTGATCCAGAACGTTCAAAAATGTAATTGCAATCATCAATACTTACAGCTTTTTTTATAGGGTAGGATGACAAACGAGCACACAGTCCACCTGATGGTAAGTGGTTGCTGTGGCCCATATTCTATCCTCGATTACGAATCAAAATGCAAATGCATTGTCACCCGTGAGGACTAACATGGAATGGCTCGTTTCCAGTAAAAAGGGTCTCCGGTTCTCTATACTCACCATACAAAACACAGCAGCATTAAGCTACTATTTGACGCTGGTATTCTGTGAGAGCGTGGTCTTTCCCTGGTCGAGCCGACCCATTTGTGCTACAACTATACTACTAATATAACTGCAGCATGGCTCTACCACGTAAAATGTACAGCTACAGATGATTTGTTACCTCTGTGGACTAAAATGAAATACCTTACAGCCTGTAATTATTCTGGCTCTCTCTAGGCAAAAAAAGAGTCTTACCTACTAGATTAACGATAGATTTTGGATTAGATTATTTTGAAAGGTGTTGATGGGGCTGATAATTTATCAGTACACATTGTTGGTAATAAAATCAACACGTAGATCGATAAAAAAATTCTTTGGTTTGCGTCCTATTAATACAATTTAATAATTAAATCATTTTTTATAGATAATGGCAGGCGGTGGGGGTAGATGGCCAGTTGGTAAAAATGGCGAATTCTTACTGGAAGGGACGTATGGGAAGACGTCTGGGTACAAGCCGGAGTACGGTGGCAGAGGCGTGTTTAACTACCGTTGGTGAAAGTATTAGGAAACCTCTATGTATATCTGAAGTGGTTAATTTAATTTAACTAATGAATAAATGTTATCGAGTAAGTTAATAAAAATAGGTTTCAAAATTGACTTTCGTCTATTTTCTTTCCTCTTAAACTTCTCTAAATATCTATTCTGTTTGTAATGCATTGGCGTTAGTCGGAAAACCGATTAAGTATAAGTTATATATTGGTCAGAAGTCAAAGTCTATATATATATATATATATATATATATATATATATATATATATATATATATATATATATATATATATATATATATATATATATATATATATATAATAAAAAGGTAAATTGCAGATGTCTGTACATTTTATATTTTTGTAACAAAATTGATTGAAAGGGAAAAATAAGTCACTGAATACATTTCTATCATTTTTAGAATTATCTGTCTGTCTGTTTGTTTGTTAACGTACCGTGTATAAAGTACTAATTTATATCAAAATAATTGATAGAAAAATTGCGAAGCGTTTTAAATTTAGTCTTTGTTTTATTAAAATCGGTTCACCCTATCAAAAGTTATGATTTAGGGGAAATATAACCTCAAATGGCTTAGCAAGATCCTCCGTTATGCCGAAAGTATTGCAGCATTAATTTTGAAATAAATATATGGTAAAGTTGAGGATTAATGTTAAGGACTATGTTAGACGAAAACACGATTCCGTAAAATTTTCTCGATAGAAAAAAAATCCAAAGTTATCTCCAAACTGAACAATAAACCGCTGTTGTTTATAAAATACTTTAAATAAGATCATGAAACTTTGCATACTAACTGAACTAACTATAAAGCAGTGCTTATGTTATTTACTTTTTTTTTTAAATACCATTATTTTCACTGTAAAAAGAAATTACCTAAATCATCGGCGTCTTGAAGCTTGATTCCTGTCGCCCCGCCCGTTAGTATCGCTTAGGCTTTTGCCCGTCAAGGTAAACGTATTCTGTGGGCTTTTGAAGGGAGAAGTTGTGTCGCCTGCGATTAGAATACACATTACGCAACAGGACGACGTAAAATTAAAATGGGAAATAACCGTGATAAAAATAAGAAGCGACTGGGTTGGCATTAAGAAACAGGCATAAATGTGATAAACCTAATGAAATAAGTATCTAACGACCTATCTACTTACAGTATTAGTGGTTACAAACATGTCGGTACATAGCATACGACGCGCGGGGAAGTGAGGGCGAAATTAGAATTTAAGCTGACTTACTATATCCCCTTAATATTCTGAAGTATTTGTACGAAATATAAGTGCGAATTTATTAAATAGTGGACATTTTTGTAATTAAATAATGTAAAATATTGTTCTATAATGATATAATTGAATCTAAACGCAGTAAACAAAAATATTATACAATAACATAATAAAAATTTAAAAAAAAAATAATAATGTCCTCCAGACCGAATTTCGGCCACGGCGGCCAGCCTCAACAGAGGCTAAGCAATCGGCGCAGGACAGGATTATAGTGCCCAAGTGTATGCGCAAGCACAGTTGCACTCTCTATTCCCTCACTCTCATAATCCGAGGGACGGTAAACCGACTTGACCGGAGAGAGATCAGGCGCAGGACCAACGGCTTTACGTGCTTTCCGAGGCACGGGGTGAGACACCGCCAACTTCCTGGCTCCGGGTAACTACTGAGAATTTCTTGATGGAAAAACTCAATAAATAATTTTTTGGCCTGACCCGGATTTCGAACCCAGAACCTCATGATCAGCAGTCGCACTACAACAACCACTAGATCAACGAGGCAGTCAAAAAATTAAATATATAAATCCTAATATCTTAGTAGAAAAAATACAATAGTTAACCAATATTATCGATAGATGGTGCAAATTATTAAGGTGTGCTTATATTTTTTTGATAAATCAAATTTTGAAAGAGCTATTAACATTTTTTTGGTTTCGGCAAGGGACATATCTATGATATAGAAGCTTGGCAGTAAACATATTATACTTCCCTTATGTACTTCCAAAGGTTTTAAAATTTAAATTGTCGTGAAATTGAAAAATTATGTTACCAGATTTTGAGTTTTTTAATAATATTCCTAATATATTTTATTACCTATTTATATTAATAATTTTAAATTATAATTTCATATAAATTTCATATTAATTATATTTTATTACCTATTTTATATTGTTTGATTTATAAGTACAATAAAAGTACTTATAAATGTTTTATTTCATCATTATGTTTACTTCCATTCATCTGATAAGCTTTGTATCCTTTTTTCTAAGGCCACGCAATAAAGATTTTAAAATAAAATATACTTTTTTAATATAAAAACAATTAACTGCAGTTTCAAAAATTATTATTTTTATTACGTATTTTAGGTAACATTTCATATAGTAAGCCACACCAACCAGTCATTGCATGTTTTATCTAATCTTAGCGACGATATTGTTTTCGCAACTTTGAAATAGATTTTCAATTTTCTTTCATTAGTTAGCCATTGCTTGAAATTATTTAAGCAATATATATATATATATATATATATATATATATATATATATATATATATATATATATATATATATATATATATATATATATATATATATATAGGGGCGCATCTATAATATGCCGGTTGGATCTAGTGCTCGTTTGTGCGGTATAAAGTTCAGGGGGCAGAGCTCGAGAGATTCCGCTTGAGTCGTTTCATGAGTAGGTCATTCTACGCGTGCTAAGATAGTCGTTGTTCTGTCCATTGTGGTAATTCTTCTGGTGCAGACAAGGAGGATGGTGTTGCTGAGAGGCTGTGCTGTGTTACATTGAGATGGGTAAGGTTGCTGTTTGTTTGCATCATTTGTTGTTATAATGCAATTGTGTCTTCCACATTCCACTGGTGTGTAATTGTGATGGGGACATACTCCGGCATGGTCAAACTGTAATTACTCTATTCTGTATGTATAGTGCGTTACGCTGTCCTATTATTGATAATGATTAATTGCGCAAGCAAGAGAGCAAGTTGAACATCAGTTCTCACACTTTTACCATTTTTAATAATTAACGCGATCCTGTTATTTCCCACACAATTGGCTTATCGTGTTGTACTTTCCAACATCATAAGAGGGATAAAGTTCTTCTTATCGCCCACATATAATCTTCGAATAGTGGAAGGGTTGTTACGTTTGTGACAGACTATGATACGCTTCGCGTTGATACCTTTGGTTTTTTTTAAGTTACATAACATAATGAAAGTTGCTGTTACTATTTACATTGACTTATCATTAAATAGTTGTTGTATAACTCAATGCCCTTATAACATAAAAGAAAAACAAACCGACGTTGAGTCAGGTTTGAAAAGAAAGGGTTCTCCCTAACGATATTGTAAGAAATTTCAGTTTATTAATTTGTAATTTCGGCAAATAACTATAATAAGGGTTCATGCTATTTCAAAGTACGTCGTTTTCCTTATTTGATTCCTCTTTTATTTAATCAATACTAAAGTTTCACCATGTAATGTTTCACTATAGACAATATATAATATATAATATACAAAATTATATATTTTATATTATATATTATATACTGTCCAGCAGAATCATCTTTAATACAAGTCTTTATAATAAAAAAAAACTGCAGTAGCCAGTCTGCCTACCACGCTGCAGATTATGGAAAATATTCCTTCTACGGGGAAGGATTAAACAATACTAGTGGCATTTATTGTTATAAATAATTTACTCAATCATTTAAGTGAAAAATAGGCGCCAACATGAAAAGTTTTCAAGGATGTGCATCTGCACATACGAGCATGAGCATCTAAACGTGAACATTTAACAGGCTGTATTGATTTCAATTTTTTTGTTAAATATTTTACAAATTTGGTAATTTTAAAATATCTCCACGTTTCAAGGTAGTCGAATAGTATGGTTTTTAAGAGGATGTCCGTGTGTGCACATGTACGTACTGTTAGATTGTCCTATTCAGCACTTATAAAAAAAAACAGTACTGAAATTTCGACAACTATTTATTAATTAAAAGTTTTACTCATACATAAGTTCGGACACAGAATTTCTACTATTACATAAAACTTATACGCGACTTGGATTATAACAGCGCGATAGCCCTGGCGAAGGGCAGAGTGGACCCGGAGTGTATTCTTAGCTTTCACTGATAGCCAGCCGGCAGGCAAGAACCAGGTCCGTAGCTGGGAAGCAGTTTAGCTGAAGAACAACCAACGGAACGAATTTAGGAAAGTCTTGCGTATTTATAGCAAAATTATTGCTGATTTTTAATATTGTATTTGAATAAATCAGCAATAATTGCAAGTCAGCATTTTACTTTAACAAATAGTGATGTGACAGCGTAAATAGGGATGTAACAGTACGTATGTATACCCTATGAGAATATGAGAGTGATTAAGAATCAGTCACTGACACTAAACTAAGATTAAAAGTTTAGTTTCCAATATATATATATATATATATATATATATATATATATATATATATATATATATATATATATATATATATATACCGAGTGCTTCAAAAAAATGTATACACACTTTAAACTATTGTAGTTTTTCCGCTCTACAAGGCTAATGTTATATTATCAGTTGGAATTTGTAATATCAACATGGGGGACGTACGTTTGAGTTTTGAAGAACGTAAGCAGGTTATTAAGTGGTACTGGAAGTTTGAGAATGTAAATGAAGTTCAAAGACAGTGGAGAAGGGAGTATGATACAGAACCACCTTCAAGATTAACAATTACACGCATACGAGACAAATTCGAAGTTCATGGAACAGTGTGTGATGTGCATAAAGGTCATTCAGGTCGGCCTCGAACAGCTACAAGCGTGGTGCGGTTTGTCTTCAAGGGGACTCATTGGACCTTTTCGATTTGAAGGCACTGTAACTGGTATTAATTACCTAACAATGCTTGCTGATTCCATATTTCCTGCCATTCGTGCATTATACGGTAATGATGATTTTTATTTTCAACTAGATGGTGCTCCGCCGCACTATCACAGGGACGTACGAGCTTACCTGGATCAAAATTTGTCGGGCCAGTGGATAGGACGCAGGGGGCCAATCGAGTTTCCAGCACGCTCTCCAGACCTTACACCACTGGATTTCTTCTTGTGGGGCACAGTAAAAGATGAGGTGTACAAACGTAAACCACGTAACCTAGACATTCTTTGGAATGAGATTCAAGCAGTGTGTAGAGAAATCTCATTGGACGTTTTGATACGATGTACAGAATCTGTGATGACTCGTACTCAGAATTGTATTGATGCTGCAGGTCACCAATTTGAACAGTATTAACATTTGTTATTTATGTTTCATTTACATTGGACTTTCAGCTTTCTATTTTCCTGAAATTTAACTTTGTAGAACGGTAAATAAATTTTCTATGGAAGTTCAAAGTGTGTATACATTTTTTTGAAGCACCCGGTATGTATACATACATATATATATATATATATATATATATATATATATATATATATATATATATATATATATCTATATATATATATATATATATATATATATATATATATATATATATATATATATATATCGCCTATGTCGCCCAGAGGTGTAGGCAGACTACAGACTTCCATTTGGCGCGATCCTGTCACCTCTCTCGCCTCCTCCACATTCATATACCCTAATTTGGCCCCTCACTGTTCTCTTCACTAACTACATATACATGAAACACCACAGCACATTGCTGCTATTTCTCTCTGGAGTTTTGTGAAGCCTGATACCTTCGTGTAGCAGTTATAATACAGCTGCAGCGAAGCTCTCTTAGTGTAATTTGCTAATATTCGCAAATTCTCACGATTTTCCTTCGCCGACGAACACTTGGTAAATCAGCACAAAAAATTACAATTACCAATTTTATTGATGCCTAAGTTCCGACTTATGTATACGTCGTGTCCAATCATCCACCCAGTACAGTCCACCTGATGGTAAGTGAATGCCATAGACATCTACATTTATTCCCAGTTAAGAATCAAAACGCAGATGAGTTGTCACCCCTGAGTACTAAGATGCCTCGTTTCCAGTAAAAAAGGGTCTCTGACCTCTCTCTACACTCGCCATTCGAATCACAGCAGTATTAAGCTGCTATTATTACTTGCTGCTATTCTGTGAGAGCGTGGTCCTACCCCGGTCGAGCCGACCCATTCGTGCTACAACTATAATATAGCTGTAGCGTGGCTCTACCACGTAAGACCTTTGAAACACTACGACAATATAAGGAAATCGCATATTATGACAAGATTTCTTCAACATCATCAAACATATTTCTTAACATACTATTCCAAAGTTGAACTGATGGTATTATCCACAGACGTAGCGGCTATGATTCGGACACAAGCGAGTACTCTGAGGACTCGACGGCGTACGACGATGCGCCGGCTGCAACCAAAAGCTTTGGGCCGCGGAAGAATATCAACAGAGGGCGCTGGACGAAGGAGGATGTAAACCGCAGTGTATTTTACACACTATAGGGCAATTGGGTGACGAACGAGCACACAGTCCACCTGACGGTAAGTGGATACGGTGGCCCATAGACATCTACATTTATCCTCAACTAGCTGACCCGGCAGACTTTCTTACTGCCTCAATCGATAAATAAAAGACCTAAACTTTTGTATAAATTAATTTCAAAACAAACAAAACGTATTGAATAAAAAAGCATTTTTTGTGATTAAAACTACTTTTACGGATTTTATCGCGTTTATTTTTACTTTTTATTTTTAATTCCCGACGTTTCGGGCGCTTTCCAGCACCCATGGTCCAGGGGGACTGAGATGACTGACGTCCCGATGTCATTGTTAAACCCGGAGTACCTTCAGCTTTTTTAATTATTGTTTATGTTTATGGTTAAAAAAAAGCTGAAGGTACTCCGGGTTTAACAATGACATCGGGACGTCAGTCATCTCAGTCCCCCGTGACCATGGGTGCTGGAAAGCGCCCGAAACGTCGGGAATTAAAAATAAAAAGTAAAAATAAACGCGATAAAATCCGTAAAAGTAGTTTTAATCATGTGTAGTGTTCGCGTAAACATAAGAAATCATTAAGCATTTTTTAATGAAGCATGAAGTTTTATTATTATTTTCGACACATCAAGTTGCTTACTTAAAAAAACAGAGTTTTCCTGAAATACTGGCTATTTATAAGGTTTAAATTTTTTTAACAGACACACACTGTTATGATACAGTTTGTTAATCAATTTAAAGCTTGCTCATAAACTATATTTTTTGTTTTGTTTTGTGGTGCGTAAATAAACAAAGAAGATGGTTTTCCGACGCGCGAACACGCGACGTATAATTGTCCATGCGTGAAACAGGGAAACTCCAAGTTGATTCCGCAAACTTCTAAAGACTGTCCTTGCGATTTATTTATTGTCATCGCAAAGGCCAGACCTACTGGAGATTGTAAGCGTTTAAAATCGAATGGTAAATCCGTTGGAATCATCGGTATTCGCGGGATCAAGACATCCTCTCCTTTGTATTTTCCTTTTATGATTGTTGCCTCAATAACGTTATTCATCAGCTTTTTCACAGCCAGTCTTGTTCCATTGGGTAGTCGAGTTTGATTAATGTTACACAGCATGATGATGACAACTGATCCTACTTTTAACTGCAAATTGTGAGGTGGTAATCCAGGCAATTCCAGTGAATTTAAAAACTCCGTGGGATAGTTGACTACGTCATCCTGGTTCATAACGGTGTCGACTGATTTGAAGGAAACCAACTGTCCTGGAAGAAAATTCTGAATGGTCGCATTGAGATCCTCGACATCTTTATTTTTCGCTGCCAATATTGCTCGTTCACCAAGCCAATTACGGTTATTGAACTTTTGCGCTATATCTGGGAAAACACGCTGAATAAGCTCCTCTTTTGAATCTGTGATGTGACAGAAATCTGTGGGTAATGTGATGAATCCGGTCGAGGTGTCCATTGCAACTTTATTATTTCCAATATCTAACAACTGCTTCGCAAACACATTTGCAGTTTCATCATGTTGCAAAAATACTCGCATGTTAGTTGTTAATTGGAGTGTCTTTACGTACTGCCACAAATTCGATGATTTTAGGCATGCATTTAGTTCATCAGCAACAGTTGATCGGGGAATAACTGGAAGAGTGTGACGAAAATCACCTGACAACAGAATAATGGCCCCACCAAAAATATTTTGGTTGTCACGAAGATCTTTCAATATTCTGTCCAGCGCCTCCAGTGACCTCTTATGGGCCATTGTGCATTCATCCCAAACAATTAATTTGCATACCTGTAGAATCTTGGCCATTGCGCTATTTTTGGCGATGTTGCAAATTGGTGTTTCGGTGATTTGCATGTTTAATGGTAATTTCAAGGCAGAATGCGCAGTTCGTCCGCCTTCTAGCAGAGTCGCAGCTATTCCAGATGAAGCCAACGCTAGAGCAACATCATTTCGCGATCTGATCCTCGCCAAAAGCAATGAAATTAAGAATGTTTTTCCGGTTCCTCCGGGAGCATCAAGAAAATAAATTCCACCAGATCCACTGTTCACAGCTTCTATCAAAGTGTCGTACGCAATTCTTTGTTGTTGATTTAATTGTGGAACATTTGTACGAACTGTTTCGGCCAATGCTTCAATGTCGTACTGTTGTTCCCTTTGCAACTCGTGATTTAATGCATCGTGCATATGACGATTGGGTGCTGTCATTCCCAAACACGACAATACTTTATTTGCTATCAATAAACACATATCTTCTATCATGATCAATGTATCATTGTAAATTTCTTCAGTCATTTGTAGTGTAGGATTCAAAGTTTCACGGCGCACACGATGCAAAACATCTTCAGACACTATACTTAACCCACAAATCTTTTGGATTCGAGGGGAAACATGTCGATATGATAATCGCAAATAATGTACGAATTTGATACGGCGATGAAGATATTACGGAATCCTTGAGCGTATCATCCCAGTGCGAATCGTTCTCAAGTAAATGTAATAGTTGGCATGCCTCACGGTAAGTCGCACACAGCTGTCCATTAACTGGATTATTACACAGTACGTGTAGATGCGACCCAGAGCGTCTGAAGCAAATACATTTGGATGTCCTTCAACTGGTGTTCCTTGTTTTCGACGCTGAAACGATTTCGATGATGCATTCCATATGTAATAGCGTGGCATGTCAGCATACAGCAAAGTGTGAGCAAAATCATCAGTTTGACAGACTGTGAAGAAACTTGTTAATGTTGTCGATGGTGGACGTGCCGCTCTGTCTGCCGCGTTCGATTCATTAAAATAAACTCGTTGACCATTTTCTAAATGGACCGCCAAATGGACTACTGTAGGGTATCTTTCATGGATCGCAAATGAAAATATACGCCAAATTGCTTCGTTGCTACTTACATAGCGCCCCATCTGGTACTGTGATATTTCATCATTTGCATTGGTTACAGCGAAGACAGCCATATCGCTGCCTTTGTTAACATATTTACATATGTACTTTATCGACTTTACAGAGTTACAATATTCCACATTGATGTGAGTCTCAAAAGCTTTGGACAATATTGGCGAGTATGGCACAATCCAACGATTGTCTACATCAACATTTTGTCCTCTTACCTTCACAACTACCGATTGCCCATTGTCCGCAACTGATCGCCGACGATACAATGGGTATCCATCATTTCCCGTTATGGTTTCAGCAAGCAGGTCTCTTGGGTATCGCTTGGAACACTTGCCGTCGACCATACAGGGTGAATTGTAGTTGAAAAGTCCGCAAGGTCCATGTATCATGTGTTTGGTAACTACTGCATGCAATTTTGTGTCAACTGTTTCATCTGGAATTTCAGCTGAAATTATGGAATCAATCTCATTTGGCCTTATTTTGTCCACTAACCAGAGTAAAATGTGCGCATGTGGCAATCCACGCTTTTGCCATTCTACAGAGTACATCCAACAACGGACTCTGCCACACAATGCTTTATTAAGAAATTCATCAGAGATTTTAATTTTTGTTTAAAAACTCTGGCAATTATGTCATGTCTAACAACTGGTGTTTGGCTATGTAGCAATTCCCTCTTTATTTCGGTCCAATTTGGGTTACATGTGAATGTAACAAATAAATCTGGGCGGCCATAATGCCTAACATATGACATAGCATCCTGAGCATATTCGTGCATGTGGCGTGGGCTTCCTATATAAGTGGCTGGCAAAATTGTCATTCTTCCTACATTATTCACATTGCCATCGGCATTTATAGCATCGCGGAGATGAATGTATTCCTCTGATCGTAGATGTCGTTGGTTCAAACGAATGAATGTTAATTGTTCAGTCTCAATTTTGACATACATGTCAACTGCAAACTGATGAAAAAGTCGTTGACACATCAAAATATGATTTATTTCACCGTGACGGATCATGAGTCTGTATGAATAGAAATTCATAGCACTAACTTTTTTGTTGGTTTCAGCACCTGGAATCAAAAATGATAAATGTTACTTGATGAGATGAATTGAATTTAAAAATATTATTTAATCCTGCTCAATTTATTTACCTGTTACTTGATTTACCATTTTGATATTAAAATGGTATCCATCTTCCCCCTGCCAGAAGATCAAAGGATATTGTAATCCATCATAGCTCCTGTGTGTTTCAGATACACGTTTTAAATCACTATTCCGATGATGAAGCACAATATCTCTAGATTGTAAATTTTCTCCCACCATGACAACAGCCACTTCATCAATGGTAGGTGAATTAAACCTCCTTGTGTGTTCACCGGCAGGTGTTTTGTCAGCTCGAATGATAATATTATGGCTATCAGATGGCATCCGATCCAATGCTATTTTGAACATGTTTACTAAATTGTTATTCTGATGAAGAAACATTTGTAATTCTTGGACAATGGTTCTCTTCACTGTTGGATTGTGAGCACAACGATTATCAACTTCTGCATCTGAATTGCCCATAAAATAAATTTGTACAAATTGATGATCTGCATCAGGTAGTGGTAACAGTGCCCCCAGTAAGTGATAAATTTGTCCTTGTATCTGTAATATTTTAAATTTTGTCCATTAATTATTTCATATATACAGCGTGTAACGGAAGGGGAGTATCAACCTTTAATGAGGTGAATGTGCTCATGAAACTCAACAACTTTCCCCAAAGAACATTTGACAAAACAAATAAAGAGAACAAAAATTTGGCCCTCCCTTACAAAACTGACTACCAGCTGATTGATTTACTATGGGAGGGCCAAATTTTTTTTTTCATATTTCGACCTATGTTCTTTGGGGAAAGTTGTTGAGTTTCATGAGCACATTCACCTCCTTGAGGGTTGATACCCCCTTTCATTACAGGCTATATATATATATTTTAGTACAAACTTGAATATTATAAAAAAATATTCTGGATTAATACCTTGAAAGTGGGCATGATACATCAAGGGGTAGGATGGATAAACCCCATAAAGCTTATGATATATAAATCGCGCGAATTTATTCTGAATGCGCCCTCCCCCCCCCTCCCCCACCCCCCCCCTCCCCCCTCAATTCGATGGACGTCAAGGGAAAGTCGTAGCATCAATTGCCGGATCATAGTGGAATGCAGCTCTTTCAAGAATCACAGCAGCACTGCGTCTGCGGATTCGCTCAATTTCATTATGTCGAGCTAGCTGTTGTTGTGTTTGATGTGCACGAACTTGTTGCATTCTAAGCCTATCCACTTCATTGTCACTCACTAAATAACGCAATTCTGACATAGCAATACGACTATTTTCTTGATCTGTCTGTCTCTGGTCATCAGTGCGGTTAGCACGTGAGGTAGCTCTTCGCAGATTTGATTGACTGCGACGACCTAAGTCAGGTCGTCTTCTCCTCGGCATCGTAACGTAATTAATCAAAGTGAGAAAATTTCTCGCTCACTTAACAGTAAAGTGTCACTATCATAAAATATCAACAAAAGTAAAGAAAGTTCTCGCGTACGTAGAGGTAATCGCCACTCACAAAGATGCACTCATAGAATATCGTAACCATGAACGTAACACAATATCACAGAATACACACAATATCGTCAATCGTAATACTTTTTTCCGTGTTCTGATTTTTTTATTTATTTTTTTGAGTTTATCTAGCCATAAATCTCCGTGTTCTGAAGTGCGACAGAATGATTGACATATTAGTTGGTTTTTTTTTTTCCCTTTCTTGGCCTGCACGGTTTGTGCGTCAGCCATGCAAGAAGGTTAGGAAGTAAGATTTATTTTATTGAATTGGAAATTGGAACGGAATTTGAAAAAGGATCAGGTAAATTTAGTATATGAGTACATAAATGATTATAATTTTATATTGTTATGAAAAATGAAACTGGCTAAAATTCTATATACATCAATATTTACATAAGATAAAAGGACAGAAATTGAAGTAGGAAAAGGAATTTTAATGGATAAAAGCGAAGAAATAAAAGCGGAACGGTCAAGTCGAGGACAAGCAAAAAATATATGGTTAAAATCCCCAACGTCATTGCCACACTCACATATATCGCTAGGTAAAAGTTTAAGTCGTGCCAAATGCAAGGGAATGCATGCATGGCCCAGCCTCATACGTATAAGGGTCGAAGTGATAGCTTTACCAAACGTCAGATTTGAAAACCACGGTTTATGAGGTATATCCACCTGGATCGTGCTATAATATCGACCTATAGTCTGACTTGAAGAACGCCAAATATGTGTCCAAGAATTCAATAACTGGGATTTAGGAAGGAGCCAAATCACAACAAAAGTTTTTGTACGGAACTAGATCTCCGTCATTGACTGCAGCTTTGGCAAGGCTATCGGCCTTGGTATTGCCAAAGATACCTGAATGCCCCGGAATCCAAGCAAAGGAAACTGTGTAATTTTTGATGTAACATTGATACAATAAATCACGACATGCAATAATAACTGGATGATTATTTCTGTTATTGCTAAAAGGAAATCTTTCCAAGGCTTGGAGGGCACTTTTAGCATCGGTAAAAATTATTGAGTTTTTTAACTTCATAATTAAAATGTACTCCAGAGACTTCAACAGACCAAAACATTCTCCAGTAAATACTGAAGTCTCTGGAGGCAATTTTATTTTTTGTACAATGCCAAACTGTTGATGGAAAACACCAACTCCCACACACTTCTCGGAACCGGGTTTGGAAGAATCACTAAAAATTAAATGGCAATGTTTCCATCGGCTGTCACTGTCAACTATATTAATAAATTTGACGTTGGCAGAAGTATCTTGTTTACATACACCGAAATCAAACAAAATAGATGGTTTTAAAATTAAGGCATCATAGTTAACACAAAATATAGGAAGAAATTGTGATCTATGTGTTGGAGCTTGAAGAGCTAAGAATTTTTGGAGACTAACAATAAGGCATGGCGACGATTTATGAGCCCAGTACGGATAATCCATACATTCCAACAGAGACCGTAACTTAGAGTAAAGAGGAGGATTATAGACTTGGAATGCTCTAAACAGGAACCTGTCACAAAGAAATTGTCGTCTGAGATGCAGGGGCGCTTCAGAACATTCAACCTGCAAAGCGTTAATAGGGCTCGAACGCATAGTCCCAGCAATTATTCTCAGAGCCTTAGACTGGATAATGTCTAATTTATGGAGGGCTACTGCATTACAGGGTTCAAGAATAAATGTTCCATAGTCTAAAATACTCCTTATAAGGGCATTATATAGAAGCTTTAGAGAGAAAGGGTGGGCTCCCCACCAAACTCCAGAGAGGCAGCGCAGTATATTTAGAATCTTCTCACATTTGGCACTTATATAGTAGCAATGAGGGATGCCTGTAAGTCTCGAGTCTAAAATTACTCCAAGAAATGTTGCTTCGCTTTTAACGGGAACTCTAATGTTATTATAAAGTACAGACACTGAAGGTGGAATCCTCATACGAGAAAATAAGACTATACTACTTTTAGAAACTGAAAGGCTGAGACAGTTATTGTCAAGCCAAACTTTTAGTAACTTAAGGGAATATGTCATAGTATCAGACATGTTGTGAACAGAATCACCAGAGACATAGAGGAGTAAATCATCTGCATATTGGAGAGTGCTAACTTTACCCTTAAGGGAGGCTTCCAGATCATGAGAATATATATTGTAAATTAAAGGACTTAAAACTGAGCCCTGGGGTATACCTTTCCAGGCAATACGGGATTGGTAAGAGTCTTCTGATATTACTTTAAGCATTCTACCAGAGAGAAGGTTGATTGTAAATCTTATAAAAATTTGTGGGATATCCAAATTAATCATTTTTTGTTTCAGAATTGAAAGGTTGACATTATCATAGGCTGCAGATACATCTAAAAATGCTGCTAACACAGAGTTATTGTGCGAAAATGCCAATCTTAAGTCTGTCATAAAAATGCTGAGACTATCCATTGTACTCCTACCTTTCCTAAATCCAAACTGGTTTGGAGATAGTAACCCCTTACTCTCAATAAACCATTCTAACCTATTTTTAACTAAATGTTCAGAAATTTTGGAAATAACTGAAGCTAATGCAATTGGTCTGTAAGATGATGGATCATTAATCGGTTTGTCTGGCTTATGTATTGGGATAATTTCATGAATTTTCCATGATGGAGGAATATTACCTGTTGTTAAAATTGAATTAATTAAACTAAGAAAATAAGAAAGGCAGGAGTCGTTCAGGTTTTGAAGAAAAGAATATGGGATTCCATCACAACCTGGGGCTGAGTCCCTAAGTTTTGAAAGAACCCCTTTGAGTTCTGAAAGGCTAAAGAAAATGAATGAATCGCTACTATCATGCTGGGAGAGGAGAGAAGACTGTAGGTCAGAAGAAATATTATCTATAGATGGTACAAATGGTGGGGCTAATTTGTCAAGAAACAAATCAACTGTACTGCTATCCATAAAAGGAAACCTTGGAGGCTTAAAAGCGGATCTGAATCTACGAATATTTTGCCAAACTTCAGATGGAGAAATGTGTGGTGAAATTGAGGCACAAAAAGATTTCCAGCCATTAAATCTTTTTTGTTTTAATAATTTACGTGTAGTTATAAGGTTACAAAGAATATTAAAATTTTGTGTTGTAGAATTTTTCCTGTAATTTTTTTCAGCTATCTTTCTCTCAGCTATCGCAGCAGAACACTCACTGTCCCACCATGGAGGTGATGGAATATACCCATTGCCACTATTATTTTTAATAGGAAAAACTTCCTCAGCAGCCTGTAGTAGGGCCCGTGTAAAAGCTTCAGCACAAAGATGATTATTGTTGTCATTTAGTGAAGGTATAGTTGATAAATTTTGTTGAACTTTATCTCTATATAATGACCAGTTGGCATCGTTAAGTTTATATTTTAGCCGGGGAGGAGCCTTATACATCTTTTCGCCAATTTTTTGAGGAAATGATATAATTAACGGAAAGTGATCGCTTCCATATGATGACGATAGAGGCCACCAGTTTAATGTAGGAGCTAGGGAGGGACTACACAGGGTAAGGTCTGGTGCACTAATACCCTCATGGGGCCGAGTCCTTCTAGTAGGACAACCATAGTTTAGAAGGCATAAATTATTATCATCTAAGATGTCTAACATTCTAGCCCCATAATGGTCAGACTTAGAACTTCCCCACATAGAATGTTGTGCATTGAAGTCTCCCATGACCAATATAGGGCGTGGGAGGGAAGATAGAATGCTACGAATATCGTCAAAGACTTCAGTGGAAGGGTGAGGTATATATATACATATTTACAAAACAAATATTATTTACACTAACAGCAATAATTGAAAATTTATTACTGTGATTAGGTATGGGTATGTGGACAAAGGGCACACCGCCCTTCAGAATTAGTGCAACTCCTCCATACCCATCTGTTCTGTCTTCTCTAAGACAGATATGTCCTGGAATTCTAAAGTTGAATCCGGGACGAAGCCAAGTCTCTTGAAGAGAGACTGCAAATGGTTTGTAACTATTCAATAAGAAAATTAGGTCACTTTTTTGCTATTAATACTCCGGCAATTCCATTGAATCACCAGAGACTGGTTTCGTGGATGGTCCTGACTGTCCATGAGTTAAAAAACTTTTTGAAGAAGCAGCGTCGTTGGACGGTATTTTAATTAGGTTATAT
Organism: Parnassius smintheus behrii; assembly: GCA_036936625.1. Lineage (NCBI taxonomy): Eukaryota > Metazoa > Arthropoda > Insecta > Lepidoptera > Papilionidae > Parnassius > Parnassius smintheus. Next base: position 19,353,042 of record JAUPFT010000022.1, read on the forward strand.
TGTGAAAGGTACTGAATTATAGAAATGATGAGATCCTTTGTTATTATTTCTGATAGATCTTTGTAATTTTTGAGACAACCTGTAGAAGAGGAAGGAATGTTGCTGTAATCTTGGATAAGCTCTGCATGCGCTTTTTGATCATATCCCTTACTAGTATTTCTGGGACGAGCTTTGGGTTTCGAGAATACTGTTTTCCTATATGACTGTGTGTGACTCTTAGAAGGGCTTGTTGAATTATAGGGGCTGGAATAAGTAATAGTTCGACCAGAAGGGGCCAATGAAGCAGAAGCAGTAACGTCAACATAAGATTTCGAAACTGGTGGGTGGATTTTACTGGCTTCTGAATAAGATATAGAGTTTCTAGCCATTGTTTCTTTTATAGCTTTTTGCCTAGCGTACTCCGGACACTTTTTGTCTGTGGCGAAATGGGAACCAGAACATAAGATACACACAGCATCATCTCTTTCAGTCTCGCAGCTTATACCTGAATGGTTGTCTCCACATTTGTAACACCTTGGAGAGCCTCTGCATTGCATTTTGGTGTGACCAAAACGACAGCAATTAAAGCATTGCAGCGTGGGGTAAATATAAAGCTCTACAGATAGGGAGTTGAAACATATAAAGACCCTGGGAGGTAGCACCTTCCCATCAAAGGTTAAAACTACAGTCTCAGTTGGAATGAACTTAGGCGTTTCGCCGTCATATACCTTTCTGTTTAATCTCTGAACTTTCAAAATACTTCCACAGTTCTGCGGAAGGTCTATATTTTCCATTATATCTTTCTCATCCCAATCACATGGAACACCTCTCACTATTCCCATGCGGGTGATAGTGAAAGCTGGAATAAATGCTTTGTATTTATTAACATCAAGAGATTTGTGATTTAGAAATGTGTTAGCATCCTGAAATGTTTCAAATTGTAAACACAATCTGTTTCTTCCAATTTTTTTGATGCTTCCCTCTACAATGCTTTTTATTAAATTTTTTTAAGGAATAATCCAAATTGTACTGGGTGAATAGATCCAGTTTGATTTGGTTGTAAGATTTTTTTGGACATGGACAACATAAGGCGCAGGATCTGACGCCTGGTAAAGCAACCTAGCAGCGCGGGGGTTACTTGTAATATTGTTAGAGTGAGTGTCATCATTATGGTGAATTTCAGTGTTTTTATCATCAGAATCAAGCAATTTAGTAATAACATTATCCTTTAAATCGTTAGGGGAAAGTTGGCAATCTGATAGACCCGTTTGTCTGTGATTCCTTCTCTTCTTTTGGTTTCTAGCTGAAATTCTCTTTCTTTTCACCGATTTCGTGTTTTCCGAACAGTCTGTATCTATAATTGAACCTTCCGTTTCTATTCCCGACGCATCGATTGTGACTACATGAGACACTTGGAGGGATGTCCCTCCAGGGTCTTCAGGCTCCAACATGGACGCCAAAAGAAAAATCCTATTTACATATAATACAATGAAATGACTTACCAGATGAAGAAATCAAGCTAAAACTATAAATAATCAACAATAACTACTAATATATATACTTTACAACTTAACTGATCCTGTAATATCAATTTAATTTAATTTTCAAAAGTTTAGCCAAAAAAGGACGCCCGCCTACTTCAGAACTTCCCGCGCTCCCTTTCCTCATTCAAAGATTTAGGGCCAACGCAAATCGGTCGACAGTAGTGCGCGCGCAGGACAGATTTCTATTAGTTGGTTGTCAAATCTAATGTAAAATATTATGGTTGTGTTCAGAAACTTAATTTGTGACAAAACTTAAGATTTATCAAACTTAAAAAAATAATCTGATACAGTTACAACTGAAGTTAGCTAAAATTAAGTTTCGCGAAGCCGACCAAATTAATTGGAAATCAGTACTACTAATAGTTTATTAAATTTTTTGTCGCGTTTGCGATTCACTTTTGTTTATTTCCGGAACGCGACATTAGATCCTCCAAAGCGCACGCGAAGACTATTTTCATAGATATGATTGAATTTGAACTTTATGCAGCGGTAATAAATTGCAAATTAATACTTTGACGTTAGGAACACACCTAAATTGCTTAGACAACAGTGAGTGATTATAATTTAATATGAACTTTATTGAATAGCAATAAAGTTCAAATTGACTCTAGAAAACGTTTGTATGGGAAATAGAAAAGGGCTGTTTTTAGGGTTTTCCCGGAAATTATTCGATTTTTTCTCGCCTTTTAAACCTTCCCTAGACCTCCACGAACATTTCAAGACTAAGATAAGAAAAATCCGTTCAGCCGTTCTCGAGTTTTAGTGAGACTAACGAACAGCAATTCATTTTTATATATATAGATTGAAAATCAAAATGCAAATGCTTTGTCACTCCTGAGGACTAAGATGGAATGCCTCGATTCCAGTTAAAAGAATCTCCGGTTCTCTACACTCACATACGAAACACAGCAGCGTTAGGCCGCTACTTTACGCCGGTATTCTGTGAGAGCGTGGTCTCGCCCCGGTTGAACCGACCCATTCGTACTACAACTATAATACAGCTGCAGTGTGCCACTATCACGTAAATAAGCGTATAAGAGGTATTCATTTGTCACAACATTTGCTCAGTCAGTCTCACTACAATAATTTATAAGCAGATTGCTTTCCTATATCTATGGTACTGGGAGTTTGACTGCGCTTTGTTTTTGGATGTACCTACATGTATATTATTAAGCGCCTATGAGATATTCTTACATTATCCACACTGCGAGCCTTGGATTGATTCATTATACTCCAAGCAAGAGAGTTTTGTTTAATTTAATTGTTTTGTGAGGTTGCTGCAAAGTGAAAGATAGAAGTGAAGCTCGGTCAAAAATATTTTCGGGTCAGACGCCTCGGAAAGGCTTTTTTTAACGGCTGGAAATATCGAGACTGAAAAAAGAAATCGCTTAAAGCCAGAAAATCTACAAATTTCATGTTTTTAAAATAAAAACTTGCCCATTGTAAATTCTAATTATTAGAAAAATAGAAAATGATCAGATGAATTAGTTATTTATTACCATGGCGAGATATCCGTATTCATATTTGTATTCGCCGAATAGTAGGTTTGATATTCGTATTCGTATTGGTAAAATGCAGTATTCGTTGCATCACTACTTAAGGTGCCTCTAGTCGACATTATTTCCATAGAAATTTCGGAGGGGTTTTACTCCGCTGTTTGACAGTGTACATCCAAAGTTAAACATGATATCGTTTTGTCTCATTATTAATTTTGTCTGTACCGAAACAGAATAGTAAAATAAAAAGTCATTAAAAAATTACGAGCTACCAAAGATTCATTTTTATTGCCAATTTTAACATAACTTTGGACGTAAATTAGTAATAAAAGCAGTGTAAAATTTCCAAAACAAAGTCGGTACCGACACAGCTCAACTATCGAAGAATTCAATAAATTTTATTGGTAATTGATTCATGCAGTGGTTTTTTCATAAAACTCCTTCTTCCAAAGGCCTTTACGTATTTTTTTACACGCTCGTGTTTATATGAATTATCGTGCATCTCACTGAATAATGTTTCCCCCGGTGCGGTGCGGGAGGACGACACTTACAAACACATGCATGCGCGGTGACGCGCGCTTATTCTAGTTTTATTCGACTTAGTCAGCTGCGGCCTGTGACGTTCGTATGACTATAGCTATACCTGCGCTCTAAATTACTACGCTACATTGACCCCTGTTTAAACTTTGGATTAAATCAAATTGATATAAGCACAGACAAAAATAGAGGAATATAAATAAAATTTTGAAAAAAAAAACGATCTCAAAATTTTATTAATGTTCCGCTAATTTTATCTGTACTTACCTATGTCAATTTGATTTACATTCGATTATAATTATATTCTCAGACGTGCAGGTTTCCTCAATATGTTTTCCTTCACCGCCAAGCATGTGGTAAATCAGCACAATTGCAATTAACAATTTCATTGGTGCCAGCGGGGATCGAACTCGGGTCTGCATGTCTGAGAAATTAAAAAATATATATTTCGAAGAAATGTGAAGTTCGTCAACACGCATTGAGGCAGCGTGGTGGACATTTCCTTGCCTTAAAACCCTCTCAGAAATTAGAAGAGGCCTGTGCCCAGCAGTGGGACGTATATAGGCTGTAACTTTACTTTTTTTTACTTTTATAAATATGTTATTTTACCGACGAATATAATAAAATAATAAAAATAAAAAATAAGCAACCGACAACCTCCTAGGTCCCTAGGTGACTTGCGAGATGTCAGTGTAACAAAACAAAACGGCCCAGAAAAACAGACTTTCCAACTGATAGCTAAATCAGCACGCAACAATTTCATTGGTGCCAGTGGGGATCGAACCCGGGTTGCTCCCGTACTGTGATACCTATAACGAGCGCTAACCATGTGAGCTACCACGGCTCTCAACGACATCGTTCCGTTCGTGTACAGCGCTGAAGATAGCAGAGTAAAAAATTAGAGATTGTGGTGTATGAAATTTGTCATCTGTGAGAGTGAATTTTATCTGTGTACTCTGTAACAAATAACTATATAGAAAAAAAAAATGTGAAAATGACATTTCGCCATTTTTGTTTGTGTACTGGTTAGGAACTCGATCAAAAATTTGATAATTTTTCTGTTTTTATACGTTACTTCTAATGTTATTTTTCATCAAATTAATTGTCAAGATATTTTCTTTAGGAAATATGTTTCATTACGACAATTCAAAAACGTTTACATAAAATAATTTACCTCGAAATTCACTATACGCGATTATCGTTTATTGGTTATATTATGTTGTTTAAAAAGTATTCCTATCAGCTTTGTGTTAAATGGATGCTAAATATAAAAGAATGCTTCAGTATTGATAGCAATTTATAAACGAAATATCTGTTGAGATGTGTCTAGAAATTATTAATACTTATTTTTATTTATTTATTAAAATAATAAATAAATAAAAATAAGTATACATTTATCTATATTGAGTACTAGTTTTTCCCCGAATTCTCGCCCGCGTGGAATATGGATTTCATGGGTTTTAATTTTTTTGCGCGGAACCCTAAATCTTTTTCTAAACCAAAAGTAGGTAGTTCAAGTTATTCCTTATATCATCAGCTATCTACCAGTGAAAGTCCCGTCACAATAGATACAGCTTTTTCGGAGATAAGCTGGAACAAACAGACAGACAGACAGACCGACAGACAGACAAAAATTTTAAAAATTGTGTTTTTGTTACTAGTACTTTCATATGCATTTATTAAAAAGCTGTTATTTTAACATTACAAACAGACACTTCAATTTTTTTTGTAGATATAGATATAAGATATTATTCATATTGGTGTCATTTTAAAGGGAATATCATGTACTATTATAATAATAAAATAATTGTCTCCAGTAAATATTATACTTTTCTTGTAAAACTCGAAATAGCAAATAAATACGATTTATTTTTATATTCCCATATGCTTTATTTTCATCCTTTATTTTTTATTTGACCAATTTTCTTTTAACAAAATTAAATTCTGAATTCGTTGAGCTTTTTGAGAATATTTTTAATTGAATGTTAGGTACCTATTTAGTTTTTCAGTAGTAATCGTTTTTGTTGCGACAGTCTCGCGCGGTCGTAAAAAAAAGTTACTGCGCGGACAGGTGGGACGAGAATCACTTGCGCGGCGTGGACGGTGGATAGGTACCTACCTACTGTTATTACCTAGATACCCACAACCTACTATACAACAAAATTTTACAAACTGTTGCTGCGTCGTGGACACTAAAATCTAAACTGCCTACCTACCTGCCTAAGTACGTCGGTACTAAGGAAACAGTCTTGACGGGTCACTTGTCTTGATAAAAACATGTGTTTACATCTAGTGATATTGTGTGTACCTATATAAAAAGTAAGAAGACAGGTGCCTAAGTATTTTTGAAAACAATTTATAGGTAGGCAGAACTAATTACAATTATTATCTAAATATTATAAATGCGAAAGTTTGGATCGATAGATGTATGTTACTCAATCACGTCAGAACAGCTGAAGGGATCTGGATGATATTTAGCTCAGAGATAGGTTATACCTGGTCTGGAATAACACATTTGATACCGTTTATTCAGGTATTTCGTTCCTGTGGGATAATTTTCGAGTTCACGCGTTTGAAGCCGCTGGCAACAACTAGTACGGATATAAACTGCGATGACTGTTCCAGTTCATGCTTCGGCGTCGTGAACTCTTGAGTGATCGCTGCATGACCACCCGGGGAAAACAAAACATAATAAAATAAGCAATCTATATTAGGTATCTATAGAGCCATAGAGGTATAGTATAAAGCGATAACGCAGCGCCTAATAATTTAGTACGAGTTTGTAGGTAGGTACCGCTGATTTCTCAGCAAGCGTCGAGCGGCACAGAATAGGGTGATATGTATGTGTGCATCGTGTTCGTGTAACTTCGTTTTTGTTCTAACGGTTCGGAACGCCGTACGAACAAGACGTGCGTTCTAACTGCTCTTCACTGATACTATCTCTGTCGGGCACGATGCCAGGTGAGACAACGTGCTTTTTGGCCGCGCCCACCAATGAGTTCGAGCCCGCGATTTGTGCCACCTTAACATAAGTCCACAGATATGTTATGCCTTCTCAATTAGTAGTTAACCACTCGAATGTCGGGAATGTCTTTTGGCCAATATGGCGCATCTGTCGAGCACTTTCCGAAGTATTAAGTATAATATATATATATATATATATATATATATATATATATATATATATATATATATATATATATATATATATATATATATATATATATATATATATATATATATATATATATTATAAGCGACAGTAGCCTAATGGCAGGGCGTTGAATTGCAAACTGTCTGAAGGTAGGTCCATAGAACTTACGCAATAAATATGGCTTTGTCAAAATGTTTAGTTTTTATCGCATAAAAACATATTATTTCTAAATTCAATTTAAACAATGTTTTCGGCTAAATTTATGTGTTATTCATTACAAAATGAGAATTTATAAGCTGTTTATGTGTTCAAATCGTCTCTACAATTTCACAATTTAGTTTCAAAAGGTTTTCGACGAATGTTGCCAAGAAAGATGTAATAAAAAAGAGTTGCAATTGTTTTTGTTTTATAGCGAGTTTGTAACTACCTATACAACGATTATTTTTAAGAAGCGTCTGTAACTCTTATCCATAGCTTAAACACTGTCGTAAAACAGATGTTTTAAATATTTTTATTAGTAAGACAGTTAAGCTTTGCGGCATTTCGGCTTAGTATAATAAAGCCAACCCGTGAATTGGTAATCTTATTGCACTACGTACCAAGCCATACCTTATATTTCTTGGACAACCTATAGTAAATGGGGTTGGTGTTTCTTTTGCACGTCATAATTGTAAAACACATAATATAGCATTTTGCCATTTTTATTTATATAATAATATTAATATATATAAATATTATAATAATTATAAATTTGCCAATATATTTGATTCAATTTTTTTATAAATGGGTAAAATTAGCTCGTTCACGATACACACCGTGGTAACTGGTAGCCTATAATTAAGACAACTTTTAGTTTTTAACCCTGGAACAGAAAATAATAAATTTATTTCATCAATTCCCTACAGCCCTTCACAAGTCCACTGTTGGACATAGACCTCCCCCAAGGACGTACTACCTTGACCTACACCACCTGCACCTGCATCTATCGACTTCCTACATATCTTACGCCATAGAGTAAAGTAATATATACAGAAATTACGCGGTCGTCACTCAATCTAGTGGAGTCCGCCCTCACTTTTGTTTTCCGGTACGAGGCTGCCACTCGACAAACTTTTTCCCCATCGGTGGTTTATGGCCAATCCATTGCCACTTCGTTTTACTAATCCGTTAGGATATATCGATTACTCTATTTCTACGGTGGATATCCTCATTTCTAAGTTTATTACACAGAGAAACCCTGAGCAATAGCACTCTTAAGGACCCGTTTGTATGTGATGTTTTTAGGTAGATTTTGTAACAAAACTAACCAAAATCGATATAAGTGAATACTACCATGTATAGATTGGTTCTTCATCTGCAAATGTATATTTTTTTTTTTATAGAAGAGGGGGCAAACGAGCATGCGGCTCACCTGATGTTAAGTGACTACCGCCGCCCATGTTCAACCGCAACACCAGGAGAATTGCGGGTGCGTTGCCGGCCCTTTAGAAAGGAGTAAGCTCTTTTCTTGAAGGTCCCCAGGTCGTATCGGTCCGGAAAAATCGCCGATGATAAACTATTCCACAGAGAGGTTGTACGTGGAAGAAAACTCCTTGTGAAACGTACAGTGGTGGACCGCCAAGCATCCAGATGGTGTGGATGGTATCGGGACGTTTGCCGTGTCGTGCGTTCACGAAATTTGGCGGCTGGGATTAATCCGAACAATTCCTCAGAGCACTCCCCGTGATAGATGCGATAAAATACGCAAAGAGATGCAACATCTCTTCGCAACGCCAGTGAATCGAGCCGATCGGAAAGCACTCGGTCGTCGACGATTCGAGCCGCTCTGCGCTGGATGCGGTCAAGTAGAAGGAGCTGGTACTGGGGAGCCCCAGCCCAGAGATGGGAACAGTATTCCATGTGCGGCCGAACCTGCGCCTTGTAAAGTTGCAGGCGGTGTGCCGGCATGAAATACTGTCCCGCTCTGCTGAGCACACCAAGCTTTTTAGAGGCCAATTTGGCCTTCCCTTCCAAGTGACCACGAAACTGCACGTCACTCGATATGTCGACGCCGAGGATTCCGATACTGGCTGAGGCAACAAGGGGAGTGCCTTGAAACTGAGGGTATACGACAAAGGGGTTCTTTTTAGCGGTTAACGCGCAAACTTTTGTCTTCTGGGGGCTAAACTGGACTAGATTTAGTCGTGCCCAATCCGAGACTCTGTTCAGCAAAGATTCGACTTCAGACACAAGTTTGTCCCGGCACTCGGAGACGTTTTCCCGAGAAATATTGGCTCGGCCGGTGTAAAGAGCATCACCAGTGCTGTCATCTGCATAGCAATGAATGTTACGGGTATGCAACATATCATTGATATGCAGAAGAAACAGCGTTGGCGATAGCACGCAGGCCTGTGGAACACCAGCATTAATAGGCTTGCAATCGGAGCTTGCACCGTCTACAACGACCTTGATGCTCCGATCTGCAAGAAAGCTGGTGATCCAATTGCACAATTTCTCGGGAATCCCATAGGAAGGGAGCTTCGAAAGAAGCGCTTTGTGCCAAACCCGATCGAAGGCCTTCGCAATGTCCAAACTAACGGCCAATGCCTCCCCCTTGAACTCTACTGCCTCCGCCCATCTGTGAGTGAGGTAGACCAGAAGATCACCAGCTGACCGACCACGGCGAAAACCGTATTGGCGGTCACTAATCAGCTGGTGATCCTCAAGGTACCTCATGAGCTGGCAGTTTACAATGGACTCCATTGTTTTGGAGAACAAGGAGGTGATGGCGATTGGCCGGTAGTTGGACGGGTCTGAGCGGTCGCCTTTTTTAGGGATCGGGTGGACGAAAGCCGTCTTCCACGTTTTTGGGACTACGCCTAGGGAGTAGGAGTACCGGAAAAGACGCGTTAAAACCGGTGCCAACTCTGGAGCACACGTCCTCAGCACAATTGGGGGGATTCCGTCAGGCCCACTCGACTTGTGGATGTCCAGGGAGAGGAGTGCTTTGCGAACCGAGCGCTGTGTGAACTGCACTTCCGGCATGGAGCACTCACACCGCGGGATGGTCGGCGGCGTACTCCCCCCGTCATCGAGAGTCGAGTTAGACGCAAAGAAGGAGCCTAGAAGATCGGCTTTCTCCTTTGCAGTATGGGCCAGTGAGTCGTCCTCCCTGTGCAGAGATGGAAGAGATGGCTGACAGAAATTCCCCTGGACAGCCTTGGCGAGAGACCAGAATGCACGGGTTCCAGAAGGAAGGCGAACTAGTTTCTCGCCAATTCTGCCTATGTGCTCTGACTTTGCCTTGGCAATGACTCTTTTGAAGGACCTAGAGGCGGAATTATACTTCTTTTTTAGAGCGCTGGTGTTTACATCCCGGGACGCTGATGCATCAACCCAGGCTTGGTAGCACTCCTGCTTATAGCATGATGCTATTTTACAGGAGCGACCAAACCATGGCTGAGATTTGCCTCCAATGGGCACCACAGAGGAAGGAATAAAAAGTTCCATACCCTGAAGTACCACATCAGTAACAGAATCCGCAACAACGTTGGGATCATCCGGCGAGAAGCAAACCCACCCCCAAGGGTAGGATGCAAAGAAAGACCGCATCCCATCCCAATCGGCTGACCTATAGTGCCAAACACGGCGGCAGCCTGCAGAATGCAACCGCGATTTCAGCGTGAGTGGCACAACACTCCGGATCGGACAATGGTCCGAGGAGCCTAAAGGGGCGTCGACGGAAATCTGATATCCGTCCGGGTGAGAGGTCAGCAGAAGGTCCAACAGGGAAGGTGCATGATCCTCCACATCTGGAATCCGCGTAGGCGAAGTAACCAGTTGTGTCAGACCATATGCCAAGGCAAAATCATGAACAGATCTCCCCGCATGATCGGTTAAACGTGAACCGAGCCATTCGGCGTGATGGGCGTTAAAGTCGCCGAGGATCACGATCTCTGCGGAGGGGATCTGCTATAGCAACGAATCTGCAGCCATTTGGACGTGGTCGAAGAGTCGGTCTGTTTCGGCATTACCGCTGTGGGACCTATAGAGGCACCCGTAGACGCGCGGATGGTCGTCGCTGTCTACGCGTAGCCAAAGGATGGACAGGTCCGAACCTTCAAGTCTGCCGAGGCGTCGAGAACAGATGTCCTCTCTGAACTGAACTCCAGCCCGAGGCACAAAGGAGTGTTCCAGTTTGTACCCCGGGTAGGAGAGATACGAAACATCAGCCGGAGAGGACACCTGCGTCTCGGTCAGAAAGAGCAGAGCCGGCCTCGCCGTCTCGAGATGGTAGTGGACGGCGTTTAGGTTGGAGTGAAGTCCCCTGATATTGCAGAAATTCACGGACAGCGTGGCAGGGGTCGCCTTGGTCTTGTTGCTCCGTTTGCCCCGAGCAGTTGTAGTCTTGAGCGGAATTTCGCCCCCCCCCCCAGAATACGCGGGGCAGCCTGAGCTCCCACGCTCAGAAGTGGAAAAACATGGTCGTGGATGCTCAGCGAGGGATTCTCCAGGGGTGCTGGTACCCTCCTGGGGTAGTCTATCTTTATTTAATTCCGCTACCATGTTGATGGGGGGGCGGGGGGGATTTGGGCCTCCATATATATATATGTATATAACTCTTTTGTTAAAATAATAGTTTTTTTATTGTAAAAACGAACTTCCGTTGCCATTTTCAACAAAATTAACAATACCAGCTCGAGTCTCAGTACATTATCATTTTTATATATATATATATATATATATATATATATATATATATATATATATATATATATATATATATATATATCATATATATGTAATTTTTATGTGGTGTACCTATTATCAACATATTTTAACAATCTAAAAAATGCTATAAGTAGACGGGTATATTCAATTAAAAAAAGCGGCCAAGAGCGTGTCGGGCCACGCTCAGTGTAGGGTTCCGTAGTTTCCCGTCCGTCACAGTAAGTGTTCCCACTTATTATGAGTTTGTACAAAAACTGATGTATCCATCCAAGTTCAAAATAATTTTCCTAGAAAGTTCTTATAAAGTTCTACTTTCCGGATTTTTTTCATATTTTCTAAACTTATGGTTTAAAAATTAGAGTGGGGGACACATTGTTTTTACTTTTGGAGCGATTATTTCCGAAATTATTGACATTATCAAAAAATGATTTTAGTAAACCCCAATTCATTTTTAAATACCTTTCCAACAATATATCACACGTTAGGGTTGAAATAGAAAAAAAAATCACTTCCCACTTTACATATAGGGGGGCTACCCTAATAAAACATTTTTTCCAATTTTTATTTTACCACTTTGTCGGCGTGTTTGATACACATACTGGTACCAAATTTCAGCTTTCTAGTGCTAACGGTCACAGAGATTAAGCGAGGACGGACAGACGGACAGACAGACATGGCGAAACTATAAGGGTTCCTAGTTGACTACGGAACCCTAAAAACCATTCGTTTATTTTTTATCAAAATGTCGCAAATAGTCGTAGAAAAAATAAAAAACTAATGCACATTTTTTCACATATTTTTCTAATACGGATGAATCGTAAACTATTGCAATAAGTGCTATTTTATTTTCGGTGCCTGTTTTGATTTATTGTACAAAGAAAAGATTTCGAAGAAACTACAGTCCGCGCTCGGCCGCCGTCGTGAGCTCGTGAGTGGACCATGCCTTATCAATATCACAGAACACTATTACTCCTATATCATCATCATCATCATCAGTACAGCCCTTCACAAGTCCACTGCTGAACATAGGCCTCCCCCAAGTAATGCCACAAAGCACGGTCCTGAGCCACCTGCATCCATCGACTTCCTGCATATCTTACCAGGTCGTCACTCCATCTAGTGGGGGGGTCGCCCTACACTACGCCTACCGGTACGAGGCTGCCCCTCGAGAACCTTTCTTCCCCATCGGTTATCGGTTCTTCGAGCTATATGGCCGGCCCATGTAGTGCCGTGTAGTGGCGGTTAAGAATATCCACTACCCCATATCTTCCCGTGGGTGTCGTAAAAGGCGACAGAGGGAAGCAGGCAGGAGGTGGGCAGCAGCATCTTCCTGATAACAGCAACTATACAACAAAAAAAAATGCGGTTGCCAACTCGCTCGCCAAGCGTGGCAACTATGGCAATATACCCCCCAAGAACAATTACTCCTATATCAATATCAACTAATGTATGGGATTGGGACCTATGCGACAGTAAGAACAGCAGCGCCATCAAATAAATTCTCAAAGAATTACGTTGGTTTCGCAGATCGATGTAATATTTGATAAACCATAGATGGCGCGGTAACAGTATTAATTATTTGGACATTTGTCTTACGAGATTTCTACCAAAAAATTGCCAAGTTATTTAAAAACATCTAGAACGAGAGTATTTCATCAATGGATTTTGTATCTTTCTATTCATTTTAAAAATACTATTTTTCATTAGTTAGTTTTTTTACTGTTATTTTGGATTTTATTAAAAAAGAAAAATATTGGTTATGTTTTATCTGTAAATAAAAATGATTAAAGCAACAGCGACAGTTATCTTCTCTACGTTTATTGAAGAATATTAAATTTAGAAAAAAAAAGAAAAATATTGGTTATGTTTTATCTGTAAATAAAAATGATTAAAGCAACAGCGACAGTTATCTTCTCTACGTTTAATGAAGAATATTAAATTTAGAAAAAAAAAGAAAAATATTGATTATGTTTTATCTGTAAATAAAAATGACTAAAGCAACAGCATCAGTTATCTTCTCTACGTTTATTGAAGAAAATGGCAACTCTCCGCTAGGAGTAAATATATTCCGCGGTTTTCATTCACTTCAAATTTCAGCGAATTGTTGGTTTTTGTTGTTCCTTTTAATTTGTTACTTTGTTATAGTTCTTTGTCTTCATTTTTGCGTTGATTTGAGTGAAGTTCGCTCCTCCGTAATAGTGTCGGTCATACTAGAGCAGTGTTGTTGGTATAAAGTTGATAAACTCCAGTGAGATAATGATTCCTTCCATAGTTTGTGTAAAATTGTTGTGAACTTAATTAGGTATCCATCTACTTATTTCACCATGTCACACAACATTTATAGAAAATGTGAAAAATGTGGGCGATCTCCGAAACAAGTGCCAGACATTAAATTGTCTCGGTTTCCTAAACCTGCGCCTAGAAATGCTATTCGGTAAGTTTGTTTGTACTTTCCATATACATATTGGGTATCGAATTACTATAACTTCTACATTATAGTGTTTTTGTTTTACAACTACTGAAGCTCCTACATTACATATATACATTACACAGAATTCTGCTACATGTTTTTATGTACATACGTTATATTTTCACAAATATATTGTGATGCCAAAATTAATTTAATTTAGTTTATTTATTTAAATTTTTCTCTAAGGGACTCTTTACAATGTGTAAGCAAAACAAATATGGCTTCCATGCACTTCAATGTCAGTTGCTTATATGCTTATATTACCCCATATCAAAATTCCATAAGACATTACACTAGGAGTAAGATAAAGGAGTCAAGTGAGATAACAAGTTTTGTACAATTTATGCGTTTTTTAAATTGATTGATTTGAACTGTTGATTTGCTTCAATTAATTAATCTTAATTTGTGTTAGTTATGTTTTTAAAAATAAGTGTTGATTAGTAGTTTAGATTTATATGTGATTTCCTTAAATAAAATGGAGGGGGTGATGGGAACACCATCAGGATGGGGAGTCCCTCCTGATCCGGATGGTGTTCCCTGTAATCCTCGTCCTCCCATATCAGTGAATAAGATTAACACTGAGCAAATTAATCGCAAACGACCGCAAAGCACCAATGATAGCACAAATGATACAATTAGCGAAAAAACAAGGTTTATAATAAATCCAGCACAACCTTTACCATCGATCCAATCTATATATACCCCCTCTGATTACATTGAAAAAAAGTCAATACTCCAATGACTTTTTGTTTTATTTGAATTGCCAACATAAGAAACAGCAATTAATGTTTGGTTACATTACAGCATTATAAATATTACATGATTAACTGCTCTTATAATTATAGACAATCGCAGCATGCATTGTGTTAAGCGGGCTACATACGACATAATATCGGTGGCGATCTAGGGTGGAGTAGTGGAGAGGCCTCCTAGATTGCCTCTAAATTGTGTCGTATGTAGGGCCATCCTAAGTCGTGGCCGATATCGCCTCCTTAATCGGCGGCCAGGAGCAAAAATGCAGCCGATGCTTCCTAGATTGGGGCCCCTCCTTACTGCGCGTGTGTAGGCGCATCGGCCTGATTTCTTTTGGCAGTCGCTGCCGGCAGCCCTTGCGGAAGGACGTTAACAAAACCATGATACGGAATGACCTTTTTTACATAACAAAATTTTTACATGTTAATCATGTGAACGGAGGAGAGAGGCACTGATATTATATAAAAAACAAAAAAAATTGAATAAAATAAATAAATTGATTAAAATCTATCGAAATTCAAATCATATACACCCTAGCCTGTGACCCTGCGAAGGACATGGTCAAGAATGCCTACTAAACTAATTGTTTTATTGTCGTCTGTAAAGTAGGGTGTATGAAGTAAGTAAGTAGAAGATAAAGCCTCTCCTCAACAACTAACTCCTATTCCAACGCTATCGACACAAGACTGCACTCAGATCTCTTACGTGCCTTCATCCTCTCATCAACAAGTAACTCTTATTCCTACAGCATCTCCACATCAACAAACAAGCTGTATAGAAGGGAGTATGTCCGAAATTAGAGGTTTCTTTATGTTTAAAAAATAGATATAAGCTATTTTATTTTTTGATAGTTTTAGGTAATAAATAAAGATTACATTTAAAAAAGTATACATATTATTATACGAAAGTATTTTATTTCTTTGTTTGTTGTGTGTAGTACATGACCCGATTTTGATCATCGACACAAGACTGCACTCAGATCTCTTACATGCCTTCATCCTCTCATCAACAAGTAACTCTTATTCCTACAGCATCTCCACATCAACAAACAAGCTGTATAGAAGGGAGTATGTCCGAAATTAGAGGTTTCTTTATGTTTAAAAAATAGATATAAGCTATTTTATTTTTTGATAGTTTTAGGCAATAAATAAAGATTACATTTAAAAAAGTATACATATTATTATACGAAAGTATTTTATTTCTTTGTTTGTTGTGTGTAGTACATGACCCGATTTTGATCAAAGCAATTAACAAAGAGAAGAAATAACTAAATAGCATAGGTAGGAGAAATTGATGTTTATATATTTATAAGTGGCGAAATCATTTCTAGAAGGTTGTAACAACTGTCGTCATCCATCCGGAGAAAATTAATCACGTCTTTAGATTACAGACCATTTAGTATGTTTATGTAGCTTTTTTTTTTTTTTATAGAAGAGGGGGCAAACGAGCATGCGGCTCACCTGATGTTAAGTTACTACCGCCGCCCATGATCAACCGCAACACCAGGAGAATTGCGGGTGCGTTGCCGGCCCTTTCGACACAAGACTGCACTCAGATCTCTTACGTGCCTTCATCCTCTCATCAACAAGTAACTCTTATTCCTACAGCATCTCCACATCAACAAACAAGCTGTATAGAAGGGAGTATGTCCGAAATTAGAGGTTTCTTTATGTTTAAAAAATAGATATAAGCTATTTTATTTTTTGATAGTTTTAGGCAATAAATAAAGATTACATTTAAAAAAGTATACATATTATTATACGAAAGTATTTTATTTCTTTGTTTGTTGTGTGTAGTACATGACCCGATTTTGATCAAAGCAATTAACAAAGAGAAGAAATAACTAAATAGCATAGGTAGGAGAAATTGATGTTTATATATTTATAAGTGGCGAAATCATTTCTAGAAGGTTGTAACAACTGTCGTCATCCATCCGGAGAAAATTAATCACGTCTTTAGATTACAGACCATTTAGTATGTTTATGTGGCTTTTTTTTTTTTTTTATAGAAGAGGGGGCAAACGAGCATGCGGCTCACCTGATGTTAAGTTACTACCGCCGCCCATGATCAACCGCAACACCAGGAGAATTGCGGGTGCGTTGCCGGCCCTTTAGAAAGGAGTAAGCTCTTTTCTTGAAGGTCCCCAGGTCGTATCGGTCCGGAAAAATCGCCGGTGGTAAACTATTCCACAGAGAGGTTGTACGTGGAAGAGAACTCCTTGTGAAACGTACCGTGGTGGACCGCCAAGCATCCAGATGGTGTGGATTGTATCGGGACGTTTGCCGTGTAGTGCGTCCACGAAATTTGGCGGCTGGGATTAATCCGAACAATTCCTCAGAGCACTCCCCGTGATAGATGCGATAAAATACGCAAAGAGATGCAACATCTCTTCACAGCGCCAGTGAATCGAGCCGATCGGAAAGCACTCGGTCGTCGACGATTCGAGCCGCTCTGCGCTGGATGCGGTCATGTGGAAGGAGCTGGTACTGGGGAGCCCCAGCCCAGAGATGGGAACAGTATTCCATGTGCGGCCGAACCTGTGCCTTGTAAAGTTGCAGGCGGTGTGCCGGCATGAAATACTGTCCCGCTCTGCTGAGCACGCCAAGCTTTTTAGAGGCCAATTTGGCCTTCCCTTCTAAGTGACCACGAAACTGCACGTCACTCGATATGTCGACGCCGAGGATTCCGATACTGGCTGAGGCAACAAGGGGAGTGCCTTGAAATTGAGGGGATACGACAAAGGGGTTCTTTTTAGCGGTTAACGCGCAAACTTGTGTCTTCTGGGGGTTAAACTGGACTAGATTTAGTCGTCCCCAATCCGAGACTCTGTTCAGCAAAGACTCGACTTCAGACACAAGTTTGTCCCGGCACTCGGAGACGTTTTCCCGAGAAATATTGGCTCGGCCGGTGTAAAGAGCATCACCAGTGCTGTCATCCGCATAGCAATGAATGTTACGGGTATGCAACATATCATTGATATGCAGAAGAAACAGCGTTGGCGATAGCACGCAGCCCTGTGGAACACCAGCATTAATAGGCTTGCAATCGGAGCTTGCACCATCTACAACGACCTTGATGCTCCGATCTGCAAGAAAGCTGGTGATCCAATCGCATAATTTCTCGGGAAGCCCATAGGAAGGGAGCTTCGAAAGAAGCACTTTGTGCCAAACCCGATCGAAGGCCTTCGCAATGTCCAAACTAATGGCCAATGCCTCCCCCTTGAACTCTACTGCCTCCGCCCATCTGTGAGTGAGGTAGACCAGAAGATCACCAGCTGACCGACCACGGCGAAAACCGTATTGGCGGTCACTAATCAGCTGGTGATCCTCAAGATACCTCATGAGCTGACAGTTTACAATGGACTCCATTGTTTTGGAGAACAAGGAGGTGATGGCGATTGGCCGGTAGTTGGACGGGTCTGAGCGGTCGCCTTTTTTAGGGATCGGGTGGACGAAAGCCGTCTTCCATGATTTTGGGACTACGCCTAGGGAGTAGGAGTACCGGAAAAGACGCGTTAAAACCGGTGCCAACTCTGGAGCACACGTCCTCAGCACAATTGGGGGGATTCCGTCAGGCCCACTCGACTTGTGGATGTCCAGGGAGAGGAGTGCTTTGCGAACCGAGCGCTGTGTGAACTGCACTTCCGGCATGGAGCACTCACACCGCGGGATGGTCGGCGGCGTACTCCCCCCGTCATCGAGAGTCGAGTTAGACGCAAAGAAAGAGCCTAGAAGATCGGCTTTCTCCTTTGCAGTATGGGCCAGTGAGTCGTCCTCCCTGTGCAGAGATGGAAGAGATGGCTGACAGAAATTCCCCTGGACAGCCTTGGCGAGAGATCAGAATGCACGGGTTCCAGAAGGAAGGCGAACTAGTTTCTCGCCAATTCTGCCTATGTGCTCTGACTTTGCCTTGGCAATGACTCTTTTGAAGGACCTAGAGGCGGAATTATACTTCTTTTTTAGAGCGCTGGTGTTTACATCCCGGGACGCTGATGCATCAACCCAGGCTTGGTAGCACTCCTGCTTATAGCATGATGCTATTTTACAGGAGCGACCAAACCATGGCTGAGATTTGCCTCCAATGGGCACCACAGAGGAAGGAATAAAAAGTTCCATACCCTGAAGTACCACATCAGTAACAGAATCCGCAACAACGTTGGGATCATCCGGCGAGAAGCAAACCCGTCCCCAAGGGTAGGATGCAAAGAAAGACCGCATCCCATCCCAATCGGCTGACCTATAGTGCCAAACACGGCGGCAGCCTGCAGAATGCAACCGCGATTTCAGCGTGAGTGGCACAACACTCCGGACCAGACAATGGTCCGAGGAGCCTAAAGGGGCGTCGACGGAAATCTGATATCCGTCCGGGTGAGAGGTCAGCAGAAGGTCCAACAGGGAAGGTGCATGATCCTCCACATCTGGAATCCGCGTAGGCGAAGTAACCAGTTGTGTCAGACCATATGCCAAGGCAAAATCATGAACAGATCTCCCCGCATGATCGGTTAAACGTGAACCAAGCCATTCGGCGTGATGGGCGTTAAAGTCGCCGAGGATCACGATCTCTGCGGAGGGGATCTGCTGTAGCAACGAATCTGCAGCCATTTGGACGTGGTCGAAGAGTCGGTCTGTTTCGGCATTACCGCTATGGGACCTATAGAGGCACCCGTAGACGCGCGGATGGTCGTCGCTGTCTACGCGTAGCCAAAGGATGGACAGGTCCGAACCTTCAAGTCTGCCGAGGCGTCGAGAACAGATGTCCTCTCTGACGTAAACGCAAACTCCAGCCCGAGGCACAAAGGAGTGTTCCAGTTTGTACCCCGGGTAGGAGAGATACGAGACATCAGCCGGAGAGGACACCTGCGTCTCGGTCAGAAAGAGCAGAGCCGGCCTCGCCGTCTCGAGATGGTAGTGGACGGCGTTTAGGTTAGAGTGAAGTCCCCTGATATTGCAGAAATTCACGGACAGCGTGGCAGGGGTCGCCTTGGTTTTGTTGCTCCGTTTGCCCCGAGCAGTTATAGTCTTGAGCGGAATTTTGCCCCCCCCCCCAGAATACGCGGGGCAGCCTGAGCACCCACGCCCAGAAGTGGAGAAACATGGTCGTGGATGCTCAGCGAGGGATTCTCCAGGGGTGCTGGTACCCTCCTGGGGTAGTCTATCATTATTTAATTCCGCTACCATGTTGATGGGGGGGGGGGTTTGGGCCTCCGGCCACCTGCACTCACCAGACGAAACGTGGAAGCAGAGCTTCCACTTCACGCCGGTATTCTGTGAGGTCGTGGTACCACCCCGGTTTGAGCCGGCCCATACCTGCAACAGCAAAGCTGCCGCGTGGCTCTACCACTGTTAAATTAATTTTTGTCTCTTTTGGAGCCATTTTTTCACCCAGCAACTCCTCTTTTTCTATTTTCGAATAAGTTAACCGAGATGGCTAATGCCAAACCAAAGTTGGCATTAGCCATCTCGGCAACCACGTTGGTATTTTGAGAGATTCTGAGGCATTTTGAAGAAATCTACCGCATATGCGTTCCGCTCCAAGTCCGAACGCGTACTGCTAAGCAGGCTCGTGTGTAGAGTCTGCCCCGATTTCTTTCCACCCTAGATCGCCACCGATATCGTCTCATATGTAGCCCGCTTGACAAATTTTTAACAAATTTGAGAAAAATATGTTCTTAAATAAAATAAAATAAAAGAAATAAGTTAATTGTGTGACCAGTTTAACATACAACAACATGCTAAAGTTTAGACAAAAAGAAAAAGAAGAAGAAATTACACCATGAATTCATAGTACAATCAAATTTAAATACGAAGGTACCTATTTTGTGTTTCAGCTGTGAATCATGGGCGAGATATTGCTTCCCCAATTCCCCATGGTCATCTCTGGATTTTCAAGAAAATTTATATTCCAAAAATAAGATGCTGTGCCTTGAGGTAAATACCTGATTAATATGTTACATTGCTGCTTCTAATTAGGCCGTTTTCAACAAGAACAAGAATTTTGGACCCAACGAAAACATTTCATGTAAAACAGGTTGCCAAGAATCGTAAGTTTAATCCATATACTTAAAAGAAAAATTAGATGGTTTAGGTTCACATTTGAACCCGTTAGGTGGCGCTTTTGTCAAGGTCCAGAAAGCATCCTTGCTAAACATGTGTGGATCGCTAATATTCTACATTTTTCAATGTAGAAATTCCTTTTTATTTATGTAATTCTAATTCTATAAAAATGTTATTGTTGTAGCACTCTTTCTCTTGTCCCTAACTTTGTATGAAAAATGTTACTTAATCTGACTATGTTATTTTTCAGGATCAAACTATAGGATCAAGTTCATCTCTAGATCTCAAGTCTCAACCAGGTCCATCCCTTGTTGAGAATATTACAATTACTGAAATGCAAGATATCAAAGTAAGTATACTACCATTGCAAAATGAATCAGTGGTCCTCAGCTATGAATATGTCTGCTTTTTGCTAATATCCCACTGATATGATACAGTTGTGATTTCTACTACTCGCATTGTACCTAATTTTAAAGTAGCCTTTGAACTGCTATGGTACTAGCCATAAATACCGTTAGAATTTTTGGGGCTCCGTGTCTCAACTGGCTTCAAGACTAAAAAAGAAACCCTTATGAAATTGCTAAAAAAGTTTGAATATCCCATCATGTACTTGATTATTGTTTTAAAACTTACTAACACTTGGGCACTATAATCCGGTCCTGCGCCGATGGTTAGTGTCAGTTGAGGCAGGTCGTTGCGACCGAAATTCGGTCTGGAGGTTATTATATGAAAAAGCTAGCGAAGTGTTTGTAATAGGAACTAAATAATGTTACAATCTCATTAAGAGCTGATTTTTCAATCGTAAGATGAAAGTTATCCGTCGAATAAGCTATAGACTGACTGAATATAAAAGTGAAACAATTCAATTGTTTTATTCATATTACTGTGATTTTTAATTTGTCTGTATTGTATTTTACCCTATTAATAAAAAAAATCTGAAGATTGAAAAATCGACCCTGAATATAAAACCTGAACAAGATCTAAGCATGCCTACCTAATTTTATGCTAATTACTACATATTTTACTTCTTAGTAATGTAGTCAGCAAAATGTAATAGAAACTCATGCGCAGGTGAGCGTTGTGAAGTACGCAATTAAGAACTATCTTCCGATTCCGACACGCACACTTCCGTGCATAATGCAGAAAACGCCGGTGCGTCTATCATTGTAATGGACGATGACTCAGAGGTCATTAACATTGCAGCTGTCGCAAATAACTTGCATAATGCAGGCCCATTCATTGTTCATAGACTTGCGCGGTCGACTGCAACCTTCTACCTTTCTCATTTCGCGTGTTGAAAGCCTTTATTCAACGAAACTTTTGACTTTCTTTAAATTCGTTTTAATTACGTAGGGCCACAACAGAAATCGTAACTAGGCATTTCTCAAATGTTGGATGGCGTAGGTAATAAAAAATCTCCTTTAGCAAGCAACGAGGTTATTTTGCGTGAATTTCGCTTTTTAAAAATATCTGTAATAAAAAGAATATATGAGAATACATAATCTAAATACGTTTTTCATTATTTTTTACATATAAGCTTTTACTTGACTACAATCTCACCTGATGGTAGTTAAGTGTTGATAAAGCCATAGATGGTAAATCGCACTGTATTAGCGTTAAAATAATAAAAGCCTATTCCGTCCTGTCTTGAAGATGCCCAGATTGTAATCGGGTATTTACTATACAGTGTGAGTCTTTATAAAATGCACATATCAAAACCAGGGAAACTACATATAATAAACGTGCATTTTTTACCATTAGAAAGCTAATATGATGTAGAATAACGTAAGATCTAGATTTTCATCAAAAACCTCTTTATTCTAATTTTGTGGCGTATTTTTGGAAATTTTTACTTTATTGGCACGGCTTATTATTAAAAATAATTCAGAAATTTATTCCATTTTGATAGAACATTAGGTTTAAAAGTTATAACAATTTATTTAAATAGGGTTAGCAGCTGCAATTTAAAATTTTGAAATATTCGTAAAAAATGAATAATTTTTTATAATTTTTCCGTCGATGAAATTATGTGTAGTTTCCCTGGTGTTGATGTGCACTTTATAAAGACTCACGCAGCTCACACTGTATAAAAAAATGTTTCGCGCACTCAAAATAGCTTTCGTCAGCACACGATACAAATGATAATTTTTTACAAATAACTACCTACGTAGCTTTTAAGATTTTGTGAATGAATCCATTGTTGGTAGATTCGCAGCATGAAGGTTAGAGAACAGGAGAACGATCGCCGTAGAAAATAGTGTCCTAGAAAAATGGAAAATAGTGTCCTAGAATAAGTGAGGCGCTGCGATCACTAAGTTCGGTCAATAAAAGTCATTTTCAGCCTATTTTCCGATCAGATGCTAAACCACTTGCACATCCACGCACAATAAAATATTTCTCCATTTTTTAATGTTTGTCAAAAATTACAAAATTACGGAGCATGAAAAATTTTACATTAAATACCATACTGATATATTTTCACATTAAGAGCCATACTACAGCTATATTAGTAGCATAGTTGTAACACGAATGGGTTGGCTGGACCGGAGCAAGACCACGCTCTCACAGAATACCAGCGTAAAGTAGAAGCGTAATGCTGCTGTATATCGTGTGGTGGGTGTCGAGAACCGGAGATCATTTTTACTGGAATCGAAGCATTCTAGCTTAGTCCTCAGGGTTGACAACACATTTGCATTTTGATCTTAATTGAGGCTAAATGTGGATGTCTATGGGCCACAGCATCCACTTACCATCAGGTGGACTGTGTGCCCGTTTGTCATCCAATGCTATAAAAATATTAATGACAAATATGCACACATTATACGTGATAGAACCACATTGCGTCTATATTACGATTGTTACATAGCTGGACCGACATTTAGCAGCTATTTTACACTGGTATCCTGTGAAAGCGTAGTTCTACTCCAGTCGAACCGATCCATTCGTACTACAAACATAATATAGTCGCAACATGACTCTCCCATGTATTCAAAATCAGCGCTCGCCACCGAAACGCCTCACGCTTCTCACACTACTACCGTAGGACTCGTTCCCGACGTGTCCTTCATTGTTGAGACCCAGTGAGCATGCTATCTAAATCAGCAGTTCCCAAACTTTTCTGACGACGGTACTCTTTTGCAACACTAAATATTTTAGCAAGCAGTTTTCACGTGTATACGACTACCACTACTTTATGTATACTACTGCTAACTACGATGACTTCATCGTATACTACTAGCTACACTAGCTGTTCGCACGCTTCCCACAACTCGCACAGTACCGTCGAACTTGTTCCGGACTTGTCGTTTATCGTCGAGACACCACTAAGGATTTTTCTATTACAGTAGAGTATAAAGCTAATTTCAAAGTAAATGTTAAAAATTTATATAATTATTTTTCCGAATGTAAACAAACGTAAGGTAGGGGTGTTACACAGATATCTTACTTTATAAGTATAGTTAATGATTTTATTATTATGCATGTGTACAAAATACACAAAATAGAACAAATGAAAAAATAATTCCTTTTGTATCTTCTTGCTATAACACTTGGGGAATTCCAAGTAAGACGTTATTTTATTTTACGAAATTTGTCTTACGGAGTATACTTTGTGAAATTCAAATTATAATTACAAGAGAGATGAGAAGATTTACAAGGTCCAAATAATTCGAGATACCGCGTCTAACGGAAGAGAATAGTATTTTTCTTTGTCTTACTGAGTATTACCACTTAAAGAAGTTATTGAAACTCCAACATATAAGACTTTCGAAAGCTTCATCATATCGTCAATAAGAACAAACCAATTTTAAATGCCTCGCCAAAAATGTCAATTTCTTCGAGCCATATTTGGCTACCCCCAGCCATCCTTTTCATCTTCATTATTGGTGGTCCACCACCGTGTGATTTAATAAGTTTTCTTCCTCTAACAACTTCCTTGTGGAATCGACTACGACCAGCGATTTTTCCGGACCGATACGACTTAATGACGTCCAAGAAAAGAGCCTACTCTTTTTTAAAAGGCTGGCAACGCATCTGTAATTCCACTAGCATTGCAGTTTTTCATGAGCGGCACTAGTCACTTACCATCAGCCACTCATCATCATAAGTCTTTTATTATCATTGCCGTTAAAATGATTAAAAATTTTTCAATGTATAGCTGAATCCGGCAGACGTTGTCCTGCCAGTTAAAAGAATAGGTTTTATAAAGAATAGGTGAGCGAATTGTTTTTTTTTTTTCATTTTCATTTTGCAATTTTTTCCAATTCCATTTTGCTAAACATCTCTTGAACACTGGACACAACCTAGGCAGCGACCATTCCTTTGAAATCTTACATACTGGTAATAACGGGCTGCGGCTGTGTGTGCTGGAACAGTTGGAGATTTAAAAATAATAATAAATGTAACAATGCACTGCTGAATGAACAAACAAATGTTTCTAATTCACATTTGTTAAACATCTTTAAGGCTAATCTTTAATAATAATTTTAAGATTAATAATAATAAATAACAATAATAATATCAATAAAACAATAATAATATTATAATATTTAAAAATATTAATCATAACAATAATGATAATTAGTCGCAGGTTTGTTATCGCACGGCGCGGTCACTCGCTACTTGGGAGAGGGGCGGATGTGTCGGCGTGTATAAATAGCAGCTGTTTCGGCTCGCCGCTCTGCACCCTCCTTTCTGCCAAGGAGGGTCGCGTTCGTATACGGCTTAGAGATCTCTAGTCAGATCGTTAAGCCAATTCCTAAAAGGCGGTGTTTAGTGGGTAAAAGTCTCCACATAACCACGCAGCCGGCTGCGTGGTATTGTGGCTTGATAGTGATCACGTGCAAAAATGGGCGATGGATCCTGGACTATGTTCGAAATGTCATACAGATAAATATTATTATTTTTTTAATTCTTTTTTTTGGGTGTGAGTAACGAATAGAAACACATAAAAATATACATATTTCCAAACATTTTCATATAAATTTTTCCAAAAACAAAAGTGTAGAATTCAAATTAGTAGTAATTTTGGCACTAAAAGTGAAGTATATGCTACTACTATGCTATAAAGGGTAATTTATGAATTTTATTAAAATTTCTAGCAACTAAAAATAATTTTATTCGATAGTTTATACATTCAACGAGAATTCCTGTAAGTTTTATCCATAAATATAGTCTAAAAGTGAAAATATAGCAAGATTTGCAAGTTAGCAAAAAATTTGCAATTCCCGCCATTTTAAGGTCGCAAGTGAACGGGCTCTTGAGCTTACGGGACAACTGCGCTTGCTGCAAAATTTCCACAGTATGCGAGCAACTCACGTTCAATCGTTGCCGGTATGAAATTGTTATTTGCAATTTTATGTGCTGATTTACAACGTGCTCGGTGGTGAAGGAAAACATCGTTAGGAAACCGACAAAAATCCAAAGGAAGTTCGACGATACGCATCGGGACTGCACGACGGACATTCCCTTGCCCTAAAACCCTCTCAAAAATGAGAGAGATTATAAATATATCTTGTTTTAACTGTAACTTTTAACACTATCACAGAAAATACATTACGTAAACATTCAATGCTAGCATTAAATAATATATCTAATGCTTAGTATAAGACGTACCGTTTTAAGTAGTAGAGTAACGCTGCAGCTATATTAGTAGTCGCAGAACGAATGGGTCGGCTGCATCAGTGATTGACTACCGTAGGCCGGTGAAATAGCAGCTTATTGATATTCTGTTTCGTATGGTAAGTGTAGAAAACTCAAAGGTGACAACAGTATTCGCCTACTATTAGGTGGACTGTGTGCTCGTTTGTCAAACATATTTTACAAAAATATAGTAATATTAGTTATATAAGTAAGTTATACTTGCGAATTTTATCTATCGGGAGGGGGGGGGGGGTGATCTGAGGAATTGTTCGGATTAATCCCAGTCGCCAAATTTCATGAACGCACTACGCGGCAAACCCCCGATACTATCCACCACACCATCTTGATGCTTAGCGGTCTACCACTGTATGCTTGTTGGAGTTTTCTTCCGCGTACGACCTCTCTGTAGAATAGTTTACCACCGGCGATTTTTCCGGACCGATACGACCTGGGGACCTTCAAGAAAAGAGCTTACTCCTTTCTAAAGGGCCGGCACCGCACCTGCAATTGCCCTGGTGTTGCGGTTGTTCATGCGCTGCGGTAGTCACCTAACATCAGGTGAACCGTATGCTCGTTTGCCCCCTCTGCTATAAAAAAAGTTATTAAATTTACAATATTTGAATTACAGGAAGACGAAAAAGTGATGGAGCTTGTCGCCAAATACGGCTTGAAGAAATGGACGCTTATAGCGAGGCATTTAAAAGGAAGGATTGGGAAACAATGCAGGTTGGTTACTCCTTACTCGCGATATTATACAGCTCTGGAAAGTCTTACATAATAGACAAATAGAAATGGACGCTTATAGCGAGGCATTTAAAAGGAAGGATTGGGAAACAATGCAGGTTGGTTACTCCTTACTCGCGATATTATACAGCTCTCGAAAGTCTTACATAATAGACAAATAGAAATGGACGCTTATAGCGAGGCATTTAAAAGGAAGGATTGGGAAACAATGCAGGTTGGTTACTCCTTACTAGCGATATTATACAGCTCTCGAAAGTCTTACATAATAGACAAATAGAAATGGACGCTCATAGCGAGGCATTTAAAAGGAAGGATAGGGAAACAATGCAGGTTGGTTACTCCTTACTCACGATATTATACAGCTCTCGAAAGTCTTACATAATAGACAAATAGAAATGGACGCTTATAGCGAGGCATTTAAAAGGAAGGATTGGGAAACAATGCAGGTTGGTTACTCCTTACTCGCGATATTATACAGCTCTGGAAAGTCTTACATAATAGTCAAATAGAAATGGACGCTTATAGCGAGGCATTTAAAAGGAAGGATTGGGAAACAATGCAGGTTGGTTACTCCTTACTCGCGATATTATACAGCTCTCGAAAGTCTTACATAATAGACAAATAGAAATGGACGCTCATAGCGAGGCA
Source organism: Parnassius smintheus behrii (assembly GCA_036936625.1). Taxonomy (NCBI): domain Eukaryota; kingdom Metazoa; phylum Arthropoda; class Insecta; order Lepidoptera; family Papilionidae; genus Parnassius; species Parnassius smintheus. The sequence goes on from JAUPFT010000022.1 coordinate 19,380,770, forward strand.
TTTAAAAGGAAGGATAGGGAAACAATGCAGGTTGGTTACTCCTTACTCGCAATATTATACAGCTCTGGAAAGTCTTACATAATAGACAAATAGAAATGGACGCTCATAGCAAGGCATTTAAAAGGAAGGATAGGGAAACAATGCAGGTTGGTTACTCCTTACTCACGATATTATACAGCTCTCGAAAGTCTTACATAATAGACAAATAGAAATGGACGCTTATAGCGAGGCATTTAAAAGGAAGGATTGGGAAACAATGCAGGTTGGTTACTCCTTACTCGCGATATTATACATCTCTCGAAAGTCTTACATAATAGACAAATAGAAATGGATGCTTATAGCGAGGCATTTAAAAGGAAGGATTGGGAAACAATGCTGGTTGGTTACTCCTTACTCGCGATATTATACAGCTCTCGAAAGTCTTACATAATAGACAAATAGAAATGGACGCTTATAGCGAGGCATTTAAAAGGAAGGATTGGGAAACAATGCAGGTTGGTTACTCCTTACTCACGATATCTCGAAAGTCTTACATAATAGACAAATAGAAATGGACGCTTATAGCGAGGCATTTAAAAGGAAGGATTGGGAAACAATGCAGGTTGGTTACTCCTTACTCGCGATATTATACATCTCTCGAAAGTCTTACATAATAGACAAATAGAAATGGATGCTTATAGCGAGGCATTTAAAAGGAAGGATTGGGAAACAATGCTGGTTGGTTACTCTTTACTCGCGATATTATACAGCTCTCGAAAGTCTTACATAATAGACAAATAGAAATGGACGCTTATAGCGAGGCATTTAAAAGGAAGGATTGGGAAACAATGCAGGTTGGTTACTCCTTACTCGCGATATTATACATCTCTCGAAAGTCTTACATAATAGACAAATAGAAATGGATGCTTATAGCGAGGCATTTAAAAGGAAGGATTGGGAAACAATGCTGGTTGGTTACTCCTTACTCGCGATATTATACAGCTCTCGAAAGTCTTACATAATAGACAAATAGAAATGGACGCTCACAGCGAGGCATTTAAAAGGAAGGATAGGGAAACAATGCAGGTTGGTTACTCCTTACTCGCGATATTATACAGCTCTGGAAAGTCTTACATAATAGACAAATAGAAATGGACGCTTATAGCGAGGCATTTAAAAGGAAGGATTGGGAAACAATGCAGGTTGGTTACTCCTTACTCGCGATATTATACAGCTCTCGAAAGTCTTACATAATAGACAAATAGAAATGGACGCTTATAGCGAGGCATTTAAAAGGAAGGATTGGGAAACAATGCAGGTTGGTTACTCCTTACTAGCGATATTATACAGCTCTCGAAAGTCTTACATAATAGACAAATAGAAATGGACGCTCATAGCGAGGCATTTAAAAGGAAGGATAGGGAAACAATGCAGGTTGGTTACTCCTTACTCGCGATATTATACAGCTCTGGAAAGTCTTACATAATAGACAAATAGAAATGGACGCTCATAGTGAGGCATTTAAAAGGAAGGATTGGGAAACAATGCAGTTTGGTTACTCCTTACTCACGATATTATACAGCTCTCGAAAGTCTTACATAATAGACAAATAGAAATGGACGCTTATAGCGAGGCATTTAAAAGGAAGGATTGGGAAACAATGCAGGTTGGTTACTCCTTACTCACGATATTATACAGCTCTCGAAAGTCTTACATAATAGACAAATAGAAATGGACGCTTATAGCGAGGCATTTAAAAGGAAGGATTGGGAAACAACGCAGGTTGGTTACTCCTTACTCGCGATATTATACAGCTCTCGAAAGTCTTACATAATAGACAAATAGAAATGGACGCTCATAGCGAGGCATTTAAAAGGAAGGATAGGGAAACAATGCAGGTTGGTTACTCCTTACTCGCGATATTATGCAGCTCTGGAAAGTCTTACATAATAGACAAATAGAAATGGACGCTCATAGCGAGGCATTTAAAAGGAAGGATAGGGAAACAATGCAGGTTGGTTACTCCTTACTCACGATATTATACAGCTCTCGAAAGTCTTACATAATAGACAAATAGAAATGGACGCTTATAGCGAGGCATTTAAAAGGAAGGATTGGGAAACAATGCAGGTTGGTTACTCCTTACTCACGATATTATACAGCTCTCGAAAGTCTTACATAATAGACAAATAGATATGGACGCTTATAGCGAGGCATTTAAAAGGAAGGATTGGGAAACAACGCAGGTTGGTTACTCCTTACTCGCGATATTATACAGCTCTCGAAAGTCTTACATAATAGACAAATAGAAATGGACGCTCATAGCGAGGCATTTAAAAGGAAGGATAGGGAAACAATGCAGGTTGGTTACTCCTTACTCGCGATATTATACAGCTCTGGAAAGTCTTACATAATAGACAAATAGAAATGGACGCTCATAGCGAGGCATTTAAAAGGAAGGATTGGGAAACAATGCAGGTTGGTTACTCCTTACTCGCGATATTATACAGCTCTCGAAAGTCTTACATAATAGAGAAATAGAAATGGACGCTTATAGCGAGGCATTTAAAAGGAAGTATAGGGAAACAATGCAGGTTGGTTACTCCTTACTCGCGATATTAGACAGCTCTCGAAAGTCTTACATAATAGAGAAATAGAAATGGACGCTTATAGCGAGGCATTTAAAAGGAAGGATAGGGAAACAATGCAGGTTGGTTACTCCTTACTCGCGATATTAGACAGCTCTCGAAAGTCTTACATAATAGACAAATAGAAATGGACGCTTATAGCGAGGCATTTAAAAGGAAGTATAGGGAAACAATGCAGGTTGGTTACTCCTTACTCGCGATATTATACAGCTCTCGAAAGTCTTACATAATAGACAAATAGAAATGGACGCTTATAGCGAGGCATTTAAAAGGAGGTATAGGGAAACAATGCAGGTTGGTTACTCCTTACTCGCGATATTATACAGCTCTCGAAAGTCTTACATAATAGAGAAGTAGAAATGGACGCTTATAGCGAGGCATTTAAAAGGAAGTATAGGGAAACAATGCAGGTTGGTTACTCCTTACTCGCGATATTATACAGCTCTCGAAAATCTTACATAATAGGGAAATAGAAATGGACGCTTATAGCGTGGCATTTAAAAGGAAGTATAGGCACCATCAGACTTCTTTCTGTTCCCTAACCTAAAAAAGCACTTGGGAGGTCAAAGATTTTCGACAAACGACGAGGTCAAAGCAGCTGTAGACGCATATTTTGACTCTAAGGAAGAATCATTTTTTTTCAACGGTCTAAATACTTGGAAGGGGAGGTGGCCAAAAGTGTATTGAACTTGATGGTGATTATGTAGAAAAATAAAAATATAACTGATTTAGTATGTGTTTATTTTCTTGGTTAGGCCGAGTACTTTTCAATCCACCCTCGTAAATACTGGGCACGCGAGAGTTAAAAATGGAAGAATTTATTCCACTTTGATTTTGATGTGGAAACCTAAAAATAATATAAAAGAATAATTGGCCTAATTATGATAACTCATATATGTTTCCACAAAAAAAGTGTATAATAATATATTCGTCCTATACTTAAGTACCCACAAGAATGTCGCATCTGAACAAATTAATTTCATAATCTATATTACATGACACAAGATGGCGTCTTAGGAATAATTTGTTTTATTATTAATTTATAATATTTTTTTATTGATTAAGTCTATTATTAACTAATGAAAAGTAATACCTTGGTTTTTACTGACATTTCTTGAATTATTTGTGCAATATCTAAGTACACACGGCGGCATATTTTTATTAAGAGATTTTTTTAAATCAACACAGCACGTGACATCTCTACAAGCGCCTAGCGAGTGACTGATTAAGGTGCAGTGTATGCACCGTAGTTGAGTGGAACAGAGTAGCTGAATGCAGTGTCGCCTCTAGTACGTAGTACATAATAGCTGAATGTACTAGGTACATTCTTTTTTAAAAAATGCGCTGGAATTCTCACTCACAGAATACCAGCGTAAAATAGCAGCCCAATACTGCTGTGTTTCCTATGGTGATTGTAGAGATCCGGTAGATCCCTTTTTACTGGAAATGATACATTCCATCTTAGCCCTCAAAGGGTGACAACGCATCTGCGTTCTGATTCTTAGTTGAGGATAAATGTATATGTCTATGGGCCACAGCATCCACTTACCATCAGGTGGACTGTGTGCCCGTTTGTCACCCTTATTCTATAAAAAAATGTGATAACGGTTATGGACTTAGGTATGATATATTTTGACAACATAACGTTATTATACCTAATAACTAAGTTACCTGTATTTTCTCTGATATAGATTCTTATCAATATGTGTTTGTAAATAAAATATTTATTTACCTTGGCATGTGTCCGTAATGGTGTAGAATCGAAAGCGGGGAAAGATATGCCTGCTGGTGAGTTGAGGAATTGAGATGGGCTGAATGGTAAGGCTTTGATTGGCGTCACGCCTGTTTCTCCAGACTCCATCGCTTTATGAATCGCGTTCGTCCACGACTGGAAAATAAATTTAATCATAATGAAAGTGTAAATCTCACAGTTCACAAGTCATTTGGGTTCGATCATCGCTGGGACATATGAAATCATTGTACTCGACCGTGAAGGAAAATACCGTGAGGAAACCTGCATATCTGAGAAATTACAAAATATTTTCAGTCATGTGAGTCTGCCAACTTACATTGGGGTAAATGGGGCACTCTTTGTTAAATGAGAGGAGGTCTGCGTGTCCTAAAAGTGGGACATTTGTAGGCTGTAACTTTTAATTAACTTACTTAAGGTAGATGCGTCGACCGTCCGCCCATACATTTTTTAACCAAAATATACACTAAACACAGACACTCTTTCTTTAAAACTAATCATTATATCACTTCTCTACAATGAAATGTGTACGCGTCTGACCTTTATAGGCAATAACTTACATTATATACTGAGAAAAACAATAGTGAAATCCCGGAAAAATTTGACACTTCTTTAGTAGTGTGCGTGACTTTTGACAAGCAAACGAAAGGCGACGTTTAAACATTGGCACGCTAGATGGCATCCAAGTGATCTTAAATAATTCTGATAAATCAATATATTAAGTTCAACAATTGGTTAATTTCCTTTCCCACCCGTTAGAACCTTAGACACCTATGTTTTTTTGCAAACAACTTTATTACTTATTATTGTTGTGTGACAACATAAATACCAAAAGTCGCAGGTAAAGCGACGTTGCCGTCTTTCCTGACAACAAACTGATAAGAGTACTAACCGTAGACAGAGACGTCTACGGTACTAACGTATTCCTAACCTTGAATTGACGAAATAAAAGCGTTGCCAAACTTACGTACGTTCACTTGTTTTACTTGTAAAATATAATATTCTGATTTCGGTTGTCACGCGCTATGATTTGCGCGCGGAATTGCTTGTGTATTATACATATTTTGTATGTATGTTTTCATTGATTCGAATTGCAATATTTCTCTAGTATATATTTGAGACTATATTGTAATTTATCGTAGGTGTAGTAATTCATTATTCCAAAAACGCAATTATGTTTTCGGTAGTATTATTAACAGCAGGTTGGCCCGTGATTTTTCTGAAATATCGTCACAATACTGATTACCTACGTCATAAGTGTCAGTGTTTCACATATGAATGTGTTTGAATATGTTTTTGGTCAACAAAAAATAATTATTATAAATCGGTAAACTACCAAAGTAGTCACAAAATTAAACTTGCAAACATTTGCTAAATATGGTTTTGCCGGGTTACATTAAACACCCGCATTTACGCATTCTGCAAACAGTTTCAGACAGACACACATTATTAGTTTGTTATATTTTGTAGAGCTCTAGTTCACTCGTCACTACGTCATACCTTATGCTTTATGGTGCGTTCAGAAACAAATATAACTCAGTTATATAAAATCCTTTTTTCTGTTCCGTGATTTATTGCTTGTAAATAAATAGCTTATTCTAATCTGAGTTATATTTTTCTTATTCGTTGGCCAATTCTACCAGGAATATAAAGATAACATTGAAATAAAAAGATAAGTAAATTTTTGTACATTTTAGTATTCTAGATCTTGTGTTCCGAACGCAACTCTATTCATATAGAATTGAAGGAAGATTTGTATATATTGTATAGTACCTGGATGACCGAGCATTTTTTGGTATTTTTTTTTTGGAAATCGTGTCTTTGGAAGTTATATTTAGTTTAGAAATACATACTGATAAAATATGAAGAATATTTTTTGATCTTACCGACATAATTGAAAAGAAACTGAACTGGTTATTAAAATGAAAAATCATGAGTGCAATATAATTTTCGTATTTTTAAAAAAATACTACAAAAAGGGCTCGAAATAATAGATTTTCTCACAAAAGAAGGGAACTTGAAGAAAAAGGGAAAAAAGTCAATCCTAAGACAAGACGCGAACCAGGGAACTACGATTTCGCGATAGTGCGTTTTCCACTTGAGCTATTACGATCATTATTATAGTGTTAAAATTTACCTTCTTATATTGTAGCAGTTTTTCATTGCCTGAAAACAGGGACAAAACGCTCGTAGGTTTAGTAGGTTTTTTTGAGGTATTGCCTATAAAGGTCAGACGCGTACACATTTCATTGTAGAGAAGTGATAAAATGATTAGTTTTAAAGAAAGAGTGTCTGTGTTTAGTGTATATTTTGGTTAAAAAATGTATGGGCGGACGGTCGACGCATCTACCTTAAGTAAGTTAATTAAAAGTTACAGCCTACAAATGTCCCACTTTTAGGACACGCAGACCTCCTCTCATTTAACAAAGAGTGCCCCATTTACCCCAATGTATGTTGGCAGACTCACATGACTGAAAATATGTTGTAATTTCTCAGATATGCAGGTTTCCTCACGGTATTTTCCTTCACGGTCGAGTACAATGATTTCATATGTCCCAGCGATGATCGAACCCAAATGACTTGTGAACTGTGAGATTTACATTTTCATTATGATTAAATTTATTTTCCAGTCGTGGACGAACGCGATTCATAAAGCGATGGAGTCTGGAGAAACAGGCGTGACGCCAATCAAAGCCTTACCATTCAGCCCATCTCAATTCCTCAACTCACCAGCAGGCATATCTTTCCCCGCTTTCGATTCTACACCATTACGGACACATGCCAAGGTAAATAAATATTTTATTTACAAACACATATTGATAAGAATCTATATCAGAGAAAATACAGGTAACTTAGTTATTAGGTATAATAACGTTATGTTGTCAAAATATATCATACCTAAGTCCATAACCGTTATCACATTTTTTTATAGAATAAGGGTGACAAACGGGCACACAGTCCACCTGATGGTAAGTGGATGCTGTGGCCCATAGACATATACATTTATCCTCAACTAAGAATCAGAACGCAGATGCGTTGTCACCCTTTGAGGGCTAAGATGGAATGTATCATTTCCAGTAAAAAGGGATCTACCGGATCTCTACAATCACCATAGGAAACACAGCAGTATTGGGCTGCTATTTTACGCTGGTATTCTGTGAGTGAGAATTCCAGCGCATTTTTTAAAAAAGAATGTACCTAGTACATTCAGCTATTATGTACTACGTACTAGAGGCGACACTGCATTCAGCTACTCTGTTCCACTCAACTACGGTGCATACACTGCACCTTAATCAGTCACTCGCTAGGCGCTTGTAGAGATGTCACGTGCTGTGTTGATTTAAAAAAATCTCTTAATAAAAATATGCCGCCGTGTGTACTTAGATATTGCACAAATAATTCAAGAAATGTCAGTAAAAACCAAGGTATTACTTTTCATTAGTTAATAATAGACTTAATCAATAAAAAAATATTATAAATTAATAATAAAACAAATTATTCCTAAGACGCCATCTTGTGTCATGTAATATAGATTATGAAATTAATTTGTTCAGATGCGACATTCTTGTGGGTACTTAAGTATAGGACGAATATATTATTATACACTTTTTTTGTGGAAACATATATGAGTTATCATAATTAGGCCAATTATTCTTTTATATTATTTTTAGGTTTCCACATCAAAATCAAAGTGGAATAAATTCTTCCATTTTTAACTCTCGCGTGCCCAGTATTTACGAGGGTGGATTGAAAAGTACTCGGCCTAACCAAGAAAATAAACACATACTAAATCAGTTATATTTTTATTTTTCTACATAATCACCATCAAGTTCAATACACTTTTGGCCACCTCCCCTTCCAAGCATTTAGACCGTTGAAAAAAAATGATTCTTCCTTAGAGTCAAAATATGCGTCTACAGCTGCTTTGACCTCGTCGTTTGTCGAAAATCTTTGACCTCCCAAGTGCTTTTTTAGGTTAGGGAACAGAAAGAAGTCTGATGGTGCCAGATCAGGTGAATACGGCGGATGCGGTAACAGTTCAAAGCCACAGTTGTGAATTTCAGCCATTGACTGTACTGACGTGTGAACACGGGCGTTATCTTGATGAAACAGGACTTTTCTTCTGAGCATTCCTCGACGTTTTTCTTTTATTTCCTCTCGTAAACGACGTAGTAAGGTGCAGTAGTGATCAGAGTTTATAGCCTGACCCCTTTCAAGATAATCAATCATAATCACACCTTTCGAGTCCCAGAATACTGAAGCCATCACCTTATTTGCCGACAAAATCGACTTAGCCTTTTTAGGGGGTGGTGAATCAGGTCTTCTCCACTGTTTTGATTGTTGTTTTGTTTCCGGTGTACAGTAATGAACCCATGTTTCGTCCATAGTAACAAAACGATTCAAAAAATCATCTGCATCGGCTTCAAATAACTCCAAACCGTCGCGTGAAATAGTCAATCGCGTCCTTTTTTGTTCAACTGAAAGCAGTCGCGGAACCCACCTCGCAGACACCTTGTGGAAACCCAACTCGTTGACAATGATGTTTTGAGTTCGTTCATAAGAGATGCCTATAATCTCGGCTATCTCTAATTTTTAATCTGCGGTCTCCCATTATTAAATCAAGTACTTTTTTAATATTTTCGTCAGTAGTTGACGTCGAAGGCCTTCCAGAGCGGGGTTCATCTTTCACACTCTCTCTACCACGCTTAAATTCTGCTATCCATTTTTTGACGGATGAATATGACAGAGTACAATCGCCTAATGTACTGACCATGTCATCATGGATGGCTTTTGATGATAGCCCCTTCTTATGGAGGTACTTAATGACGGCACGCTGCTCGATTTGCTCCATTCGCGGAAATTATGTCCGATTACTTTGTTAATAAATTTATAAAATCACAACTAATTATCGCACACGTTTCGAACTTCACACAATGAACTAGTCTGAACTGAACTAAATAATGTGGGTAGATTTGATTTTTAGAATTGAATGGATCTGTGTTAGGCCGAGTACTTTTCAATCCACCCTCGTATGAATGACTCTTATTCTAATTTAAATAAATAAATGAAATTTAAATTTTATATTAATAAGTTTTGTTGAACATACATTTAGTATGTTTTTTATATTTGACATAGATACCTTTTAAAATATTCAGATAAAATATTGTTAAAATGTGATTGTGATATAATATTATGTAACTAAATATGCAAATGTAATGTACTAAATATATGACAAAATTTGAAAATTGTTCTCGATATAATTTACCTATTTAACAATACAATCTATTATTACGTACGGATCATTCTATCTATGATAAAAAATACCAACCGCACGAACACAGAGTAGCGCACTTGTTTTGTTTGAAATAGCTGTTCTAGTACGTAAGTACATATTACTTCAATGACGTAGTATGTCGTAAAGTGCGAGTAATGGCTATTTAAGGTTTGTGATTGTGCAGGTGATGGGCTAGCCATCTATGACTTCTTTCAACATTTTCCGTTTAATCTCTAAACTATTTTTTGGACCGCCTATCCCTTCAGGGATTACTGGTGAGACCCTATGTATCCCAACTCGATGTGAAAAATCTCTAATACAGATATATTTTATATTTTTCCAGGAATGGAGTGCAAGTCCACTACTTCATACACCAACTCCATCCAATATTACACCTGGTGGGAGTCAAGTACGCAATATTACGCCCAAGTAAGTCCAAAACGATAAAATTATTGTAACTATCAAACCTCATTAAGCAATGTTTTTTTTTATTCATAATCAGCCCTTAATAATTCATAGCTGGACATGGCCCTCTGTTACTATAGGGAATATTTGTCATAGCCGCCAGTTTGGCGTAATGTTCGGAACTCATCGCTGTTGTCAAAACTCAACCAGGGAGACAACTACAGTTAACATTAATATTGAATGAAACAAAAAATATGATTCATTTCTTACAATATGAGCATCTTTAATTAATAAGCATGTATGTGTAGGTATATGAATGTGAAAGAAGTGAAATGGGTGTGTCAAAATGATATGAATATTGCGTTTTGGTGATATAGCAAGCCCCAGTTGTTGATAAATTTATACGTGGTAGAGCCATGCTGCAGTTATATTAGTGGTATAGTTGTAGCACGAATGGATCGGCTCGACCTTGGAAGTACCTCTCACAGAATACCAGCGTAAAATAGTAGTTTAATGCTGCTGTGTTTCGTATGTTGAGGGTAGAGAACCGGAGACCCTTTTTTACTGGAAACGAGGCATTCCATCTTAGTCCTCACGGGTGACAACGCAACTTCATTTTGATACGTAATCGAGGTTAGATGTAGATGTCTATGGGCCACAGCAACCACTTACCATCAGGTGGACTGTGTACTAGTTGGTCACCCTATCCTATAAAAAAAACGGCCAAGAGCGTGTCGGGCCACGCTCAGTGTAGGGTTCCGTAGTTTCCCGTCCGTCACAATAAGTTTTCCCACTTATGAGTTTAAAGGTGGATATCCATTATGTTCGCGCTCCTGCAACTGCTCCCGGTAGTGGGTACTGTTGTTTCCATCCAAGTTCAAAATGATTTTCCTAAAAAGTCCTTATAAAGTTCTACTTTTCAGATTTTTTTCATATTTTCTAAACTTATGGTTCAAAAGTTAAAAGGAGGGGGGGGGGGGACACATTGTTTCTTACTTTTAGAGCGATTATTTCCGAAATTATTGACATTATCAAAAAATGATTTTAGTAAACCCCTATTCATTTTTAAATACCTTTCCAACAATATATCACACGTTAGGGTTGAAATTAAAAAATAATCACTTCCCACTTTACATATAGGGGGGCTACCCTAATAAAACATTTTTTTCCAATTTTTATTTTACCACTTTGTCGGCGTGATTGATACACAAATCGGTACCAAATTTCGGCTTTCTAGTGCTAACGGTCACAGAGATTAAGCGAGGACGGACAGACGGACTGACAGACATGGCGAAACTATAAGGGTTCCTAGTTGACTACGGAACCCTAATGAGTTCCAAAAATTTCTTGAGCTACGCCTAACATGTATAGATTGGGAGAAGTTCCTTTTTGTTCACGTGCACTCTGTGACACTTTAACACCTTTTGCCTGGTCGAAAAGCAACCAGAAAACCTTGGTTTAAAAAAAATCACTACACAGTGGAACTAGAAGCTAAATATTGAAAATAGGCAAAATTAATTAGCGTGCTCGTCGCGACCCCTGCCAGCCCTTTTCAGGGCTGCAATTCTACACAGCTGCGCACCCATGCGAACGAGGGTTAGGGCGTCCCCCCAAGGCGACGCACACCAGCTCGTCCCCGTTGGTGTGGAATGCAGCGCGCAAAGCGGCGATGGGGACCGCCACCCGTCACGCACAGCCCGACACGGCGGAAGGTGGAGGACGGAGTGCAGAGTTGGCACGTGGAATGTTAGAGGAGGCATGAGAGATAAGACGAATGAGTTGGTCGAAATAATGAAAGAAAGAGAATTAGATGTCGTGTGTATGTCGGAGACCAAACGGAAAGGCAGTGGTATTGAAGAGCTCCCTGGCGGGACGTTAGCTATATGGTCCGGAGTCCCGGAAAGCGAGAACGCCTGCCAAGGAGTGGGAGTGCTGTTGTCGTCCCGGTTGGTCGATCTTATGACTGAATACAAGGTTGTGAACTCAAGACTTCTCTGGGTTCGCTTCAAAATGGGACTGACGAAGTTATTCCTTTTGGCTGTTTATGCGCCGGTAGCTTCGTCGTCCAGGGCTGAGCTGGAGGAGTTTTGGGAGAATGTAAGAGAAGTTCTAGATTTGGTTAAGGGAAACGAAAGAACTGTTGTATGTGGTGATTTGAATGGATGGGTAGGCATCGCTCGACCAGGATACGAGTCGGTGCTTGGAAAGTTTGGAGATAAAAGGGTTAATGATGCTGGCAAGCTTATACTGGCTGTATGCAAGGAAAAGGGTCTTCTTGTGACAAACACTATGTTTAATCACAGGAAGATCCATATGTACACTAGAGAAAGAAAGAATGAGAGAAGTATGATTGATTTGTTCCTGGTGGATGACCGACTGCGAAAACAGGTGATGGATACACGAGTGTTCAGGGGTGCTGACCTGGGAACGGATCATTATCTAGTAATTACTAGATTTAGGGGTTTGTTCGCGGGTTGGCGCCACCGGACGGCAGTAACAGAACCACAGTCGGTCTGTCGCATCCGAAGCTGGAAGCTTCAGGAAGCGGATACTAGGGACAAATATCACACGAGGGTAGCCGAAAAGCTTGACACCATCGATGGCAGGAAAGAATGTGTGGAGAGAATATGGCAGAACCTTAGGGATGGAATGGTAAGTGCAGCGGAAGAAGTATGTGGTACGACAAAAAGAGGTAGTAGTAAAAGAAGAGATGCATGGTGGAATGACGAAGTGAAAGAAGCTGTAAAAAAGAAGAAAAAAGCATGGTTAGACTACTTAGCCTCTAGTAACGATGAGCATATGAGAGAGAAGATGAAAGAAAGATATAAGCTGCAGAAAGTTCATGCGAAAACATTGATTGAGGAAGTACGTGAAAGGTGTAGAATAGAAGCGGACGAGAGGTTGTCGCACAACTTTAGGGAAAACTCCAAACTCTTCTGGAAAGAGGTTGGAAGGTCCCGGAGTGGTGCGACAGCTTTAAGAATGAACAAAGTGCTTTCGAGAACCAATGACGTCCTCTCAGAAAAATCGGACGTCATGCAGCGATGGAGTGAATTTTATAGAGAATTGTATGCGTGTCATGATCTTAGTGAAGGATCCGGGGGTGACGCCGTGACTGGCACGCCAGACACGGACCTCGATGACACTGAGGTCATCAGCATGAAAGAGATTGAACGTGCGATTCGAAGTTTGAAATGTGGTAAGGCTGCGGGACTAGACAGAGTTACTGCTGAAATGGTCAAGTACGGTGGGCCTCGCGTCTGGGACAGCTTTCATCTGCTGTGCAATTTGTGCTGGCGGACGGGAGATGTCCCGGATGATTGGCGATCCGCGGTCATTGTGCCTTTATATAAAGGTAAAGGTTCACATTTTGACTGCGGGAGCTATCGGGCGATCAGCTTGACCAGTTTAGCAAGTAAAGTTTATTCGAAGGTTTTGACACGCAGGATGCAAGAGAAATCGGAAAGATTCTTATGGGAGGCACAATGCGGATTTAGACCTGGAAGAGGATGCACGGATCAAATGTTTTCTCTCCGCATGATCACGGAGAAGCTTCTGAGTGTTAACCAGAGGATTTTCTGTGCTTTTGTGGATCTGGAGAAAGCATTTGATAAGGTTATAAGGAAGAAAATGTGGGAACTGTTGCCGGGATATGGTGTGGATGGTCGATTGTTAAGGGCTGTGCAGTCACTCTACTATGACTGTAAAGCCTGTGTGCGGGTAGGGCATGACCTGTCACCCATGTTTAGCGTCCAAGCGGGCGTAAAACAGGGTTGTGTCATGTCTTCCTGGCTGTTCATACTGTATCTCGACAGCTGTTTACAGAAGCTGAAAGATAGCTGTTTGGGTGTGAAATTGGGTGACATAAAAGTTAATTGTCTGCTGTATGCTGATGATGCAGTGCTTATTGCACCATCAGAAGCAGAACTGCAGGCATTAGTCACGTGTATGAAAGAGGAATGTGAAATTAAAGGTCTCCGTTTGAATGCTAATAAAACTAAGGTTCTGGTATTTGAAAAGGACGAAGAGAGAACGAAATGTGAAATATGGGTAAATCAGGAATGTCTAGAACAGGTAAATGAAATTGTATACTTGGGGAGTGCTTTCAGCCGGGATGGAAGATGTGATTTAGATGTGGATAGGCGTGTCGCTGCCGGAAACAAAGTCAATGGTGCCCTGAATGCATTAGTAAAAAGGCAAGGCGTGGTGAAGAGTGCACGCCTTGCAATACATAACGCAGTGTTGGTACCGACTTTGTTATATGGCAGCGAAACCTGGGTATGCCAGAAGAAGCATAAAAGCAAGTTGAATGCAGTGGAGATGCGATCTCTTCGTAAAATGTGTGGCGTTACCATAGCCGACCGAAAGCGAAACGAAGAGATTCGCAATATGGCAGGATTGAAAGATGACCTTATCACAAAAATTGATAGGGGCGTACTCCAATGGTTTGGACACGTTGAACGAATGAGTGAAGACCGAATGGTGAAGAAAATATATAGAGCGAAAGTAAATATTAAAAGGTGTCGAGGTAGACCGAGACTAACTTTCGAAGACCATGTGAGCAAATTGCTCGAAGAGGGGAGGGTCAAGAGTACTCGGATACCTAGACGTGCATGTATGAAGAAGTTAATGAACCTGAAAGAAGCGAAAGAGGTATGTAAGGATCGTGACACTTGGCGATCTGTTCTCTCTGGCTACCCCGTTAGGGATTGTGCGTGACGATAAGTAAGTAAGTAAGTAAGTAAGCCAAATTAGGAGTGCTCTTCTGACACGCATGTTTGTATAGATATTATATATGAAGGTGAGAGTAGCGAGAGAGATGTGTCTGGATCGTGCCAAATGTATGTGCATAGTCTCTGCATATTTCTCTGGGTGACAGGCGTGAAAGTTTATCTATATTTTATTTTTGATAGAGATTTAAAGATTGTCCTACATCAATGTTTTCAATATTGATTGATATTTTCAGAACACCGACTCCCTTCAAATAGCGATGGCAGAACTGGGTAAAAAGTCAGGACTGAATTACGAGCCGTCGAGTCTCGGGCTGCTTGTTGAAGATATAACGGAAATGATACAGCGGAAGGAGAATTCCGATAGTACGGTCCAGTTAAATGACTCCATGCTGTCCTCGACTGCAGATCAAGATGCTGCCAATGCTCAGGTAAGTAATATTATCAAGGATTTTTAGAGAAAATTGGATTTATTGAAATTAAAATAATATGTTGTATAAAATAATATGTTATAGTATTTATTCATATCACTTTTATATGTAAATGTAAAATAAAAAAATTATAAAATAACAGTGCCATAGGCCTCTATTCTGTTTACCTGTTACACCCTATTTTGCAGACATTAAAAAACATCATCCAGGGATATACCAATTTTTATGGTTATCGATGAAATGAATTTCGAGTAAAACAATGTCATATTTACAAATATCCCCTTTTAAGTGTATGATAAAATATAACTTACAGTTTTCTATATTTCAGAGTTGGAATGACCCATTCAACCACTCAACACAGAGCAATTCGTCAACAACAAGCCAACCACCGTCCAAGCAAGTTCTTCATTTCAGACAGCTACTGAAGGATCAATTAAACAACCTTCAGCAGCAGAGTCAAAGGCCGAAGTCTCCGGACAGGGGCGGTTTGGTTGCTGCGGACACTGTTGAAATTGTCGAATCGCCTTTCAAGTGAGTTTTTTTATTTTCTGGTTTAAGTAGTAAGTTTATCACGCCCTTATTATTTGTAGGCCATACAATTACTAGATCCGTGCGGGATCCGAATCCGCAGCCCGTAGCAAAATGCTTAGACGCTGAGCTACCTATTCGTGGCTAAAAGTATCGTAATTATAGTCCTTCCGTCTGTAATTAAACTTATTACTCTCTCTAGCTCGTGAGGAATAAAGAAATGACGATATATTATTTATATTGACTGTTGATATAATTGTTTACAGATATGTCAACATAGAATCTCTGCAGTCAGATTCACCGATTAAAAATTACTTGTCACAAGCCGCTAACACTGATAGCAGTCAGAATACGGGTAAATATCATGGTGTCTTGCTGAATTTTTGTTTATTTACCATTTTTTATAGAACAAGTGTGACAAACGAGCGCATAGACCACCTGATGGTAAGTGGATACTGTGGCCCATAGACATCTACATTCATCCTCTGTTGAGAATCAAAATGCCGACGCGTTGTCACCCCTCAGGACTAAGATAGAATGCCTCATTTCCAGTAAAAAGTCTGGTTCTCTACACTCACCATATGAAACACAGCAGCCTTACGCTGCTATTCTACGCTGGTATTCTGTGAGAGAGTGGTCCTACCTCGGTCGATCCAACCCATTCGTGCTACAACTAATATGGATGCAGTGTGGCTCTGCCATGTATAATGTGAAATTCATCATCATTATCAGCCCGAAAATAGTCTATACCTGAATATAAGTTTCTCCCACTGTAGGTGGGACTTGCTTTAATTTTCACACTTAGCTTGTTGACTGACAATTGCTGTACCCAAATGTTGGTAGGAAAACGTGAAGTCTGTACAATTAATAAGAAACCATTAATAATTGCAAAACCATCAATAATTTAAATACTAAAATAAAATGACGTGAATAAACGTGATATTTTTACTTGGATCATTGTGAGGGTACACTTTATCGGTAAATTTTTAAAATGCTAAAAAAAGAATATTAACAATGCTATAAACATTACTAATATTCCCCTTAACCACTCGTGGTAAGCTTAAATTGCTTGTGTTACGAGTGGTTCACGCCAGTAGTCGAACGGCGGATTCGAACCCACGACCTTTTTGAGTTCGCGGTCCGCACCCTGCCATTAGGCTACTGTCGCTTATAAATAATTAAAATAAATCTGCTGAATTGGTTAACTAATTAGCTTTGCAGATATGGTGTTATGTATGTTAAAGAAAAACATAACACTTAAATGGATAATCTTGTTTTTAACATGCTTTTGTTAGTCTTGTATGTATATGTTATTTAAGTCAGCTTGTGATATATATCCACGAAGCACTAGAGATAGTAAACGGCTTGCCTTAGACCATAAAGCAAAAACTTCTGTCTATCAAAAAGGTTGTTACTGTATGTGTGTAAAAATATTTAATAAAATTCCAAAGCATTTCAAACACGGCTCTATGATTCTCATGACCAAAAAGTTACGTGAATGGCTAGTAAGAAAATGTTATTATAGTGTTAAAGAATTTCATTAATATGCATGTTGACATATGATAGACGTAATTGCTGTGTATCACTATGTATCACTGTTTTATCAGACCTTTATTTTTGATTGAGTGTATTTACATTTTAATTATGATACTGATATAGTAAATTATGACATTTCTGTTAACGGGCGCACACAAGTTGAGAAGACACGCAACCAACCGCACCGCTTATATCTCGCATCATCGCTCCCGCCCTTGTGTAATTTGGATATTGAATTATACAAGCATATAGTAAAAAGTATAGACATTTGCAATAACGCTATATTTCGTGATTATCTGTGAAGTTGATAAGTGTGAAGACAGCCGGCAGCCATCGAGACACGAGGCAGATCAGCGGAAGTCCAGGTGGGTGCACATGCATTCCTTCACGTCCTTCCTATATCCCGAATTTAGGGGATTTGCAGTATCACGAATAAATTAAATTCCATTCACCGCTCGCACCGCGCTAATTTACAGTCCACTATTCTATTTAAATTAATAGCCGCACCGCATAACATTATTTAATACATTTGAACCAGCAGTTTGGTGGTTGAAGGCCAACGCCAAATCCACCATATATTTTTTGGTACCATACCATATATGTTTCGTACTCCAATGGTTTGGGCACGTTGAACGAATGAGTGAAGACCGAATGGTGAAGAAAATATATAGAGCGAAAGTTAATATTAAGGCTACAGTCTTTTAAAGTTGACTCACATCGAATCATTAGCGCCACTTTGATTTCTTTTTTTACAGCAAATTATTGTTTCAGAGTAAAATATTTTGATAACACATAAATACCCAGATTATAAGTAATGGCAAAATTTTTTTTTTGGTTCATCTATGTGGTCTATGTTAGATAAATCAAACGGTAAATAGAGCTCTCTCGCACCTAACGCAATTTCGAGCTTTGTTCGTGTACCATTATAAGGCAATCGATAATAAAAAGGCGAAATCTATTCAGCGCGTTAATAGCTAAACATCTTCATCTCCAAAATGCGCTGTTTCTTTTTTTCTAAATATCTTTCATTGTCTTAAATAAGAGGTCTCAATTTCGTTAAATTTCGCTGTTTTCGCCTCATAAAAAACTATTTGTTTCATAGCAATAGCTGAAAATATTTATGCTATAATTATTTTTTTCTCAAGGGCAGGTGTTTAATTAGACAAATATTAAAAAATAATAATTTAAACCACTTTATTTCAAAATTAATAATTATTTCGATCGACCTATAAAATATTGACTTTATAAACAATAATTGCGGGCAATATTCCTTAGTAGCCGCTGAGCGGCTGTAGCGTTCAGACGTCTTGTCTGTGCCAAATTTTTGCACTTCCTCTCGCTCTAACATTCCTCTTTCTCTCTCTTTCCCTAATCTTGGTTGCGCATTGTTACGAATTGAAAGTTTCTCTACTTTATTATTTTTTGCATATAATTCTTTAAGGGTTTATAAATCATTTTGTATTTGTTTTATAACTTTTAATTTCGATATGGACCATAAACGTAAAAAATATGCTTGTACCAGAAAACGAAAATTGAAATCAAACGTTGAAGCAATGAACAGAAATAGAATTCAAAGGTAAGTTTTTTTGTGTTTCATAGTAAAATAGTTAACAACGTGCATATGTGTGAGCACTTGGTTAAATATTAGGTATATAATTAGGTACCTAACCTACATATTATGTAAGTTCTTCAAGGAAATATAGTAGTATTATACATTTTTGGATTGCACATGATGTTTTGTTTACAAGCGACAGTAGCCTAATGGCAGGGAGCGGACCGCGAACTCAAAAAGGTCGTGGGTTCGAATCCACCATTCGACTACTGGCGTGAACCACTCGTAACACAAGCAATTTAAGCTTACCACGGGTGGTTAATGTCCTTTTTTTTAAAAAAAAGTACATTATGTTTTTATAGAAATACTTTTTTAATTTAATTTTTAAGTGTCATAAGGAAAATTTCGTCTTTTTGATTTTCAACTAGAGATTTCCTTGTTACCGGTAGCTGCTGATGTCGAGTTAATGACATTTTTAGATACGAAAACTATTCAGTAATACACGTAGACTACAAGTAAACTATTAAGTAATATCCTCAGCATCCCGTAATTTATTGTACGCCCACTATGGCCAATTTTGGATATAATGTGGCGTCAAACTGCTTACGACGTCCAATATACGGACGTCAAATAGGAGACTTAGCGCAATGTTCGCAAATTGTCATGCTGATCACAGAAACGTCAAAATCTAAAAAAAATTGGACGTCATTTTTCTTCCTCTTTAGCTTCCTGAGCTAATTGATTCTCGCATGGAACGCTCGATGCCAATCAAAGACCCTCCATACATCATTCAAGCCATTGCGAATAAATTAAAAAAAAGCGCTAAGTCGTCCGTCGATGCTGCTGTACAAGAATAGTAATTCATGCATATAGGTAAATGCTATACAAAGTTACATTATACTTTAATGAGAAACTATAAATATGTGTGATAGTGGACTGTTTGTACTTATATAGAAATTATTTTGAGTTTTTTTTAATCTATTTTAGTATTTAGAACTACTTGACGTACTTGACGGATTTTCGATAGTGTCATCGACTTATTACGAAACCCTCAGTGCACGACTCATTCTAGCACTTGCCAGATTCATTTGAATAATCAATAATACGAGTACATGTTATACAGGTTCTAGATGATTATCTTTTAGAAACCTTTTCAACAAAACAACAAAAATTATACAAACTTAAAATATATTTTTTTTGTGTAACGAAGTTTAGTTTAGTTTAGTTTGCAACGGGCTGTTTTCCGCAACTCCACGTCTCTGCGCGTATTTTGCGTGTGGGCAGGAATAATGTGATTATTCGAGCCATGAGATCTCCCCGAAGAAGTTCAACAGTCCCTTGATGTTGCATGCAACTTCGGGGAGTGATCCCGGCGTGCCGAGATGTTTAGCCCTGTACGTAGCGACCTCCGGACATTTCAGTAGCACGTGGGCCGCCGTTTCTTCCTCCCCCATACATGCCCTGCACAGGGGACTATCTGTAACACCTATAGTAAATAAATGTTTGTTAAAGGTGCCATGTCCTGTGATAGCACTAGTTACTATCCTTATCTGCGGCTTGTTCAGTCTCATTAGAACTTTGGTTAAGCGACTGTTTATTACAGGTAGGGCCTCCCTAGCTTGTCTACAGTCTATTAGATTTTTCCAAAGCTGAGCGTGTTGATTAGTGAAGTGTCTACGTACCATTGAACGAACGTTACCAAAGGGGATTGGTATGATTGGTTCCGGCCCTATAGTGGCCAGAGCCGATCCTCTTCTGGCCAGTTCGTCCGCTGCATCGTTGCCTCTGGATCCACTGTGTCCCTTTATCCATTGTAGAGTCACATTGTTGTTTTTACATACCTCATTTAATCGTTGATGGCATTCATATATTAGTCCCGAGTTCACCCCATTGCAACTCAGAGCTTGTAGTACCGCCCTACTGTCGGTCAGTATTCTGATGGGGAAGTCATTAACCTTCCTAGCATCTATTGCTATGGCCGCTTGAATGATACCCATACATTCCGCCTGAAAGACCGTGTTATAGGTACTCAGCGGTGTGCATATGTGAATATTGAGGTCTTCAGAGAAAGCTCCAGAACCTACACCTTCCTTTGTTTTAGAACCATCGGTGAAAATTCTAAGCTCTTTTGGGCTTAATCCTTCCGGCTGGTTGTTCTCATTTAATTGTATCTTGTATTTCTTATCGAAAACAAATTGTTTAGGAATCCTATCGTATTTGGCTTGTAGGATAGGAATTGCTGAGTAAATTCTATCAATTATGCCTGTATGAGGGACACTATTCTTACTCCAAAGATTTAGGGTCTTGAGTCTGATGGCAGCTAAAGTCGCTTCTTGTTGTATATGTAGATGAAGCGGAGTTAGCTCCAGCATCGCTTCCAAGGCTGCTGTTGGCGTAGTTCTTATGCAGCCTGTGGCAGCCATACATGCCAGTCTCTGGTAGCGCTGAAGCTTCTTAATTGTGGTGGCTTCATTGGTCTTGGTCCACCATACCAGAGCGCCGTATGTGATCATGGGCCGGATTACAGTTTTGTAAAGCCACAGTATGATTTTTGGCGTCAGTCCCCATCTTTTGCCAATCATGTTTCTGCATTGCCAGAAAGTTATACTAGCTTTGTTGATTTTGTTTTCTATGTTTTTATTCCAGTTAAGTTTGCTGTCCAAAGTAAGACCTAAATATTTTACCTCAGAGGATAGCTGGAGTTTTGTGCTGAAAAGACTTGGAAGATGATAGTTATTCAGCATCCGTTTTTGTGTGAACATTACTAAAACCGTTTTATTTGGATTGACGGTTAAGTCGTATTCCCTGCACCATCTCTCCACTATACGGAGAGCCGCTTGGGTCAGGTCGCACACTATGCTAGCTGTCTTTCCCGAGACCAGTATAGTCAGGTCATCAGCATAACCTACTGTATAGAAGTGATTAGTATTTAATTTGCTGATGAGTTCATTAATGACCATATTCCACAGGAGAGGTGAGAGGACCCCACCCTGCGGGCAACCTTTCTTAATTAGGATTGGTTGAGATTCACCAGCAATCTTTATTATTCGTGTACTGAGCATGTAAACTATCCAGTCAATCAGTGCCGGTTCAACTTTATGTCTACTGAGTGCACCTTTTATGCTGGAGAAGTTTGTTCTGTCAAAAGCACCTTCTATATCTATGAAGGAACCTAGACATATTTCTTTGTTTTGGATGGCCCCTTCAATCTTAGTAATTACCTGATGAAGTGCCGATTCTGTTGATTTGCCTAGACTGTAGGCGTGTTGCTTGTCGTGTAGTGGTAAGTTCATTAGCGCCGACCCCCTTAATTCCCTTTCACACATCCTCTCCATCGTCTTTAGGAGAAAGGATGTGAGGCTAATGGGCCTGTAGGATTTAGGGTCAGTGTAATCGCTCTTACCTGGTTTGGGTATAAATGTGATTTTCACTTCCCTCCATCCCCTAGGAACATATTTTAGAGCCAGACAGGCTCTCATTATGGCAACAAGTCTGACTATTAGGGCTTTACCCCCCCACTGTAGAAGTGCCGGGAATATGCCGTCAGGTCCTGCCGCCTTGTAGGGGAGGAAACTGTGAATGGCCCAATGGATTTTGTCCATCGTTACCACTCTCTGTGCTAAATTCCAGTCTTCTACTGTTGGTGTCAGTATGTCGTCATGCCGGTTTGCCTCCTGGGTTAAGCAGCAACCTGGGAAGTGCGTTTTAATTAGGATGCGTTGGGCTTCATCCGGCGATGTTGAGTAGCTACCGTCGGGTTTCTTTAGAGACATGGATCCCGACGTGTTCTGTTTAGCTAGAATATTCCTTATCCTATTTGCTTGTTTGCAGGTTTCTATGTTGCCGCAGAATTTACGCCACCCAGTCGAGCGTCGATACCTGATACATTTTTTGTATTCAGACTTAGCTTTCTTATATAGTAGCCAGTCTTCATCCATTGAGGTATTCATGGCCCTGTTTAGGGCTTTTCTTACCTTCTTGCGTTTCCTATCGAGTTCTACACCCCACCATTGTTGCTTTACCTCAGCATGCCTTGGTGGAGTGATTTCTGGACATGATTCATGGTAGCTATCTATCATGGCCTTAGTAACAGCTGCTACCTGTTCTTCTAGGAGCGACTGATCTGCTATAGTATTTATCCCCTCAGAACCCGCGAGCGAAGACGTCAACTTATTTAGGTATTTTGTTTTATCCGTCTTGCGGGGATTTCTCCATGGTGGTGTAGAGGGGATATCGACCTGTAGTGCGAAGCAGATCCATCTATGGTCTGAGCATGAGGCCTCTTTCGACACATGCCATTCCGTAATTAGTTTGGCTGCTCCTTCTGTTGCAAGTGTGAGGTCGATTATAGTGCGACAGCGTTTGTTTATGAATGTTGGTTCAGAACCTATGTTTAAAATGGTTAGGTTAGTACTAAATAAAAATTCAACTAAAACCTTACCTCGTTCATTAGGTTTTTCCATTCCCCAAAGGGGATGATGTGCGTTGGAGTCCGTCCCGATCACAACCTCTAGTCCGGTCCTCTCGCAGAAGTTCACCAGCCTGCCGAGGTCATGAGGGGGAGGAGTGTCTTCCTCCGGCATGTAGACCGAGGCGACGACTAACCTTCTCTCCTGTGTGTGTTGTATTGCCACGGCATACATGTCTCTAGAACAGAAATCTGTTAATGGTTGTGCACAGATATCTTTAGTAGTGTAGATACACGCTCTAGGCTTGTCGTGTTCAGGGCTGTAGAATAGCTTACCTTTTAGGTTGTTTAGGCCTTTAATTTTACCAGCCCCAACCCACGGCTCCTGGATTAAGGCTATGGCAGTCTTTTGAACCTCTAACCACTTGCGTAATTGAGCCGACGCAGTTTCGCTGTGGTGGAGGTTGGCTTGCACTAGGCTAGTTTTGGACGAAGGGCACGCCATCATTGATCGCGTCCTCCCCGTCCCCTCCCAAAAATAGGCCTGCCAGAAGATCTCGGGTCTCTTCGTCAGCCACCGAGTCGGAAGTGGTCGGCAAAATGCAGTCCTCTTCGTCACTCAGTGAGCTGCCGCTGAGCCCGGTTTCCACTGGGGGCTTTGGCTCAGTAGTGCAGGCCGTTTCTTCACTGGGCTTGGCCTCCAGTGATTCCACTGTACCGGTAACCGTGGCTCCGGTATCCATGACTTCCGCTGTTTTCAACCTCTTTGCTCGGTGGAGTATCAAAGAATTTACCTCCACGACCCTGGAATTTTACGTATACCGCCCCGCATACGCATGCGAGACGGCGTCCGGCCTTCATCAGGGTCGGGATGTGATCCTCCGGCACCGAAACAACGAGGAACCACCCGTCCGTCTGCTTGTCAGCCTTGAGTAACAGCCAGTCCCTGATGTTAACCCAGCGGTTCTGGTACGCCAGCACGCGACCAATGTCACGTGAGTCTTTCCAGGCTCCTTGGGCATCAGGGATTAGGATACCACATTTGACTCTTTGTGGTATCTCTGACTGTTTTTTTATAGTCAGCAAGGTGTTGGATTTAAGGTCGAGGGTAGCAATATTCCCCTTCAACCAGTCCAGAGCCTTCTGATCGTCGCACCACAGTTTCAGGACACCCTCCGTAAATACGGGTTTGCCCCTAAAAACTGGGCCCGACGCATCAGGGTCCTGACTACTCCACGCCTCGCTGATTATCTTCCTCTGTATTGCTACGAGGATGTCGTCTGCTACTTCCTTCGTAATGTGACCTGAACGCGCACACGTTAAGGCCACACCCAAATCTGCTCTAGCAGCGGAAGCGTAGCTCGTATTTGCAGCCTTTGGTTGCTGTCCGAGTCGCACTTTTTTGTGCTCCCCTCTAGGCGAGGTGGACTCTTCCAGCATCCTTTTGGCTGCTCTTTCTTTCTTCCCAGGACGCTTGGCCGCTCGCTGCTTCCTGGCGGATGTCCTAGAACTGGTTCCTGCGGCCGCGACTTCCACTTGGTCTGGATTTTTATCCTTCCCAGCTTCAGTGCGGCTACTGGTTCCAGCTCCAAGCACCCCAGTCGCAGTAGCTTGCCCAGCCTCCTTGGTTTTTGTTTCAGAAGCAGCCAGTGCGGCTCGTTCCCTTCGGCCTTTTTCCCGCTGCTTCTTGTTCTTCTTTTTGGCCTTTCCACTACTGCCTGCAGGGATAGACCCTCCTGATGGTCCGTCAGGTCGGCAAGTCACCTTTTTGGGTGCCTTGCCTTTCCCCTTACGGCTCACCACTTGCCAGGCAGCAGAGAAAAGGTCGTCAGTTCGTATTGGCTCCGCAGTTTTGTCACTCGCGGGCTCCTGTTCTTTTTTCCCCCCCAGCTCCTTGGAACTGGTTTTGGAAACGTTCAGCGAGGTAGTTGTCCCTTTGATGGGGGCACCTGCGCTGGACGGTACTGTCCGTGGAACCGCCGGTTTAGTGACGGTTCCCCCTTGTTCATTGGTGTCTCTGGTAAGCACCTCTGACACCTCTCCCTCTTTCTTTTTGGGCCTTAAATTGTCCATAGTATTTGTTCTTAAAAATTTCATCCCCCCGGCTTCCCACCCTCCATGGAGCCCGCACCTTTGGGAACGCCCTTTTTCAGGCGTTAGGATTACCGGGAGAATATAGGGACGTGAAGTTGGCTCACAGCGCGACATCGGGAGCTCGATCCAGCTGGTAGATGGGGCTGACAAGGCCCATCCCCACCACCCAAATAAACTGTCACTTGCTCCGTCAGCATGGCCTTTACCACCACCCAGCCCCCCTTTTCAGGAAAACTAGGCAGCCCCCACATCCCTCGCCTGCGACCCTCTGACGGGGCGCTTGGCCATTTCCCTATCTGTGGCTAGCAGATAGGGCTACCGTTTAGCTTGAAATCCGGACCAAAGAGGGCGTGTTGCCTCTCGCCACTATATACCCCAGCGACGATCGGCTCAACCCTCCAGGACTCCTTCATCCCCGCGTACGGCGCTCGACTGCGCAGGTCCTAGCGCAGGTGGGTGTGTTAGTCCCCCGGATACACCCACTCTCTCCGGCGGAACCGTCCCCTCCTCCTTTCTCATCCGGGCTTGGGACCGGCAATGGCGGAGTTCGTGTAACGAATTTTGTAATAAAAGCATGGAACAAAAATAGATACGAGGTAGAAAATCTGTATGTGAAAATTTGTTAGCTAATTATCAATAATCCTGTATATTAGATAAATTGATACTGGAAAATCTTAGTAGAGCAACTTTCCACGCTACGGCCAGAAAGATAACTGCGGTGGCGGTACATGAAGTGGCGGGGCAGGGAGGGTGTAGATGTGTCACCAGAACGCAATTTTTCTGTTTTGCTCTGAAAGACTGGGCTCTTAAAAGGTGTCGAGGTAGACCGAGACTAACTTTCGAAGACCATGTGAGCAAATTGCTCGAAGAGGGGAGGGTCAAGAGTACTCGGATACCTAGACGTGCATGTATGAAGAAGTTAATGAACCTGAAAGAAGCGAAAGAGGTATGTAAGGATCGTGACACTTGGCGATCTGTTCTTTCTGGCTACCCCGTTAGGGATTGTACGTGAAGACATTTGAATTATATAACTTACATTTAATAACTTGACATCTTAGAATCGACTACCACCTATATTATTTGGTAATTTAAAAAAAAACAGTTGCATGCCGTATCTCATGGCTAAATAGGTCTTTAAGCAACTTACTTTTATTGTAAAAAACCTATCACTTACCCTATTTATGGCAATTAAATAAATTTCAATTTGAATATTTCTGTCTATGTAACGGGTCATCAGGATAAATAAAATAATTATCAGGATCATCACATTCCAAGATGAATGCATGTTAATTTTTTTTTATACTCCTATATTAAAATATAACTTAAACGGGTAAATCTTGTTTTGTAGTTGGTTCAAAATATAGTGAATAAAATTAACCTCTTAACTCTTTTAGATAGATCATAGCATACACGCTCACGCGTGTCACCCAGAGGGGTAGGCAGAGATTACAGACTTCCATTTGGCACGATCCTGACACACCTCTCTAACCTCCTCCACATCCATATACCTACGCATACATCCTTAACGGTTAAGGGTACTCCTAATTTGATTTGATTTCAATATATCGCTAGTTTGGTCAATAAACTTTCTTTTCCGGCTCTGCCGTTCACGGTCTTTAACATGGCCAAACCACCCAAGCATTCCTTTCTTAATCCTGGTCACAACATCATCTTGCGGATATAGATTCAATTAGTAAGTAATACATTTTTTAATTACAGTAGCTTACACAGTGGAGACGGAAACAAGTGAAGAGATAGTAGTGCCCTCAGTGTATGCTTCACCTAAGAAGAAACCAACAGACTCCTCCAGCCCCCCTCCGATACTAAGGCGAGGGAAAATTAAGAAGTCGCAACTCATCACAACCAACCCTAATGTGAGTTAATGTATTGTATCAAGGAATTTTATTTATTATTTCTCTACTTTTTAAATAAAATCTTTTAAGAAGAGGTATCAAATATTTTCTGTATTACATATTTAAATAAAACTGATTTTTAAACTATAAAGAAATTCTAATCCCAACTACAATTGAATTAAATTGAAATTACTTTAGGAGACTTACAATAATTTTTTAAATACCCGTCTGCAGACAATTATTAAGTTGTTGCTATGCTTAAGGTGAAACCTACGGACTGTTCCCAGCCATTCTCTTGCAAGATGGCGCTGAAGTCAACATTTTTAGTTTATTTGGATTTTTATGTAATTGGAAAATTATTAAGTCGTAGGAGTAGACTTTGCGGTTATCGGATATTACATTTTATTGGAATGGGTCATATCATTGCCTCAAAATCCACCCCATTCGATACAAAGCTTGATAATAACATCTGCCATTGAATATAGTGTCGTTTACACACACAGACGTATCCCTAAGTTTACGAAGCTAGAACACTAGATGGCGTGTATGTAAAAAAACAAGTTTTAAATTTTTGTGTATGTGTAGATTGGGTAGGCAGAACTACAAAACTATGTACGATTGTTATAAAAATAAAATTTATATTTGTTGGCGTAAACTATTTAATTGATTTATAACTTTGGGAAATAAATTACGTCAACATTGATTACAATATAACGCAGTTTTATTTTATTACATTACACTATTGAATTTTTTATCAAAACAGAAGTACCTATTTGAAGCAACATAATTATACTGATACATGCCTATTCACTCAAAACTAATAACACTGATGATTTGTAACAGTACCAATTATTACAATAAGTAGACATTTCATAACCAATACGTAAGAAACTATAATTCATAAACAAGAGCTGCTGTTTCTAATACCACCGAAACCATAATTGTGTTTTTAGTTGTGTTTAATAATTACTATACCTACGATAAATTACAATATAGTCTCAAATATATACTAGAGAAATATTGCAATTCGAATCAATGAAAATAAGCATACAAAATATGTATAATACACAAGAAATTCCGCGCGCAAATCATAGCGCGTAACAACCGAAATCAGAATATTATATTTTACAAGTAAAACAAGTGAACGTACGTAAGTTTGGCAACGCTTTTATTTCGTCAATTCAAGGTTAGGAATACGTTAGTACCGTAGACGTCTCTGTCTACGGTTAGTACTCTTATCAGTTTGTTGTCAGGAAAGACGACAACGTCGCTTTACCTGCGACTTTTGGTATTTATGTTGTCACACAACAATAATAAGTAATAAAGTTGTTTGCAAAAAAACATAGGTGTCTAAGGTTCTAACGGGTGGGAAAGGAAATTAACCAATTGTTGAACTTAATATATTGATTTATCAGAATTATTTAAGATCACTTGGATGCCATCTAGCGTGCCAATGTTTAAACGTCGCCTTTCGTTTGCTTGTCAAAAGTCACGCACACTACTAAAGAAGTGTCAAATTTTTCCGGGATTTCACTATTGTTTTTCTCAGTATATAATGTAAGTTATTGCCTATAAAGGTCAGACGCGTACACATTTCATTGTAGAGAAGTGATATAATGATTAGTTTTAAAGAAAGAGTGTCTGTGTTTAGTGTATATTTTGGTTAAAAAATGTATGGGCGGACGGTCGACGCATCTACCTTAAGTAAGTTAATTAAAAGTTACAGCCTACAAATGTCCCACTTTTAGGACACGCAGACCTCCTCTCATTTAACAAAGAGTGCCCCATTTACCCCAATGTATGTTGGCAGACTCACATGACTGAAAATATGTTGTAATTTCTCAGATATGCAGGTTTCCTCACGGTATTTTCCTTCACGGTCGAGTACAATGATTTCATATGTCCCAGCGATGATCGAACCCAAATGACTTGTGAACTGTGAGATTTACATTTTCATTATGATTAAATTTATTTTCCAGTCGTGGACGAACGCGATTCATAAAGCGATGGAGTCTGGAGAAACAGGTGTGACGCCAATCAAAGCCTTACCATTCAGCCCATCTCAATTCCTCAACTCACCAGCAGGCATATCTTTCCCCGCTTTCGATTTTACACCATTACGGACACATGCCAAGGTAAATAAATATTTTATTTACAAACACATATTGATAAGAATCTATATCAGAGAAAATACAGGTAACTTGGTTTATTTTAGCTTAGTTATTAGGTATAATAAAGTTATGTTGTCAAAATATATCATACCTAAGTCCATAACCGTTATCACATTTTTTTATAGAATAAGGGTGACAAACGGGCACACAGTCCACCTGATGGTAAGTGGATGCTGTGGCCCATAGACATATACATTTATCCTCAACTAAGAATCAGAACGCAGATGCGTTGTCACCCTTTGAGGGCTAAGATGGAATGTCTCATTTCCAGTAAAAAGGGATCTACCGGATCTCTACAATCACCATAGGAAACACAGCAGTATTGGGCTGCTATTTTACGCTGGTATTCTGTGAGTGAGAATTCCAGCGCATTTTTTAAAAAAGAATGTACCTAGTACATTCAGCTATTATGTACTACGTACTAGAGGCGACACTGCATTCAGCTACTCTGTTCCACTCAACTACGGTGCATACACTGCACCTTAATCAGTCACTCGCTAGGCGCTTGTAGAGATGTCACGTGCTGTGTTGATTTAAAAAAATCTCTTAATAAAAATATGCCGCCGTGTGTACTTAGATATTGCACAAATAATTCAAGAAATGTCAGTAAAAACCAAGGTATTACTTTTCATTAGTTAATAATAGACTTAATCAATAAAAAAATATTATAAATTAATAATAAAACAAATTATTCCTAAGAATAAATAATAATTAATAATTACATAATCATTAATTAAATAATAATTACTAATTTAAATAAATAAATGACATTTAAATTTTATATTAATAAGTTTTGTTGAACATACATTTAGTATGTTTTTATATTTGACATAGATACCTTTTAAAATATTCAGATAAAATATCGTTAAAATGTAATTGTGATATAATATTATGTAATATTATACTAAATATGCAAATGTAATATACTAAATATATGACAAAATTTGAAAATTGTTCTCGATATAATTTACCTATTTAACAATACAATCTATTATTACGTACTGATCATTCTACCTATGTTCATTCTATGATAAAAAAAAACCAACCGCGCGAACACAGAGTAGCGCACATGTTTTGTTTGAAATAGCTGTTCTAGTACGTAAGTACATATTACTTCAATGACCTAGTATGTCGTAAAGTGCGAGTAATACTATAACTATTTTTTGGACCGCCTACCCCTTCGGGGATTACTGGTGTGACCCTATGTATCCCAACTCGATGTGAAAAATCTCTAATACAGATATATTTTATATTTTTCCAGGAATGGAGTGCAAGTCCACTACTTCATACACCAACTCCATCCAATATTACACCTGGTGGGAGTCAAGTACGCAATATTACGCCCAAGTAAGTCCAAAACGATAAAATTATTGTAACTATCAAACCTCATTGAGCAATGTTTTTTTTTCTTCATAATCAGCCCTTAATAATTCATAGCTGGACATGGCCCTCTGTTACTATAGGGAATATTTGTCATAGCCGCCAGTTTGGCGTAATGTTCGGAACTCATCGCTGTAGTCAAAACTCAACCACGGAGACAACTACAGTTAACATTAATATTGAATGAAACAAAAAATATGATTCATTTCTTACAATATGAGCATCTTTAATTAATAAGCATGTATGTGTAGGTATATGAATGTGAAAGAAGTGAAATGGGTGTGTCAAAATGAAATGAATATTCGGCAAATTATTGCGTTTTGGTGATATAGCAAGCCCCAGTTGTTGATAAATTTATACGTGGTAGAGCCATGCTGCAGTTATATTAGTGGTATAGTTGTAGCACGAATGGATCGGCTCGACCTTGGAAGTACCTCTCACAGAATACCAGCGTAAAATAGTAGTTTAATGCTGCTGTGTTTCGTATGTTGAGGGTAGAGAACCGGAGACCCTTTTTACTGGAAACGAGGCATTCCATCTTAGTCCTCACGGGTGACAACGCAACTTCATTTTGATACGTAATCGAGGTTAGATGTAGATGTCTATGGGCCACAGCAACCACTTACCATCAGGTGGACTGTGTGCTCGTTGGTCACCCTATCCTATAAAAAAAAAATAAGTTCTAAAAATTTCTTATGAGTTACGCCTAACATGTATAGATTGGGACAGGTGCCTTTTTGTTCACGTGCACTCTGTGACACTAACACCTTTTGCCTGGTCGAAAAGCAACCAGAAAACCTTGGTTTAAAAAAAATCACTACACAGTGGAACTAGAAGCTATATATTGAAAATAGGCCAAATTAGGAGTGCTCTTCTGACACGCATGTTTGTATAGATATTATATATGAAAGTGAGAGTAGCGAGAGAGATGTGTCTGGATCGTGCCAAATGTATGTGCATAGTCTCTGCATGTTTCTCTGGGTGACAGGCGTGAAAGTTTATCTATATTTTATTTTTGATAGAGATTTAAAGATTGTCCTACATCAATGTTTTCAATATTGATTGATATTTTCAGAACTCCGACTCCCTTCAAATAGCGATGGCAGAACTGGGTAAAAAGTCAGGACTGAATTACGAGCCGTTGAGTCTCGGGCTGCTTGTTGAAGATATAACGGAAATGATACAGCGGAAAGAGAATTCTGATAGTACGGTCCAGTTAAATGACTCCATGCTGTCCTCGACTGCAGATCAAGATGCTGCCAACGCTCAGGTAAGTAATATTATCAAGGATTTTTAGAGAAGATTGGATGAATTGATAATAACAAAAAGGATAAATAAGGAAGTATTTATTTGAAAATTGAAAATTGCGCGAGTTATGTTTTATGTGGTAACGTCAGAGAATGCAGTACCCTGATATTATATAAGATAGGTTGTAGGCAGTATCATGTTTCTTTTAAGAGCTCAGAACAACTAAAACTTCTTTTTTTAAGTAAAACTGATGAAACAAACACATGGTCCACCTGATATAAGCGGCTATTGCAGCATATAAACTACCAAAGAAGGCTATTATGACTGAGGACTGATAACGCGTTTATTTTGTAGACGGAATGCCTCACAGTCTGTCAACAATAGAGAAGGTGCATTAATGTTTTTGTCACTGGTCAATTCATATCTAAATTAAGGATTTGTTGCTAAATTATTATATCGGTTGAGGCTGTGAGCCAATCGCAATCATGCTATACTTTTATATTTTCTATATTCGGGTCACTGAATCGTAACAAAACATATATAACTGTATTATTCAATGACAATATTTTTGATTTTGACAATTTAAGCATGAAATGTTTTATCATTTTGTCATGCGGTGCCCTTAATAAAGCGATATAATGACTTCACAGACGTTTGAATTTACATTTTAGAAAAACCATTTTTAAATTTAAAATTACATGGAAAACCAATTTTTATACATTTTTAAATAGTATTTTTAAATAATTTTTAGTAAACTTTTAAAATAAAATAAAATTAAGACTGACAAAGCAAATATATGTTCCAGAAGTGAATGGAAGAGTCGGAAAGGGACGTCGTAGGCGGAAGTTTGTCGACCAAATTGGCGATATACTTAAATTGGGCCAAATTAACAGTACCCTTAACCGACGAGCATGTATGCGTAGGTATATGGATGTGGAAGAGTCGAGAGAGGTGTGTCAGGATCGTGCTAAATGGAAGTCTGTAGTCTCTGCCTACAGTGCTCTGGGTGACAGGCGTGAGTGTTTATGTTATGTGTAAAAAACATGCAACTTTTCTATTATATTGCTGACTCCTATATTACCTATGACTGGAACACGGCAGTGCAGGCATTGCGATTAAGTGTTCGAAATAAATACGTAGGTCCACATACTTACCGGGCGGTATCCTAGGTAGAAAAGGGTTTTTACCACCAAGTTGTCAACTCACCTGGCAAGCGTGGCCATTATTGCAAATATCACCATCATGAGGCCTAAAGTAATGGAAAATAAAATTTTTGCGTTACCGTTACAGCCGCTGTTACCGGGTCCTAATATATAAGCCTCCTTTATATATTGCTTTATAAAGGAGATATTCGCCATAGCTGTTACGGATATCTTTCGTATCGGGAGCTAACTACTGGTTTGTTTATCTCTGGACAATGTTATCGTCATAGTCATTACCACCTTTCTGAAGTTTATGGCTTAACATGGACCAAGGACAAGGACTCAAGGAAGGAGAAAGACAGGGAATGCTACAAAAACGATTCTGGGTTGGTAACCTAAGTTTTTGTTTTTAGTTGTTATTGGGATGTGGCTGCTTTTTCCTTCTGTCGCTTCTTACGGCACCTATGGGACGATATTAGGTTAAAAAAACGCATTCGACTGTAGTGTGCACTCCTTTCGCATAACGACGTCCAGCGCGGAGGATATAAATCGCGGCACGTAACTCTAGCGTTGAACGAAACGTGGAGGGGATAGCTGCAAATGTCATATCAGTAGGGGTATGGAATGCGACTGAAGAGCCAATCAGCGCGTGCGAACGATAGGCACAGCCAATCATACGCAATAATACGCAATACGGCCAATTATGCGCAATAACGGTCACCGCTAGACTTTCGTGCCGAGAGTTGTACGAAGTGAAGTAACGAACACGCTGTGTACTACGCCACAGGTGCAGGACTTTGGCATCGGCAGCGCGCGACGTGGCAAGGAGAACGTGCCGGCGCACAAGCGCGCGCGCAAGGCGCTGGCCTCCAGCTGCCTGACGTCAGCTTTATAGTCGAGACGCCGGTGAGCTGTTCATCCCTTACAAACATGCACACGGTTTTTTTATAGGATGGGGCAACAAACGAGCACCTGATGTTAAGTGGTTGCTGCGGCCCATAGACATCTACATCTATCCTCGATTACGAATCAAAATGCAGTTGCGTTGTCACCCGTGAGGACTAAGATGGAATGCCTCGTTTCCAGTAAAAGGGTCTCCAGTTCTCTGCACTCACCATACGCAATACAGCAGCATTAAGCTACTATTTTGACGCTGGTATTTTGTGAGAGCGTAGTCCTTCCCTTTTGTATCTTCTTGCTATAAAACTCTGGAAATTCCAAGTAAGAGGTTATTTTATTTTACTAACTTTGTATTACTGAGTATACTTTGTGAAATTCAAATTCAAATTACAAGAGAGATAAGAAGATTTACAAGGTCCAAATAATTCGAGATACCGTGTATAAATAACGGAAGAGAATAGTATTTTACTTTGTCTTACTGAGGATTACGACTTCAAGAAGTTTGAGTTCAATTTCATATGTTAATGTAAAAGCAAAAAAAATATCAGCGCCATAGACTTACCTTTTAGACCCTTTTTATTCCAGACAGAAAAAATAATCATCCTCGATCGAATAGATAGTGTGCTAAACGATTTTGTATATGTACTAACATCTTTTTTCCTGCTATAACCATATTATGGCTACAGTGTGGCTCTTCCACCGTAAAAATAAGTAGAACTGTCCTGTAAATAATAAATAGTACTACTGTTCTTCTAGTGGTCAAAATTCGATCGTAATTTATGTAATTTGATGATTTTTTTTATTTGTAAGCTGGTGCTTCTCATGTGGTCCAATATAAATTTGATCAAGATCTGACCAGTAGTTTTTGAGATCCTCAATAATGCGTATTTAAACTTCGATTATATTAATGATGTTCTCATTCTACTTATATTGCAGTCGATTGAAAGTTTTAATAGAGTATTTTTTTTTTTTTTTTTTATAGAATATGCTGACAAACGAGCACACAGTCCACCTGATGGTAAGTGGTTGCTGCGGCCCATAGACATCTACATTTATCTTCCATTACAAATCAAAATGCAGATGCGTTGTCACCCGTGAGGACTGAGATGGAATGCCTCATTTCCAGTAAAAAGGGTCCCCGGTTCTCTACACTCACCATACGAAATAAAGCAGCATTAAGCTACTATTTCACGCTGGTATTCTGTGAGAGCGTGGTCCTTCCCCGGTCGAGCCGACCCATTCGTGCTACAACTATACTACTAATATAACTGCAGCATGGCTCTACCACGTAAAAAAAGTATAGATGTAGATGTCTATGGGCCAAAGCAAGCTTTACCATCAGGTGGATTTTTGCTTGTATTTCGTTTGTCACCATTGTTCTATAAAAAAATAAATCTCGTACAGTACTTATTTAAATAGTCACCCATGACGTTATCTATTAAATTTTTTTCTCGGAAATACTCTGTTTCAGAAATACCACACAGGGTTGTAGTTTTTCTTAGTGGGGGTGAAGACATCAGTTTTTCAGGGATGGAGACTCGGTTTTATTGGCCGTGCTGTTCCTCATCTTCGTGCCTCTATCCAGCTTGCCAGTCAAATTTATGTACATGGCTAATAGCCTTGCGTGTTTTGTTTCAGAGCAAAACTCTAGTCGGAGATAGCTCGGGCCTTTTCTCACCAAATGTTTTCCCACCGAATCAAATTCGATCAGGAACCAGTCGATATGAAGGATTTCTCATCCTTCATATCGACTGGTTCCTGATCGAATTTGATTGCATTTGATCAGAATGCCTGCTTTCATATTGGTTAGTATTTTAATCATCGAATGATTACAGCAAAGCGTGCACACAGTCCACGTGATGGTAAGTGGTTGCTGTGGCCCATAGACATCTAAATAAATTAAATAAAATTAAATAAATATTTGTTTATTCACTCCACTAATTTTACATCATCACTTACACTATTTAAATAAAAAGTTCCATTCATTACATTGAGAGGTTAACGTCGGCAGCCGTACCAGTATAAACTGTGCCACGGCTGCCTAGATTTCATCTACATCTATCCTCGATTAAAAATTAGGAATGCAGAAGCGTTGTCATCCCTGAGGACTAAGATGGAATGCCTCGTTACCAGCAAAACTGTTTTTAACACTGTCCATACTAAACACAACGGCATTAGTGTGCTGTTTTATGCAGCTATTCTGTGAAAAAGTAGTCCTTTCTTGGTCAAGACGAATTTTGCTCCATCCATATACAGCGATCTTACTGAATAGTTACAACCAAATAAGCCAAGGCTAGACCTAGGCCGTTATTTTGCTTAAATACTCTACATACATACTACATTATTTAATTTCGTCTTTATTATGGTAATCATGGCTATAAAAAGATCAATGATGGACCGAAGCATTTCAATGCTAGGATATGATTTATTCGCCACGCTTAGGCTGATTAATGATAGCTGAACCAGACTCCAATTTAGACAGCGAATGTGTATCACCCGTAGTGTACCTGAATGTTTGCCAGAATGTCATCTCTTACGATAGGCAGAGAATGGATGGATTGCTTTATCTTGCTCACACTTTTGCTATAAGAAAATGACACAAATTAGATGGTTCATGATGCATGCCGTGGGAACCAATAATTAAGTTTTTATACGTGGTAGGGCTATACTTCGGGTACTAGGCTGCACTAAAAGTATCGGAATGGAATATTTCCACTGTTCGTGTCATATTAAAATCTTTTTAATTGAAAACTCCTTGGTTTTAAAAATCGAATACCATTTATTTATTTAAAAAAACATTCTCGGTCTTGTCACAAGATTTTGTCAAACTTGTTTAGTCGTTGAGAAAATAGAATTGACTCGAGAAAATTCAAGAGCGATGATTTATTATGACTTTCGAAGTGGTTTAACACAAAAACAGTGTGTTGACCGGATGATTTCTGCATTTGGTGATGAAGCTCCATCCAAAACCACAAATTATCGCTGGTTTGCTGAATTTCAACGTGGACGTGTCAAGCTCAGTGATGATCCCCGTCAAGGTCGTCCAAAAACTGCAGCCACCCAAGAAAACGTTGATGCTGTGCGTAAGCTGATTGAGGAAGATCGATATGTGACATACCGCGAAATTCAGGCAACTTTAGACATTGGCATGAATCAAATACAAATTATCGTGCATGAACAATTAGGTGTAAAAAAGTTGTTTTCCCGATGGATACCGCATTCCCTCTGTAAAGAGCAAAAAGCGGCTCGCGTTACTTGGTGCGTCAGAACTCTCGAAAGATTCCACGCAGGATCCTCAAATGCTGTATACGGCATCGTATCAGGTGGCGAATCCTGGATATATGCGTACGAACCAGAAACAAAAACCAGTCACGAGTTTGGGTGTTCGAAAATGAGTTAAAGCCAACAAAAATTGTTCGTTCACGGAGTATTGCAAAAAAAATGGTGGCCACGTTTGTCTCCAAAACCGGCCATGTTACGACTATTTCTCTTGAGGGACAAAGAACGGTTAATGCAGAATGGTATGCTAGCATTTGTTTGCCACAGGTCGTTTCTGAACTCCGTAAAGAGAACTGCAACCGCCGCATCATCCTCCATCACGACAATGCGAGTTCTCACACCGCACACAGAACAAGAGAGTTTTTAGAGCAAGAAAACATAGAATTATTAGACCATCCGCCGTACAGCCCCGACATAAGCCCTAATGATTTCTATACTTTCCCTAAAATAAAGAATAAATTGCGTGGACAGAGATTTTCATCACATGAAGAAGCTGTGGCCTACAAAACGGCCATTTTGGAGACCCCAACTTCCGAATGGAATGGTTGCTTCAATGATTGGTTCCATCGTATGGAAAAATGTGTCAAATTTCGCGGAGAATACTTCGGAAAGCAATAAATACATTTTTAAATAGTAATGTTGTATCACTTCCTTGATTCCCGAAATTTTCAGTGCCGCCCTCGTATATCATAGTTGTAGCACAATAGGTCGCATCGATCGGTAAAGAACCACGCGTTCACAGAAAAGCGACGTAAAATAACAGCTGCCTAATGCTGCTATTTTCGTCGAGTAGTGAGTGTAGGGAATCGAAACTTTTTACTGCAAACGGGGCATTTCATTTTAGTTCTCACACAAACGCGATTATTTTGATCCTTAATTGAAGATAGATGTAGGGTGACTATGGGTCTCATCCACCTACAATGAGAACTGTATGATGATCGTTTATCACCCTTATTTCACTAACAGAAATGCATACTAGAAATGAGATGTTCAAAACAGCGCAGGTACACAAAAAATCTTTGGGATTCTGGAAAGATCCAATATATAAAAGTTAATATTTGTTTGTCCGTATTTTATGTGATGTCTTACCGTTCATCAGATAGCGCTAAAAATTTGACGACATATTTACCTATATAATTTATCATTATATATAATTTGACCCGTCGCAGTGTTGTAGAATCCAGATATCACCCGTGCGAAGCCGCGGTAGATCGCTATTATAAATTAAAAATAAATCAGTGATTCCAAATAATTATTTAATCCTACACTAAACCAAATTAATTATAAAAATACGTTTGATGTTACTACAGTGCTTTTTTTATTAATATGCAATAAAGAATGAACAAAATTCTATTTCATGATTTACCAGCACACTGTGAGAGCAGCTGTAAAAATATAGTGCGACAATAGAATGTACTTAGAGAAAAGAGCCCACTCCTTTTTAAAAGGCCGACAACGTTTCTGCAATAACCCTGGTGTTGCAGTTGTTCATGGGCGACGGTAATCACTTACCATCACGTGAGCTGTATGCTCGTTTGCCCCTCTCCTATAAAAAAAACTACGATGAAAGGTAAACCCGATCGGCGCACGATCACTCTGTCCATGAAGGTTAGAGACCAGGAGAACGATCGCCATAGAAAATAGTGTCCCAGAAATATGGACACCATAAGTGAGGCGCTGCGATCGCTAAGTTCGGTCAATAAAAGTCATTTTCGGTCTGTTTTTCCGATCAGATGCTAAACCACTTGCACATCCACGCACAATAAAATATTTTTCCATTTTTTAATGTTTCTTTTTGTCAAAAATTACAAAATTCGGAGCATGAAAATTTTCTCACTAATGCCGCGGAGAAAATTTGTACGTTATTCAGCTAACTTCTACTACTTGTACTCATATACAGCTAACTTCGCAGTCACTACTCACCGACGTCAGCGCCGCTACAAATTCTACAATTTTCTAGGACAGGCGGGCTATGCTTTAGTACGTAGTGATCGTTCTCCTGTTCTCTTACCTCCATGTCTGAACTACAAAGTGTATACAAAGACCTGGCAAAATGAATATCATAACAAAACAAAATAATAAATGCATAAAAACAACTTTACAACAATCAAGAAACGAAATAAATTGGGAAGAAGTAAAATAATTAGTGAAGAACAAATCTGAAAAATCCGAAAAGAATAGCACCCAACCCTCCTATAAACAATTATTCAATGCCCCATATTATTCAGCAAACACTACTTTTTCCGTTAGTACGGCGCATTTGCGTCATCTGACTCAAAGTATCAAGATAGGCGTTGTAAATAGTTTCGAAAGTGGTCACCCTGGTCGAGACAGGCTAGAGAAAACTAAGAATAACTTATGTTAATTTTTTTTCAGACTGATAATAAATGGGAGATATTTGAATGTGGCAAGACACAGGATCAGCTGGATTTGACAGTTTTAGCCCATCAATACTTGAGGAAGATAGCTTTAAAACCTCGCACTTTGAATTTTTAAGAAAATATACAAACTATAATATGCGAGTTTTAGTTTGTTATGGTAATTTTAAATTAATAAGGAGTTTATCATTTGTATTTAGCAACACTGTGTGATTTTAGTTGTAACTGTATTATTTATAGGTTAATTTTGCTAATTATTTTTGTAGTCTCATAGGTAAAGTTTAGTTATGTGAATAAGGTTTATTCGAATTTATAACGTTAAGTAAAAATAAGAAATCGTGTAAATGTTGCCATGTTATTATTTAAAAAAAATTAAAATGCTATTTTTTCTTGAATTTTGGCATATTCCCGTATTTGGCAATAACATTTATAAGTTTATTTATTTATAACGCTGTAATTTCTGTATTTAAAATATTTAATAATAATCAGTTGTAAATCATGGTTTGCTTCTGTATTGTGTTAACAAGGGAACTTTATGTGTTTCAATTATAAATTACAAATTGTATAATACATATTACATAATTTGTGATTTAATATTTTTATATAACATATTTTCGGTTTTTAATACAAGTTAGAGTGTTTGTCTGTTTAGTTCATATTTTTGCGATCGTATTTAATAAGAAATACAGAAAACAGTTTGTTCTGTTGATAATGCTTGATATATTTATTTGAGTAGATGATATGGCGCATTACGCCAAGCAATTTATGTTATTATTAAGATATCACAGCTACCTTGTTTCTTCAAATGTGGTTAAAATGCTTCTGTATAACTTTAAATAAACAACTTAGTGGTTTGATAGTAGTAGTTTAAATTATTGTCTTACTCTTTCGTATTTTAATAATTCTATTTTTTTTCTAAATTGCATAATTTTGATTTTCGTTTAAAAGTAAAAACAATATTATTTTGTCTATGGTCATGCCTAGAAATTCTAATAGAGATATTAAGTACATATCGATGCGCGTTTCTTTTAAATTTTGACTTCCTACCAACACTTTATTTGTATTTTATTTCTGTTAGATAGTTTGTAAAAATATTTTAACTTAGTGACAACAGCACTGTATTCATAAGTCGACTGTAAATAAATAGTGTTAAGGGTTTT
The DNA here is from genome assembly GCA_036936625.1 of Parnassius smintheus behrii. Taxonomy (NCBI): domain Eukaryota; kingdom Metazoa; phylum Arthropoda; class Insecta; order Lepidoptera; family Papilionidae; genus Parnassius; species Parnassius smintheus. Next base: position 19,421,617 of record JAUPFT010000022.1, read on the forward strand.
TTTAAGTGAAATAAAGAATTTTGTAATATATTTGTGTTTATTTGTTTATTTTGAATACTTGTTTGGTCTACAGGTCGTAAGCGCGCGACTGCTGTTCATGTGTTTCCGGTTTGAATCAAAATCTTAGTTGCTACTGAGAATTTATTGTGTAAGCAACCAAAACTGGTAATTCTGGCGGTATGAATGATGAGATTAGAAATTAATAAAATGAGGTGTTCTGTCAATTCTCAGTAGCGGCCCGAAGTAACGAAGTTGGTCCTGGACCTGATCTCTCCGGTCGTGTCTAATTATGATCATATCGAACTATGAGAGTGAGGGACCAGAGATTGCACTTGTGCTTGACCACTCGCACGTGCATTATAATCTTTCAAGTCTTCATTGAGACTTGCCGCAAATACCGAAATTCTTTCTGGAAGACATCATTTATGTGATTATCTATTCCAAACGAATGCATGAATATAATGATCAAGTTATAAACGAAGTTTACTTCCGGAGTGACGTTTTTGAAGATTCTTTTGTTATTTGAAAGCTGGTGCTTCTCATATGGAACCATATAAATTTGATCAAGATAGACCAGTCGTTTTTGAGTTAAGATTGATTATGAGTAAGTATTTAATTGACTTTGACTACATTGGTGATGTACTTATTTTATTTATGTATATTGAAGTCGGTTATACAATATTTCTAATTTTGCCACTTGTTCAAGATCAAGTTTATATATCAAGATAAGAGACAGGTCGAGTATTGCATATTACAATTTCTAGGCGTATATCATTGATTTATACGCAGTTGTTATGTAAGTCATTAGTGTAGGTAGGTATAGTATATTGCCCTCTAGATTATATTTCTCAGAAAGAAAAATCTTAGAAGATCTTATCTAGTATTAAAAATATATATAAAAAGGTAGTTAAGGAACAATAAACGAATTTAGTTAATAAAATCTAATCTCAAGGTATTTTTTTGTTTAACAATAACCAAAACATAATTGGGAATCACCGTAGCACTGTGTAGAAACCTTGGACCTTGAATGGTCTTAAGGCGGCTCCACATTAGTGCCGTGAATTCACGCGCAAATTCACGCCATGAATTCTCTGCAAAGTCGTGTCCTCCACATTCACGGGATGCTCACAATCGTTCGTGAAACCCGTCGTGAAATGGACGTAGGAGCTGCTGCTGCAATAACTTGGTTTGCTGTGGCAATATATCACAATTTAGACGTGAACTCACGGCACTAATGTGGAGCCGCCGTAAGATAGAAACAGCGGTAGCGGCATTGACTCATGACGTTAAATACATTGTAGAAAAGTGTACGCTCCTTATCAATTATTTACAGTAATAAAGTTTATTAATGTTTGCTAATTTGAGATGGACTCGGGTAAAAGGGGAATAACTTGTGCATAATGAAGGTACGTTCGTCTCAAAAAGTCCCGAGGCTCTCTCGACGAGAATAAATACCAGGATGCTCCTGTTTGACAATCATTCAGTCCTCGTATCCAACGAACTAAGGAATTGGCGAAGATTTTTGCGTGTTTACCAATACAATTGGTAAGTTATTGAAAAAAAAAAGAGCCAGTTTTACTCTGGATTGCGGCAACAAAAAGCCAATGACTCAGCATGATGCTACAGTCTACAGTCACAGAGTTTATTACCGCAACGTTGATATTCGGCGCCATATAAGTTGACTAGCAATATTTTAATATTTTATTAACGATTTTGGTTACAGAACAATGAAGTTCCTTTGTGTTTTGTTTGGAATTATCGCTACGGTCGTAGCTCGAGGCTATGACTATCCAATGCATCCTCAGATCGTGGTTGACAGGTATGAACTAATTGCAAAATTTTATGCATTGTCAACACTATTCATTTGTAAGTCAGTATAGTTATTTTCAGACCTACTTCAGCCAACCTTCTTTTTTCTCTTTCATCATCCCCTGAAAGTCCATTGCTGTACTTCGCTTCGCGTGGGGCTTCGCTGTTGCAGGGAGTTGTTACGCTTGAGAAGCGGATTGATGGTCGCACGACCAGACGTCTCGCAACTATATCTCAGCTGCCCGTCGCTGATATAGGTATTTTATGTCTGGCGTAAATGAGGTGGTTATACTGCTGTCTGTCGAAAGCCATAAGATTTAGGGAGAATACAATATATGAGACTATAAGAGATAGAAGATCTTATATATTATACACTAATATATAAGACAAGAAGAAGAAGAGAGTTTATATAACATAACATAAACACTCACGCCTGTCACCCAGAGGGGTAGGCAGAGACTACAGACTTCCATTTGGCACGATAATGACATACCTCTTTCGCCTCCTTTACATCCACATATCTACACATACATGCTCGTCGGTTAAGGGTATTTCTAACGTGGCCCATTTTCAAAATCGCCAATTTGGTCGATAAACTTGTTTTTAGGGCGTCCCTCAAACCACCGAAGCATTCCTTTCTTAATCCTGGTCACAACATCATCTTGCATACCACATTTATATATATATATATATATATATATATATATATATATATATATATATATATATATATATATATATGAGTATATAATATATAGGTCTGTAGGACGTAAGACTATAGGAAATGCCAGAGATATCCTATAGTCGACTTTTATGGCACCATTCCATCCCTCCCTCATATATTGCCTCATGTGGGTATTTACAACGACAAGGTAAGCGAGTTGGCATCCGCAGGTTTTATTGTTATGAGTTGTTGTCAGTAAGATACTGCGACACGTCTCGTTTCATTTCCCTCCGTTGCCCGATATGGGGTACCTATAGTGAATATTCTTACACCGTCACTTCTCGACTGTGACACCCACTGGATGAAACGGATGATGGATACGCTATTTAACGATATTTTAACGCTTCCAATTTGTAAGAAAATATTTTTATTCTTAGACCTATGTCGGCAGCTCGGCTTTAACAGTTGACTATTAAAACAAAACATAGGTCGTATGTCGGCCAACATAATCCAACATAAGCTTAGTCGTAAGCCGCATTGCTAAAGGCCCGGTCTGATTATAGAAGTCTTAAACGTAGGCAAATTATAGGGTAAGAATACTAATTGTTCGTTTATGTATGAACTAAAAGAAATATTATCCTCAGATACCCTGAATGGTATATCCATTCGCCAAATCCTGATCCGCAACAAAGGCATCGCCGCGACGTCACATTTGAACACAAAACCGATAACGGACGCGTGTTTGGAACTCTCGGCCAGAATGACGCCGGATTGTTTGTAAGTATACATATTTTGTTTTAAAATGTTTAATATTATTTTTAATATTTCAACATCTTAATTTCGATTGCTTGAAGTAAGCTTATTATTATTACAGTACATAATTTACCTCTTTGATCAATTTTGTCCTACGCCGTTCAGTCGTTACATAAATTACATAATTAAAATTATTTTTTAAAGGGTAAAGCTGGCTACGAACATAACTTCTTCAACGATGACCGCGGCAAGCTAGATGGTCAAGTTTACGGAACACGAGTTCTCGGACCTTATGGTGATTCAAGTCACCTGGGTGGTGCGCTCAACTGGCAAAATCCTAATGCAGCCGCGTCGCTCGAAGTGAGCAAACAAATCCACGGTCCCGATTCGGTAAGTGACTTGCTTTAGGTGCTTATGATTTTCTTTTGTTATAACATTAAGAGATACGGGCGATATTAAATGGATCGACCAAATTTGAAACAATTCCATTGAAAGGCATTGAAGATTGAACATAGATTGACTTACCTATACATAAGTTAAATCTTTTAATGATGAATAAGAAACAATGGTCACTTCAGCGATGCTGCGGGAAAGTCATGAAAAAATTAGAGAAACATGCCATTGGTCGTCCTAAAATAACCAAAGGAGTAATAGTTCTTAGAAGTTTGGAAAAATTTCAAAAATCGCAGAACATGACTGTCAAGTCACTTGGTTTTAAAAAAATACGCGCATCGATAGATCCATATGCTTTGCTCCTATACGGGGAAAAAGACGTTTTAAAATTTTCGAATTACACTTTTCAATTGCTTAATCACTGTATTGATCATTCAACGTTCAATTTCCTTGAAAGTCCTCGGGGGTGTCGAAACTTTCAATCATTTTCACCGTCATTATACGTCTCAATTCCGTTCAAGCCACCAACATGAAAGCAATGTTAAACCGAAATTGATACGTGTAATATCGTGTTTCCTTAAACTGTGAATATCATATTGCTGCTCAGTGACGAATTTCTAGCCTACTTCTTCTTTATCTACCTGTAAAGCTGTAGAGACTTTAATCGTCACGCTTAGCGTATTGATGATTGTAGTACTAGGTCTCGCATTTTGACGTTGCCGCTTGCCGCTCGTCGCCGGTTTGAGTATGTTACTTTTACGTGTGTTGTAAACTACATGATACACCTACGGGATGAAGTGAGGGAGGGGATTCACTTACGCCGCCACTATAAGGCACGTAGTATAAATTAGAAGCAATGATATTTAAACAATATTGCCTAGAATCTCTTACATTGGACTGGGTAAAACCACACCACTTATTCTTGCCAGTTCTTTTCTGAAAAGGTTTTAATTTTAGAACAGTTGTAGAAGTAGATTATAACCCCTTTGTATCTTCTCAGTTTCAAGGCATTCTCCTTGTTGCTCAGTCAATACCTTTTTTTATAGTAAAAGGGTGACAAGCGAGCACACAGTCCACCTGATGGTAAGTGGTTGCTGTGGCCCATAGACATCTACATCTATCCTCGTTTCCGAATCCAAATGCAGATGCGTTGTCAGCCTTGAGGACTAAGTTTCCCGTAAAAAGAGTATCCGGTTCTCTACACTCACCATATGAAACACAGCAGCATTAAGCTGCTATTTGACGCTGGTTCTGTGAGACCGTGGTCCTTCCCCGGTCGAGCCGACCCATTCGTGCTACAACTATACTATTAATATAGCTGCAGTATGGCTCTACCACGTATAAAATCCTATAAGAATCCTTGGCGTTAACATAGCGAATGATATGAGGTTTCGTTGTCACTGGAAAAGAAGCCTAATAGGCTTCTAAAATGCTTGGCATGCTCAACAATGCGGGAAAGAATTTCATGCTGGCACACCGCCTGCAACTTTGTAAGGCGCATGTTCGGCCTTTCATAAAATACTATTCCCATCTCTGTGCCGGGGTTGCCCAATGCCAGCTCCTTCCATTTGACCGCATTCAGCGTAGAGCGGTTCGAATCGTCAACGACCGAGTCCTTTATATATATATTTATATATATATATATATATATATATATATATATATATATATATATATATATATATACTAATAGATTTTTACTGAGCGATCCATTGAAGCAAAAAACTATTACATTTTTGATAGCTTACCATGGATATGTAGCAGCAGTTATTAGATATGGTCTTAGAACACTGGGTAAATGGCAGCAAGGGTTAACGCATGAATACAGTGTTCAGGACACAAAAGCGCTGTATATGAGCATTATGTATAATAAATCGAACGGATAAATGTAAGGCACATTTCAGGGTACTCAGGATTTTGTTAGAGTGCTTAGGGTTCGTGACAATAAATACTGCCGATTGAATTATCAAAATTGACACTTCAATTGCCTAACACCAATTAAAACATACCAATAATTAATCGCACTGATCACTTTAGTTCTTTTAATTTCGCTCCGAAGCGTCGCTTGTATGGCCAATTCAATACTCCCCGGTCACGGCTTCTAACGGCTTTATATAGGCTTTTACCACCGAAACATCTGGAATGTTCCAGCAAACACCGGTCCCGACCGACTAGATGTAGAAAGTTCGAGTGTGTAGTTTTCTAGAAAGCTTAGTTCCTCTATTTGATAATACATGGCGCTACACATGCCACGTACACAGACATCAACTTACGCGCGCAACGATATTGACCCTAGCGTCGCTATATATTTACTAGACGGTATTTTTACCCATTTTTCTAGTAAATGTCGTAATCATTGTCTACACAGCTTACCTTATATATACATAAAGGCAAATATCACCCCTATTCTGAATAACTATCATCTCCCAAGTCTTTTCAGCACAAAACTCCAGCTATCCTCTGAAGTAAAATACTTAGGTCTTACCTTGAACAGTAAACTTAACTGGAATAAACACATAAAAACACAATCAACAAAGCTAGTATAACTTTCTGGCAACGCAGAAACATGATTGGCAAACGATGGGGTTTGACGCCAAAAATTGTACTGTGGCTGTACAAAATTGTAATTTGGCCCATGACTATATACGGCTCTCTGGTATGGTGCACCAAAACTAATAAAGCCACAGTGGTGGTTTTTATAGTGTAAAAAAGCTTCAGCGTTACTAGAGATTGGCATGTATGGCTGCCGCGGGCTGCATAAGAACTACACTGACAGCAGCTTTAGAGGCTATACTGGGGCTAGCCCCGCTTCACCTACATATAAAAGAAGAAGCGGCTTTAGCTGCCATTAGACTCAAGACCCTAAAACTTTTAGGTAAGAGTAGAGTCCCCCATACAGGTTTAATTGATAGAATTTACTCAAAAACTCCAACCTCCAAGCCTTACAAGCCAACTACGATAGGATCCCAAAACAATTTGTATCCGATAAGAAGTATAGGATACAATTAAACGAAACTGACCAGCCGGAGGGATTAAACCCAAAAGAGCTTAGAGTTTTCACGCATGGTTCTAATACAAATGAAGGTGTGAGATCTGGAACTTTCTCTGAAGACCTTAATATCCACATATACATACCGCTGGGTACCCATAACACAGCCTTCCAGGCTGAATGTGTGGGTGACATCCAAGCAATAGATGATATGAAGGTAAAAGACTTCTCTACAAGCTCTGAGTAATGTGTAATGTGGCGAACTCGGGACTGATATACGAATGCCATCAACGATTACATGAGGTATGTAAGCACAACAA